>JAOXNO010000033.1:4009258-4043360 GCA_028565335.1 Limnodromus scolopaceus
CTGTAGGCCTCCCTTTTGGTCCTGACTTTGTCCAGCAGTTCCTTGCTCATCCATGCAGGCCTGCTGGCTATTTTGCATGATTTCTTCTTTTTTGGGATTCACCTCTCCTGAGCTTGGAGGAGGCGATCCTTGAATACCACCCAGCCCTTTTGGGCCCCTCTCCCCTTCAGTTCTTTTTCCCATGCTATCTTGCCAATCAGATCTCAGATTAATCAGATCAGATTAATGTCCATTCATCAGATTAATGTCCACTCGCCTTCAGAGAAGAGAAAGAAAATGAGTGAGCTGACTAAAGGACATCTATAAAACAAAGCTTGTTCTTCCGATGCCATAGCATCTTTTTATAAATCTACAGTTAATGCTGCCTCCTTTTTCTGCCATCCTGGTGTGTATGTTGGAAACTGAATGTGATCCAATCATGCATATGTGTGTGGAGGTCATAATTTGATTATTTTGTTAATGTTTTCTTAGCTGTTTTGTTAAAGTGAGATTTTTTTGTTTGTTTTTGTTTTAAATAACTGCTTTGGGAGAAGAAAGAAAACCTTGTCTCTGTCTTATCCTTTGAATTACCTGTACTGCCCAGGTGCACGAGCAGGCTGGTCTGTGCATGCCCAAATGAACAAGCCAAGTTTCAGAAACCAGGTGCTCTTTGGAAAAGAGGCCATCTCTCTTGGATTGTTTTTGGTCTTTGCTGACCAAAAAAGAGTTGATGTCTGGGGATTGTAGCTCTGCAGCAATACAAATAGTAAATCAGACTAGAGAAGAGATGGAGCCTGGAGAAGTGAGCAACTTGCCTAATGAGGTCCTTGGAAGGAAAGAGTGGAAGTGCCCTGGCTCCTAGACCCACTCCAACAGGTCCACGTCCTTCTTGTTTATCGATGATTAGTTAGGCATGAAGAAAAAGAGCCTTGTCGAGCTGTGAATTTCTGCTGGGAGAGTATAAGTGGAAAGGCATTAGGAAAAGAAAAATCATGTCTGCTGGGGAAAAAAACCCCAAGGTTCTACATTTCCATAGGTTGTGAATAGGGGGTAGGGGTGGCCAGCAGTGTTTTCTGTGAGTATCTAATAACAAACCTGTCTATCAACTGTGTGGTCTTCTAATACCTGGTGAAATCATCTTTTTTTTTTTTTTTTTTTCATGCATATACCAAAATGGGTTAAGTGTTAGGGGGAATTTGGAAATCTGGCTAAATGAGAGGCTGCTGCTGAAGCTGAATGAATCACTTTGTTTGAACATTGGGATTAAAAGAAAAAGCTGGAACCAGCCAGGGGTGAGGAAGTGTGCTCCATCTCTCAAAACCATCACCCTTGAGGATAGTCTGCAATCAACCAAAACCTAAAAAGCTTTCCCCGAATTGGTTTTAACCTTTAAAATAGAGATACTGGTAAATCTGCTGTGTGGAATTTGTAAGCATATGCCTGTCTGTGGGTTACCACCTGGATAAAAAGCTTGTCAGCGTGTGCTCTGTGCAGCCTGCCTGGAGATCACGTCGTCTTCTTGTATTCACTTTTAAAGTATGTATTATTCTCTTGTCTCATAAATAACCTGTGCTGTAATCTGACTTTGAGTGATGGTAGTGACTGTCTTGAAGCGAGGGGCTCTGTGTGCGGTGAGGGAGGCAGAGGGGATGAGGTGTTGGGGTACAGAGGGCTCAGCCATCTTGGGGACCTCCCCTCTCCTGCAGATGCTGGAGAAGTCCGGTTGTGGGAAGAGGTTCATGTTGGGGATAGGGTTTGGGAAAAGTCAGTGCTCTTTTTGGAAATTTCCAGGGAGGTTTCACACCCCCTAGACATACCTATTCTCTTCTGGAGTGACAAATAAGCCCTGAGTAATGCTCTGTGTTCATTTTAATCACCCCACCTGTGCTTTTTTTTCATGCTGTAAATACAAAATCAAAAGTATGGCTGCTTTTTCACACTGTTGGTGAGGTAGGATGAATCAGCACAGACCCCCAGGCTGTTTAGCTGGGGGACAGTGAGCTCCGTGCCATGTCCCAGGCACTTGGCAATCGGCCCCACTGGCATACCCTGACTCCCCGGGCAGGCATCCAATTCATCATAGTCTAATCACACCAGGACAAGGGTCTCGCTGCTCAAATCACAGTGAGGCAATGCTGTGCTGGTGGTGTAAATTATACAGTCCAATCTCGGGAAGGCTGCAGGAAAGACAGTCTATCAAAATGCCATTACGCAGCGTGCACGGCTTGCTGCTGCTGGTGGCTGGGCAGGCAGGTAGCTGCAGACTCTGTTTAATGACAAATTTAATGATAGACTCCTGAAGAATTACTGTTGATTACTCTTCTCATATTCGTTTCAACCTTTCTCCCCACGGACACAGACGGGCACACAGCAACCCTGCTTTAAATCACCCTCCATCCCTGTAAGAAACAACTCTGAGTGCCAGCTGGAAATAAAAAAAAAAAAAAAAAGGAAAAAGTATGAAAGTAGGTATATTAAAGAGCTTAAAGAGCCATATCACCTCTCAGGAGGGACACATATGGGAAGTTAGAGGGGGCTAGGCATGCCTGATGGGTGACCATCCCTTTGGGTTTTAGGGGGAAGGAGAGCCGGTGCTTTTTGGGGTGACAGCCTCAGCATGGGAAAGGGGCTTCACAAAGGAGGTAAATAAATGTATAAGTGACTTAAGACCACAAAAAAACCCCCAACAAAAGTTGGAACTTGAACACAAAATGTATCTGCAAATTCAGGAGTATAGAGTTTCCTATCACTTTGTCCCAAATTCTCTGCTTCCCAGGCAGTCCCTCAAATCATCTTTGCAGGAACAAAACTCTTAGTTGCCCCATCCCTGCCCAGGACTTCATCCAAGGCTGGGGAGATGGAGGAGGGTGGGATCACTGGCTCAGGGGACTCTAGGCTGCTTCATGTGGCTTTGAAAATGCAGAATGGAAAATAACATAACGCACATGTATATATGATAACGCTGCCCATGAGAGAAAGGGGAATTCGAGCCATTGCACTTCAAGTGACAACACGGCTATTAAATATTAAAGCTTTGTTTAATCCCATAGAATGACAAACATTTTCTCCCTCGTGGGAGAATCCTCCTTGTGCATCTGAAGAAAGTAACTCCTATTTGCTTTGTGCTCTGTGCGAGGGACAGTTTTTAGTGGGACACAAACAGCAATCCAGTTTAAGCCTGAAACTCCCTTACTCCCCTCCAAAAAAAAGATAAGACATGTATATAATTTCATTAAGATGGTTTGATCCTAACAGGATTCCAGCCTACAGAGCAGCCCACTTGGAACTACAGCAGCTCCCACCATAGAGCCCCCTTGCAACTTTATCATTGCTGTTCCCAATGTGAAGTCTTGCTCTTTCAAAATAATGTCATCATCAGCATTGCCAGAGTTTGGTTTTTTGCTTGGTTTTTTTGGTTCTTTTGAGGAACAGGGTTTTGCTGTAATGTTGTTTTATGTATTTTTTTTTTTTTGCTCACTTTGCCTTTTTCCTAATGTTTTACAAACGTTTCTGTCATCGTTTCATTCCTTCTGAAAAAGCTTTGTTTTTTGAAGAAGCTGCAGCATGTCAGATTAAAGTGCAAATACCCACTTCAAGGCTCTAACAAATTCTGTGCCACTAAGAGCCTTTGATTTCTGCATTTAATTATGTCTCATTGGATTATAATAATCCTATTCCTCCTTGTTTCTGAAACTCAGTTTTCCATACTTGTCTTGCACTTAATTAAAAGTGCCTCCTTTGCTGCTAGGCTGGTAGTGAAATTAAGGCTGACACATGGGGGAACTTTGCATCTTATTTTTAACCTCTAGAACTCAGCACCTACAGGGCTCCCGGTGGGTGAATTTTTATTCTAATATTGTGAAATCTGACAAGAAAACAGTCCCATCTTCAACGCCAAAAGGTTGCATGAGGTTCCCTGAAGACCTGTCCCAGATGGTGTCCACCTTCCAAAGTGATTGAAAATCCACACCACCATACATAACACGACTGGGTTTTGCTGTTTTGGTTTGTAATTGCGGGTAGGCACCAGGGCTCAGAAAATAAGGGGCAGTTGACACTGACCAGTGAGACCAGGAGGCCATCAGGGTGGTGGGTTGGTCCCTGGACCGGCTGGGGAAGCTGGTGGTGATATGACAATCTTTGGCCATGGTCCCTGTTGTGGAGTGGGTGTCTGATCCCTGGCCAGACCATGGGACCATATCCACCTGGCAGGGCTCTATGCCAGCTGAGAACTCAAGTTTTCCTCTGGCAGATCATTTTTACATACAGCATATTGCCATTTTACTAATCTTAATCAGGTTCTGTTTCCTCATTTTCAATCTGTAAATGTAAATCCCATGTATTTCATATTAAAATTATATTAACCAATAATGTTATAAAGTGATACTGATACAATCAAAATGTCTTGAAAGGTGACTATTCAACACATCATGAGGCATAGATGATCTTCATTCTTTTTATTTTTTTTTCCCCCCAATCCTAGGTCTCCTTCAGCCATGCCTCTCTTAAATGACAATGGTTGAAATTCTCAGATTTGACTAGTAGGTTTTTAGGTACCTCATGGAAAACCATCTTTTCAAAAGTTTGCAGCTGCTTACACACACACAAAAGGGGCCATCTTCGTTTTCGGTGCCCTAGTTTTGTCTTCTGGGAGCAAAAATAAGTCTATTTATCCCTATTTCATTCTTCCCTTGTGTGAAGAAATACTCATCACAAGTCTCAAAAAATGAAAGGCTATTCTGGAAATCTGCTGTTAGATGTTTGAAAGATACTTAGAGGTGCAAAGAAAGAAAAAGATTAATAATGTGCTATATTTGACTAAATTATAACTAATGTAGTGCTAAAGCTTTCCCTACCTCCCCTTTTTCTTTTAATAGTAGCATTTTATGATTGGTCATGTGTTTGTTTTTGACCTTTTCTTTAACTGTGAAAGCAGCTTTGTTGGCAGGGATGGAAGAAGAAGCAGCATGTGACCCTTTTCTGAGAGCCAGGTGCCTGGCAGAGGAGGACAGATCTACTGGACTTTGAGTAAAGCAGGATAATTGGTGTGGGGATAAGAAAAAAATATCTTAAATATCTTTGGGCAAGTGAAAGAACTGCTGTGTCCAAACCAGTGTTGTATTACGGAGACATCTCTGTGCCAGGGTGGGAGAAATAAATTGTTTGGTATTTCTGCTGAATGCAGGATGCCTCCATGAACAAGAAAATCAGTTTCAGAAACACTGAGCCAAATTCATGTGTTGTGCTGCTCCATTACAGTCAAATAGTTACAGTGAGGAAAAATTTTGCCTGCTCTCTAAATTCAATGCTTTATGGAAAATATTGATTACGACCCATGTTACGTAATGCCTGTGGGATACTACGAAATCCATGGCATTAAATTCAGGTGAAGTTGGTAAAGTTAATGGATTTGTGTATCTTGTAAATGTATTGTTTACAGTGTTTTGTCCAGCCAATATTCAATGTACGTGAATGAGTGGGAAAGAGACCGCAGATCTAAGAGCGAGATTTTTATTTAGTTATTTCACAAACTCATACTGAAATGTTTAGAATGCTGTCTTCAGAAAAATAATAGTTAATGCAGAGTAATAAGTAGTTCAGGTCAAGTAATTTCAAACAATTTTTGTCAGAGCTATGTGCTAGATAGTGTTCTAGTGTGCTAAGTTAATTATATGATTAAAAAGTGGCTCTTGCATTACCCACCGACATGAAATGCTGCAAGGAGACAAAGCAAAGAAAATGTTCCTTTGCCATTATATATATATAGTTACATTTTATGTTGGCAGCTGCTTTGAGGCACAATATCTGACTTTGAGATCTGTATTATTCGTGTCTAACTTATCTGGTAACTGGCAGCTGAGAAAACTCTTGAAAATTTTCCAAGTACATATAGTTTTTTCCATTCTAATCACGTTATTTCAGTTTTATTCCATTCAGCTCTGTTCTGCAGAATGGATTTTCTCATGTGGTCTATGAGTCAAGACCCTTGAGTCATCCTGGCTTCTTGGGATCAGCCAAAGGATTTTAGGGCGTTATGCTTCTTACTCCTGAAGCGGTGATTTGGGATTTCTGAGATTAATGTGGCTTTTTCCTTTGACGCCTCTCTTCTCCTTTCTGTGGTGCTGCAAGTGCAGACCTGGACATCGTCCTCCTTTGTCCCACCTGTACCCACAGCCACAGGGCTAGGTTTTCAGGAGGGTCCTCCAAAGCATTTCCAGCCTGGTGTGACCGCTGCGCCGCAGGGATCCGATCGTTGCGCTGGCTGTAAGCTTTGCTCTGGTGAGGAAAGCATTTAAACTCTGCCACTGTAATAGGATTATGCTTTTATACCCTGAATGATTCCAGCTTCAGAGAAGCATTTTTGAAATCAGACTTGTATTCCCACGAGCTTTGATTATTTTGAGAAGCTGGAGAGTGATGGTGCGATTCATTGAGCTAATTACAGCGAGGCGCACACAGCGTATTTCACAGAGGAAGGAGTGGCGCTCGCTGGAGAAAACCATTTTTGGCTTTTCCAGGAAGTCTACAACCAAACAAACCCACCCCTCTTGCAAGCTGTCAGGTGGGTCAGGGCCTCCAGGATTGTCCCTTGTCTGTGACTCCACCCGTGATGCAGCCAGTGGACCCCAGTAGCTCCCGCAGCAACGGAAATGCCCGGTGAGAATCTGCCCACCTGGTTTTGCTTCCAGCAGGCTGGCTCGTGTCTGAAACCAGCTCCCTCCTCCAATACTGCTAAAGCATTTGATAACATGGTGCATTTAAATGTGGCAATTGCTCCTCTGATCTAGTCCCTGTAAAAGTACCTCTTAAGGCAGGACATCTAATTTTTCTGCCACCAAATTCCCTTGGTTGAGGACTCATGCTTCATGCTGCCACCAGTTTTCTCCTACTCTCACTTGCTAAAATAATACGTTGCACTCGCTTAACTCTTTAACAAGGTTCAGGAAGCCTGTTCGCTGTGAGGATAGATCCGAATATGTTTTTTTATTTGAGAAATGCCCTATGTATCCCGTCTGTCAGCTAGCTTTAACATGGCAATTGTGGGCCTTGGTTTTCCTGAGATGGTTTGCTAGGACTCAAGATCTTTTTCTTTACCATACACAAAACCTTCTCTCCAAGAAGCACTTTCGGTTTCAGGATGTGTTAATTGCTTTCTATTTGTTATGGTTTTCAAAAACTTCTTGCTGGTGTTACAGTCTCATCTTCATTAACACCTCTCTAACTATGGTGATGATTACTAGCAATACAGTAAAGGGCTAGTCCAGACTGGATCTCCTAGCTTTCCCCTGCAGGTGTGAGAAGATATTCTCCTGCACTGCTCAGCCTCTGCAGGTGAGACAGTTTTGTGGGAAAGATTTCTGTAATCCATACACCTGGAACTGTAGCATTTTCATTTGCCCTTTTATTATGCAGAAGAAGGATGGGTATCTGCCCCGGAATTCAACTTCTGTTTTATTGGAAAAACAACAAAGGTATTAAGGAATAAATTATTAAGATAATTAATCAACAAGTGGTAAATGAAAAAGGCAGCCAAAATGAAATGGAATTATCTGTGGACAAAGGAGTCGTTTTAAATTGGCTCTAAGCTTTGTAATCGAATGTGCAAGAGTGTAAAACTTATCATTGGAAGAAAAACCAGAAAATGGATGTACTTAAGGTTGAGCATTTATGAAAGTAGTTTTATTGCACATTACCAAATTTTATAATGTCTTCATTGTGTCACTGTTAAGTGTCCAGAATTCTTCTTGTTTAATGAGTAAAATAAAAATGTGCTTAATGTGCCGGTATTAAATAGGTCCATGGGAAAGACAAGTCTGTAAAGGATATTTCTACTTTAGTACTCAGTATTTTGGTGTCTTATGGAAGATGTGGAAACAGAGAGCAAAGAGTTGGCTGTTGGTAAACGCTTCACTTCATTCTCCTCAGAACTTAATTTTTCGGGGTGGTCTTTCTGGAGGAGAAAAATTAATTTCTCATTGTCAAAGGAACAGCATAATGACCGCCATGAAAACGGCACAGTCAGGTCTACGCGCAGGTGTATCAGTGACTGACTGCAGAGAGAAGGGTGATAAATTTCAGAGTGTGTAGTTCTCCGACAATTTCTAATGGCTGTAGTTTTCAGACAAGTCAGAGCTGTAAAACCAGTGAGGTCTTTGCATAGATTTTATAAACACAGCTGAAATTTCCAAGAGGACACACAATTATCTGCTCTAAGGATTTCCATTTAAAATAAGCCTTTATTTTAATAATGCTAAATAATCCCAAGGGACGAGGGCTGTCCCCTGTGCCAGCCTGGGGTGTGAACAATCTTCTTTCAGGGGTCAAAGAGCGTGCGTGGCTTTCTCTCACCAGCTGCAGAAGTTTGCTGTGTGATTAGTGTGTGGTTATTAGTGCGTAATTGTGGGATTTTGGATGCTTTCTCTCATTGCACAACTTGCCTCATTGCCTGATTAGTGGTTGGCTCCGTTACATGAATGTGCTTACATGAATTTACTTAAGTAAAAGTACTTGGGGTTTCTGAAAATACAGAGCTATTCTGAAAAAAAAAATCTGCAGCACTACAGAAACGGTGATTTAGGGTCCGCACTAAAACCTTCAGCTGCTGAGCAGACTCCTGTGGTCATAAAAATTCTCCGTTACACAGATGTTTTCCACACCAGAGAAAAAACACTGTTGCGAGATGTCACCAATATAAAACATGTCTGTCAAAATTTTGTATTTCAGCTTGTCCCACATAGGGGGAAGAGGGGAGGGAATTTGCTTCTCATGAAACGTGCTTTAGAAAGACTATGACAACATGGTCTGTCTTATAGCACTTACACTATAGCTTCCTACAGCGATCCAGGCAATGAAATATTTCTTCTTCAGCCAGATCTTCTAACACAGAGGGAAAGAAAAGAGGTGGCTTCTTGGCCGTGCATCTGACCCTTGGGAAAATGAGATTTTGTCCATTCTGATTGTCCTGGCTGCTTTGGATTTCTTCCCTGTATCTGCCTGAGCTGGCAATGAGTTTGTCTTGAGGTGTTGGATCATATCTTTTAAGAAGATTGAAGGGAATTAAGTCTCCAGGCTCAACTCTCTCCTCTTCCAAGCAGCTGACAAATTTTAGTGTGTTCCATGTGGCAGTTACTGGAAATAGCTGAAGTCTGCAGAGGATGAACTGGGATACATAAAAATGTTCCTCCTCCTTAAGATGACAATTTATAATTTAACTGCAGCTTCCAGCTTAATGATAGCAGATTTACACATAGTGCCATCCTACTCTGCCTTGCTTCATAACCGAGTAGCTTCCCTGAATTGGTACTGGGCAATGGAAAAATGTGCAAATAATGTAGAAAAGCTAACAACATCAAAGAGAACCTCAGCATGGTCCTAGTACATGTTGTCTTAATTAACTAGGATATTTAAAAGTAATTAAAGAGGTTATGGTTTAGGAAATGAAAGAAGATGCTGACTTGGGAGAATTGCATTTTTTCCTCTGTGAAAGCTAGGAGCATAGGAAACTGGTACAGAAAGAAATTCAGTTGGTATTGAAATTTACAGCTAAAATAATAGATTTTGATGGTGAGAAGTAGCCCCAAGGAGGGCGGGTAGGTAGGCAGGAGGAAATGGAGGGGAAGCAGGCTACAGTAGAGAAGGAAGAAGGCCTTTTTGGAGGAGAGAAACAAACAATTAAGACAGAAAACTTTCTCCTTAAATAAAAAATTTATGAGCCTTGTATATCCATATAATAAACAAATATAAGTGAAGACTATTTCAATATATATTTTTGTTTTCCTGTATAAAAAGCACTTGCTTCAGTTCATATTGTTTTTTATTGCCAGGTGCAGTATAGAAATCTCGTGCAGCAGTAGACGTGATAACTCTCAGAGACTTGGTAGGCTTTTAATCTCCTTCACAGCCCTGCGGAGCGCGTCAGAGGTCCCCTTTGGGGAACCTTCCTCTGGAAAGGTGGTGGGGATCTACCATCAGTCTGTGGATTTAGACATCAGTGTTAAGCAGCTGCTCCAGGGTTGTCTGGAGGGTAATAACTCACTAAGAAAGACAGACTGCTGAATATAGCCAGGGCACTAAATCCAGGACCTCTTAAACCATGAGCTTCTGGTGTGCTGTTTTAGATGGGCTGCTGGAAGGTGTAGGTTCCCTGCCTAGCAATCAACCTGAGCAATATTGAGCTTGGCTTTGGGTCTTGTTCTGAAAGTCTCTCCAGCTATGTAGTGTATGGGGGATTTCATATCTATAAAATCACTGGGTAATTCAGTCCCTGGTCATGATAGGGTAGCTGAAAGTTGATTTTTTGTTTGTTGGTTTTTTTTGTGTCTTTTTTTTAAACCAGATTGCTTATGAAATTTTAAACACTTCACATTGCAGAACAATTTTTCTTTGCTTACTTGGTGTGATTACACAAAGCTCTGCAGGAAGATGTGCTGTAACTACAATGTCATTAAATAACATTTTCTGTTGGTGGGTTTATTCTCTCCTTCATGAGAATATTTAATTGTTGTTGATGCTAATGGGAATTGTGTGTCTTTGGAGGGCATGCAGATTAATACTGAGATGATTCCCTGGCCTAGACAAACACAGTGAAACAAAAAATTATTAAAGAAAAATTCTGTAAATAAATATGTGCCTCCCAGTAAGTTCTGTAAAAGCTCATCCTCTCATATATCCAGCTCATTTTTGTAGGTCAGATCATACGATGAAGGGAAGTTAAATTACCAACAGGGAATGTGTCTTACAGATAAGTTCTGCAAGACAGCAAAGCATCCACCAGAGTTAGAAAAGTAACAAGTACAAAGTCAATTGAATGGCATGCAATTATCTCCCAAATTGTAAAGCGCATTTTTCAACCCCCATAGCATTTTATGGAATTGCAAGTTAGATTAAGGAATCCCACTCCACCCGCTGCTGACCTTCTTCTGGCTGAAAATAACCTCTGAAAAAAACCGGGATGATTCTAACTACCAGCTCATAAAGTTAGTTGACCTTCTGTGATGAAAACAGATTTGTGCATTAACATGTCAAATTCCTATTCCCAAAGAAATAAGAGTACTATAAAACTAGCCTGTGTTTGGTTAGAGTTAGCTGTTTCAGGACAAATGGCTGTGTAAACCCAAAGTGGCAGATATGGGTTTATTTAGATATTTTAAATGTTTTTCTCCCCCACCCAACAGCTGCAGCTGACTAAAATGCAAATGTCAATCTGGTTTCTGGAAGTCTTTGAGTCTTCATGAATGGAAATATGAGTACAAATTACATGTAGAATTAATTTCTGTAATTCTGTAAATCAATTTCTAACTGAAATCTGGATATTTACTTGCATGAAAAAGTGGTCTTCCTCTCCTCTCACAAACTGCATATAGAAAAAGCCCTTTTCACAAACGGATGAGTTCAGTTTTAGTGCTCCCAGGTTTCCAGTGGTCTGAGGGGGAATAGTCTGATTTCAGATGCTAGAAGAGAAAATGCAAACCTTAATGAATTTAATAGAAGTGGTAAATTTTCAGAAGGACTCTGCTCTCCTTTTACTAAGGCAGGAAACTTGACTGAGACTGGAAAGATTTCTGTTTTAGGCAAAAATCATTCAAGGTTCATTGGTGGGTTTCAGCCACAATTTCCACATGGCTTCCTCTCCCATCCGGGGAATGCAAACAGAACATGAAAGAAATCTGAGAAGTGGTCAAAAAAAGGACAAGGATCTGTGAGTGACAGGAAAAAAAAACTTGGCTTTTCTTTTTTTCAGTAATCTCTTCATTTAGATGTAGAAAAGCATTTGGGATCCAAAGCAGCAGACAGGCGAATGTCTGTGAGGGCTTTTAAAAGTGCTTAACTGTCTGACTCCATCGATAACAAATAATTATGATAGAAAGCCAATTGCTTTTTGGTTTCTAAGGGCCTAAAAGTAATTTTTTTTTTTTTTTTAAAACAGACTTAAAGTCCTGAAATATTTTGAAAATTTTACCTACCATGTCTCTGTTGTCTGAAAGCATCAAGCAGATCTGGAAAGAAGCCAAAACTGGTATTAAGATGTCTGTAATGTCACTTCTAATTTGCTTAATGATAAAAGCTCTAGCAAGGCGTAATTTGCTATTCTGTAAGGCTGGTACTAAGAATCCTTGACTCTGATATGATTTAACCTCATTCTGACATAGATCTGTAAAACAAATTAATATTTTATAATATAAAGTAGAAGCATTATGGTATTTTGGGGGGGGGAAATTATCAGTATCTCATAATTCTGAGTGCACAGTTTGAGCCACCTTCAAGGCAATTTGCATCAGCTGAAATCAGGTCCTTTAAAGATTCCTCAAACAGAGCTGAGGAAAAAGCCTGGTGTGATAATTAACGAAAGAACTTGTGTAGGGCTGTCTGAATATCCACACCTCTCACTGAGTGCAAGAGGGTGATACTTTTGAAAAGCAGGGCCATAAATGTGTGTTATGCAGCATAACAAACATATAAGTGTCAGACTTGCCTGAATTGATGTTCCCTGCCCGGGAGGAGGAGGAGGAGGGAGGCACAGGGTGAGGTCGATGGCTCTCCCAGCGCTGGTGCGGCCGGTGCTGTAAATCCCCCAGTGTGTTGAGGGTGGGTGAAAGCCTCGAGGATTTGATGAGGCAGGAGAAGCTGAGGCAGGGCAGGGCTTGAAATATACGGCGGAGGTTATTCAAGAGCAGATTTTGGCTCAGAAAATGGGAAAGAGGATTTAAGGAAAGAAAAGTGCTCTCTATAATACACCATCAGAAGTGTTTATTCTGCGGCAGTGAGAAGAACCAATAATAAGGTGTGTGCACATCGATTATTTAAAACAATTCCAGCAAATACAGACTTTGACCTCCCTCACCATCCCCCCCCAAAAAAATACTTTGAGTGATCAAAATTTATTTTAATTCCTTTTTCTTCAACACCAAATGTTTGTTCAACTGAATTTGCTGTCGTCATGTAGGAGGGGAAATAAGATTTAAAAAAAAAAAGAGCTTGGGCAAGACAATGAAGGTTTTCCTCAGTGCTATCATGAGGATGTCTTTTGTTTTGAAATACTACAGAAATGATAATAAGTCTTATAAAAGTTATCCAGTCACTGGAGCACTGAACACTTCAGAATCTGTGTCGCTTGCAAATCCTTATTTATTTCTGGTAGCTTTTCTGGGATAGTGATGGAGGAATCAAATCCACAGACAGGTCCACACCTTTGCAGTCATGCTAAAAGGATGAACTGAAAGGAGAAAATATAGACATTGTAAGAAATGTTGTCTGACAGGGAAATTCCTATTCCACAACCATATGCTTAAATAAAAAGTCTCCAAAGCAACAATTCCTGGCAGAATTAAGCAGAGATGTATGAACTAGTATAACGATGGACAGACTAACTGTTAAAGCTGAGTTTCATGATCTGATACCGATGAGGACAAATATAGTGAGGCGATCATATGAGATTTCAGCTCTTTGAGAAAGAGAGGATCTCCTGGTAAGAGAGAGATGGCACTGCAACCCGAGAGCTAAAATGGCAAAGCTAAATTGCATGTGCAAAGAGAGCTTCTCCTGACACCAGCAGCCAACTTAATCTTACTTAACTACAATAAAATTAGACACTTAGTCTCTGCTGATTTATATACCTGTGTTGTACCTGTTTTACACAGCTGTCACACACTTATACGCCTATTATAAACATCAATTTTAAACCCATTATAAACATAATTTGCTACTGATGGAAACTAAATGACTAGTTTGGACTTGATGTCTGACTTTAAGGTGGCCCTGCATAGGGGAAATGAGCACCCTGCACCCAATTTATTCTTGGCTGATTATTCTGGAGATGAATAATGTTCCCCCGTCTCTAGGGCTCTGCCTGTCACGTGCTTTTCAGATGCACTGTGCTGGCTCAAACTTTAACATGAATGGGAAAGAAAAGGAGGAGGGAGAAGGAGGAGGAGAAAATAGTCAGCTTCTCTGTTTGTATTCAAGGCATGGCCTGCTGCCTTATTATCATATCAGAGAGTCTGGACCCATCAGCGCTTTCATTACGCAACACTTTCCTCCCCCAAGAATTTATAATTCCGCCATCTTAATTTGTTTTGGGGACACTTGGCAGTCTGATTCCCTATCAGGGAGAAAATTCGTGTTATTAGAAAACATCTATGAGCAGTTAATCCAGAAACTTTATTTTAGACCTTGAGAGGTCAATGCATAATTTAGAAGGTTTTGGATTCCATTCTGATTGCTTCTTGCTCAAAGACAAACTTGATTATACAAGCTTGGTTTTCTGAGGGCCAAAGTCCTGCTTTAATCATCAAATATGCTGCCATAGATCCTGACGCATGTGTCTGGCCTGTAGGGTTTTTTATTTCTTAGAGCCAGCAAGGAGCAGAGAGGGTCATGTGTGGCGTGGGGAGACCAGAAGTGGTGCAGCCCCAGGGGGTGCTGGAGGTGGGGATGGCTTGCAGCTCCAACCATGGCAGAGCACCAACCGAGAGAGCTGGGGTGAAGAAATCACCGCTCAGGAATAGAAATCAAACTGGTGATGGATTTCCTGCAGTGATGCTTGAACCACACAGATTGTGCCTCATGAAACTGGCTCTTAGAGGCCAACCGGGGTCTGCTGGAATTAACAGGAAGGCTCCCACTGTTCTCCACGGGCAGTAGGTCAGGTCCTCAGTGCAGCAAATCTCCTCCAAACCTCTGCAGGAATCTGTATTTCCAGGGGAATGGGAGCAAACTGCAGCCACAGCCCTCCAGTTTGTAAAACTCCTATTGATTTACAGCCTGCGCCGCATGGAGGTATTGTGGAGATGAATCCTGTAGCTTATGAATAGGAAAGAAGGGCCAGCATTATCTTTCCCAGCTACAGCCCCCTTGCCGTGAATAAATGTTTCATTTTTATTGCATTTGTTTTGCTGGTCTTTAAGGATCCCAACAATTACATGGTCAGCGATATGAAAAGCATAAAAGAAATCGAGATCATTTACAGCTAGTTCACAAAGGCTCCTCTATAATATGATGATCCAGAGAAATTCTCTGTTGATGGGTCTTATTACAAGTGGAAGGAACGAAACTTTGAAATACTGTTATTTCATCTTTATATGACACATAATGAAGTCAATTCAAATGTCAGTTTTCAATGGAACACGAAATCTCTCAGAAATGTGATGCCCATTCAAACTTAAAAATAACAATGAGATATAAAAATATCCAGTGTGTTTTAAGGACATGATGCTATTACAGAGCGGAGAGTTGGACAGAATTAATTCATTGTTTTCTAAATGAAAAGCTAAGAACAAAAAATAATTTTCCATATTCAATGTATTTGTCCCATTTCCTTGAAAAACTGAAATAAATTATATGTCTATTTAGCTTTTAATCATGAAGTTATGAACTCGTCTTTTAATTAATGATGAACCAATTCCAATGCATTTCAACAGCTAAAATTTTATCAAATGGTAGATTTAGATATTCTTCTCTGACCAAGCTTTACTTATCCAAAACTCTCATCAGACTAGTCATCTTTGGCATTATTAGCGCTAAAAGTTAAAAGTGTATGAATTTTCAACAAAGTCTGTAGCTGACTTCTGCCCTCCTGCAAAAAAGCCAAAACAACTCCTCATAAGGTCCCTTTTATTTGGCATTTACTTTTCCCTACTTGATTTTAAAGAGTCCTCCTGGTTGAAATATAAGAACTAGAAAAATTACTTTAGGAAAACAAAACAAAATCAAAACCTTCCCTCAGACCCTCCCAGCTCCCTCTCATCTTCAGCAACTACAGCTGTGACATAAAATACCATCTCCTTTTCAGCTCACCTAATTTTAGACCTATACAGCTGAGCTCTGCCTTTAAAGGAGTTGTTTATTGTCCTTTTACAATCAATAGAGAGGAAGAGGCAAGATTTATCTCGCTCATTTAAGAACTCTGCTTTGTGATGAGATGAATGATGTTCTAGAAGCGCTATTTCCCTTCATCACCTATAAAATAAAGTAGATGTCTCACTTATGTGAGATGAATCCCATTTCAATATTTAAAAGGAAACACTGGGCAACATTTGTCTTTTGGACTTTCCTGTGTGTTCGTGTATGTCCTTGCATGCGTAGGCTAGCGCAGCACTGGTGGCATTGGAAATCTCACAGGGATACAGGGAGTACCTGTCCTTGTCCTGTTTCCACCCCTGCCGTGGGTCCTCCTGCAGAAGAAACAAGGGCTGAGGTGGAGAGCAGGAGCACAAGGGGCCACACAGGGACGTGGTGCTGGTGGCCCCTCAGCCTCTCCTCTGTGCAGCCCCTTGGGCTGCGTGTGCAGGACCAAGGAAGGCAGTGCTAGTTCCTCTCATGGATGAGGGCCCTGGACCACAGCAGTGCTAGGACGGAGAAAAGGGCTGGAATGGTGCAGAGGGAAGAAACAGCCAGACACATTCAGATGAGCAGTGGTGGAGCAAAGTGGTGGAGCCCAGGTGGTGCCAGAGGACACTCACCAGCCAGTGCCGCTGCTGCCGAGCTGGGAGCAGAATGGGTGGCACCAGGAGAGCTCTGGGAAGCGCTTGACTTGTAAATCAAAAAAAAGTGAGTGTCATGGTCTTGGTGGACAGTCTCATGATTTAGAAGTTTGGAAATACTAAGATAGATATCTACAAGTATTAACTGGTTGGAAGCCTAAATTAATTCGAGTGCTCTTGGATAACACAGTCCATGATGTGCTCTGATTTGTGCTCCCTGAGGCCAGCTCTCACTAGTCTGAATTCATGGTGCAACCTCAACCTCCAGTTCCGTCTCTTAAGCTAGGAGGCAAGGATCAAATTCATGGGGAGGGGAAAACACAAAGACTCTGCAGGACCTGAAATGACTTGTGCCTAGGAACTAAGATGGGGAAGTTTGAAAACTAAAACCTACTCCATCTTTTTGCTGCATAAAGAACACGTAGCAAAGCTTTGCCAGCTTTTGTTTTCTTGAGAAAATGTTACAAGGCTAAAATGCCTAAATGGTGTTCCCTCAGGCTAAATTTCCCAGAGAGTTTCTGCCCAGTCTTGTCAATCTTGCCCACACAAATCTGAGAACAAAGCACAGTTCATAATATTATATTTTTGGTAAACCACCCTTTTTTTTACTTATGGGCATAAAAAGCAGATATTTAAAATTAAGTGTGTGTCTGATCTAGATATACAGTTGGTAGACATGCAGGCATAAAAATATATGCATCATATATACATACTATATAGTGGATATGTTTGTCTTTTCAACTCCATTATGATCTATAGAAAGAGTTTATCCTTCAACAAACTAGTTTTGTTTTTTTTTTTTTTTCCAAAACCTTAACAAATACCTTTGATCATTAAAGATTTTTCTGTAATAGCTTGCAGACTGAGACCCTAAATGACTAACCCAATTTCTTACTTTGAAGGCTTCAGAGCAAAAATACTGCTTTTGAGATAGAAACAAAATTGTCAGTATTAGGTTATTGTTGGTGTACCGCTTGCATAGCCTGTTTGGAAAAGGTCTTAATAGTGTTTTAAGGAGTCTTATGGAATTATGGCAAAATATTTGATATGAATTCACATCTTGGAGCTCTGTCACAGCTGCTGTAGGAACCTAAGAGATGCGATGAAAAATCTTATCAGGGTGGCAAAGTAGCCACATCCAAAAGGCAGGCAATGGGATCTACTAATATCTATATCTATACTAGTATCTAATGCTACGCGTATCATAACCATTATGGATCCCAACTGCAAAGTGCTGAACATACCCCTATAAAATGATAGGAAAACTTGCAGGGCTGGGGGAAAAAAACAGTGAAAACAAAGATGGAAAAACCCCAGGGAATGACCAACCTCACGGTCCAGCGAGAGATGTTCCCATCCTTTGCCCGTGTCCTGACAGACTGCAATTTGTCACGTACATCGAAGTCAATCCGTCCTACACACAGTTTCTGGTACTTCCTGGTGAACCAAGGAACTAGGCTATGCACGAATCCCGGTCTGGATAAATAGTAATGCCATGTAGCTCCGAATTATTTCCTGGAAGCTGACAACAGGGGTTGATGCTAATAACTGTCAGCGCGTGTGTAAAAACAGTTGTCGGGTTTTTTTATTCTTTTGTGTGGTGTTTTTTTTTTTTTTTTAATAGAAAGAGTGTTATTCATGAGGTCCTCTACTGACGATCACAAGTGAGTCGGAGAAGCAGGGGGTTTGACGGTGAAGGAAATCGTTCTTACATGGGTCCCCTGCCCTTGGGTGCTACCTGACCTTCTGCAGCTCCTGTCTCAGCCAGGAGGGCAGGGGCTGCCCCAGCCTGTGCAGCAGCTTGGACAACTCCACGTTGTGGTCTCTGTAGTAGCTTGACAGAAACGCTCGAGACTAAGAAGGGTGGAAAAAAGATAACAATAGTCAAAGAAGGAACCCACCCAATGGCAGATTTCGGTGGGTGCTCTGGCAGGGGGCTGTGCACTGCTCCCAGAGAGGGGCTCTTAAGAAGGGGCAATTATCTCTTGTCATTCAAAACTCATTAAAAGTTTCATATTTTTAAAAATATCAAGCTAGTGAAAATAATAATAAAAATAATCAGCATGTTTATTTTTGGAGTCAAACACAGGGTCAATATTAAAAAATGTTAACTTAAATCTCTAGAAAGCCCTTACCTCTTGGTCCATTGGTGGGTATTTTCGACCTTTGCTTTTTCCCAGGCACTTTGTTTTCCCTCCTTCCAATAACTGGCACCAAAAGCCTTTCTGAGGGTCAAACCTATAGAGGATTATATTTTTTGAAAGACCGTACTACAGAAGAATCTCCCAGCCACTAAGATGTCAATGTAAGCCAACAATCATTGCTGCACACATCTCTCTAGATGACTGAAATACTGAGGACAGAGTAGGAAACAGCTTTCCTCTCTCCTGAAAGCTCTGGGAATTTATTTTTTCCACAAATTTGCCTTGGGAGTGCTTCTTGCTCAAGGCAAGAAGTTTTTCACACTGTGCTTTACCTACACTAGCTAATTTTTATTCTGCTTGTCCAGCATACAGGGTACAAGTTTTAAGTGTTGATCTATAGGATGCCAGTCAAGGTCCTGAGTTGAAGGATCTTACACGACCCCACTCCAGACTGTGATTTATATCTTATTGTCTGGTTTTGGTCAGAGATTTTATTCATGTCAAACTGCTCCATGTATCCCTGCAGGATGCTAATGTTTTGATCAATTGACACTTGAACAAAGAATGTTTTGTTGAAAAAATTACTAATTGGCTCTTTTCCTGAAATTCAACGCACTATATCCTCAAGGACATTATCAGCTGTGCTCAAGGAAACCTGTCCATATGGCCAGTCGGAGCTGATGCTATTGTAGGTCAGCACTGCCAAGGTGAGAGGGGTTAAGAAGGGAAAGCAGATCTATTTGCTGACTCCGACAGCCACAGACTTGATTTATAAAGAAAACAGTGAGAAGCAATGAGAAATATAATACTGAAATATTCCAGTTGATTTTTGAGTGAGATAGGCAGTGTTCAGGTCTACTGAAAGAACTGCTGGTTGGTTGTTGTAATTCAACTGCACCTGAGAAGTTGGTTGTTTCATATCATTAGATCTAAATCTTCATTCCAAAGATGGCATTGTAGCATAAACACTGTCTTAGCAGTCTTATCTGAAATATGCAATTTGATTTTGATGTCTAAAATTCAAAGATATAGGAATTTTAGATTAAGGCTTTAAAACACGTACTCACTAAAGAATGAACAACACGCAGTGTTAAGTTTGGAATTTATTGCTATGGGACTTGCAGCATGCATAAAACATTGAAAAGGTTCGCATTTCTGCTATTCAGCAGATGTTTGAAAAGGATGAAGTATAATTGGCTGGAACATGAAGTTAATTAGTTACAGACTACCTTTTTGCCCTGGGTCTATCTGTACAACACAGGTGCCCCTGCAATTTGCTGCTGTACATAAGTGAGCTAATTTCTGGAGAAGGGTGAAGCTACTTCATATTTTTTTTTTCTTGCCCAGCCTATTATTGCACGTCTGACCCTTGCTTCGTAAATTGTCTCAGTAGCTGTTTCAATTAAAAATAAATAAATCATTGATTAAATGGATATATCGATGATAGATTCATTTCTACTTTGGCCTTTTCCATCTGCTGATTATATGGTGAAGTACTTTAGCTGGCTTACACTAATTTCCCAAGAGAAGCAGCAATATAGTGAGCTGGGTAAAAGGCAAACTGCAAAACTATGCCCCAAACAATATTTCTGCCTCAGAAGGAGCATACTGAACATTATTAAGAGAATCTGCAAATTTGGATAGGGGAAAAGAGGGTAAGACAGCTCGGGTTGAATTCAGCCCATTGTGTTCAGGTATTACGAAGCTCTCAGGAGTCCTGAAAACATTATTGGGCACAATGGAAGTACTTATTTAAAAACAATGATAGCCTTGAGGATAAAGCCACAAGTGAGATTTTTAAAGCAGTCAGCAGAAACCTTTCCTCCAGGCCTGGTTTTATTCTCTTCCCTTGCAGAGGATGCCTGTGGGAGATGGAGGGTTAAAGCTGGCCACCCACATGCCCACCCTACCTCTTGGGAAGTCACCAGCTGATGCTAGAGGTGGGAAGGGTGCTTGACAGGGCAGGGCTAAGCAATGCCACGGTGAGGTTCTTTCTCTTAATCTCTGACACTTAAGCACGCTCCCACAATCCTATTTTTCCTTTCTCTCCTGTTGTTTAACACAAGGGAAATCTCCCCTGTGAGGCTGGACGTGGAGCTGCCTCCTTGGGCAGAGCGTGGTGTGATGAGCCAGGCTGGAGGAAGTGGCATTTTGGCTGCCCTTTGCCAAAGCCACGCTCTGTCCTGCCTCCCTCCTTTACTGCCTGCTGAGAAAAACAAAGGAAGAAGGGAAACACTGGCCCATGCCACCCCAGACCATGAGTCTTCTGAGGATGTTGGCCATGAAATACATCTTCCTAGCAGTCAGTGGATCTTCGGTAAGGCCATCCTGTGACTAAATGGAAAGGTCTTTCCTAACCTTAGTCCCATGTGTCCTAAATTTCTGTTCATAGAGTTCATGTACTTAAAAAATTTAATCTCTTGGTCACTCCCTGTGAAAACAAGTGGGTGGGGGAGAGGTGGGAAACATCTCTTCAGTGTTGTAGTGGGAACTTCATGAAGACCACTGACTAGTTTCCCTCTCCTAGCACTTTGTGTGGGGATCCCAGTGTCTTTCTGTTGGTGGTATTATGTGTAAAAGCCATGCAACATTAGCTGATTTTACCCGTTTGGGTTTTTTTCACTACTCTAATAAAAGGTGTAGGTTGTAGAATCACAGAATCATAAAACAGTTTGGGTTGGAAGGAACTGTCAAAGGCCATCTAGTCCAAACCCCTTGCAATGAGCAGGGATATCTTCAGGTTGCTCAGAGCCCCCTCCAAGATGACTTGGGATGGGGCATCTATGACCTCTCTGGGCAACCTGGGCCAGTGTCTCACCACCATCAGTGTAAAAAATGTCTTCTGTGTATTTAGTCTGAATCTAGGTCTTCTTTAGCAGTGTGTGTAGGAAGCGATGGCCTAGTTGCCATCTCAGCTGTGGCTCTTACTAACCTGGTGTGATGTACACTTCTCTCCAGATGCCCGAGCCCTGCCTCTTTCTCCCCTCTGCTCTCTTTCCATGGCTCGGATCAGTACCTTCTTTCTGCCTTGGTTGATTTTACTCTCCTATAGGACGTTCACGTAATTACTCAGGGTGATGGACTTGCTGCTCACTGGTGTTTGCAGGACTGGGTCCTTAGGCTGCTTTGTGACAACTTTAAAAATGTGTGGTATACAGTTATTAGTCAGTAATGACTAAGAACGATCCTATGCAATGTTTTTTACTTTGACAGTCCTGCCATAAAGCAACTATGTTGTTTAATGCATTTTTCTCTTCTTTCCTAAATCCGTAGAGATGTGTGTGCTTCCACAGCATTTTTGCATTCTTGATGCCTCTAAGCAGCGATTGCATAATTTTATAGATCTGTTTACAATCAGTTTTTCCTGTCCAAACAAATGTGAGGCCAAATTTTTTCCTGGTGTGTGACTCCACTGATTTTAATTTAGTTACAGAGAGGAAGATATATGTATGTGGGTGTGTATTTCTAAAAACCTAGCAGAAGGCACTGCAGATGTGCAGCAGCAGTTGTTCAAACATCAGTAGTTCAGCTGCATATTCGAAATCTTCCTGTATTTCATCTGCTTTGGAAACCAATGACTTAAAAAATTATATTCTGAAACCCCAAATTTTGACAGAGCAACATTCTTAAGACCCAGAGAGCAATCAGCTCTCAACTCTCACTTTATACCTATTATATAAACAACCATAACCCTCCCAGTGGAGGAAACATTAAACACTAGTCATAAGCAGAGAGGCAGTGCGGGGTAGGTGGAAAGTCTGCGGTCTCATTGTCCCACGGTTTTTCCTAGTAGCAGCCTGCAGGGAAGGTGAGGTTCAGGTTTTTCTAATTCCCACCCCACGTGCAGGATCATGCTTGCACACTGACTTGGAAAAACCTTCTTCTCAGCCCATGGATGTCCCAGGGCTCTCCCAGCCCAGCGCTTCTGGCTGTAACGAGATGATGCTCCTCATATGGAGAGGCTCAATGCAAAAGCTTCTTACAATTTTCTGCCGGACTAACAGGGGAGAGCGAAATTCAGCCCGCTCCCACCCCTGCAGAGACTCTGCCTTCCTGCGGGGAACTGAGAAATGGCAAAGAGAGAGTGCCACACTCTCCAGGCAGAGACAAAGGGCCATTAGTCCCCTTTGATGGCAAAAGCCTCACCCTCCGGGGAGCAAGGATGAGAAATGTGATCCGGGTTTATCACACCTGTCTTTGCTAGATCGCTACCAAAGGCTGTGGGAAGTCAATCACAGGGCTTTCGCTAAGTTCAGGAGACCTTGATTTGGCCTCCTGCAGAGCACCAGTAATTTTGGCACTGACACCCCAGGCCACGGACAGTCAGACTGCTCAGTCTGAGGGTGTTGTGCTCCACAGGCAAATACAAGGTTCTCCCCATGCTCCAGGTGCTGTGCTTGAGCTTGGCACTTGCAGGTTAGGGATCTACTATTAATAGCTTAGAATTTTACCAAACTTTAAGAATATAGACTAAATTCTTCTGTGCCACGTGTCTGGCAACTACCAGGTCAGCAGAATTGGCTCAACCATCTACAAAAAGGGGATTAGGGAATGATATTTTTGGTCCATGTTAAAAGCAACCAATCAAAGAAGCCATGTGACGAGATGAATCTTGTCATACTGAGTGCTTCTAGCCCCATCTCTGCCATTAGACTCCAATATGAATGTGATAAAAATGTTTAAGCCAAACTTTTCACGCCTAAGTTGTCTTCAGCTCCTGGAGACTGCCATATAGTTCAACAGTCTGATGTGCAAATGTGTGTTCAGCTCTTACATGCACAACTCACATCAGCTGAACGTACATTTTAAACAGTGCAGTGATTAAAGCAAAACTAGGTACCGGAGAAAACAGGTCCTGAGCATCTCTGACCAAAAGCTCAAACTGACCAAACACAAAAAAAAGCAGACATTTTTTTTACATGAATCTGTGCCTTTGTTCTGCATCTAATAAAAATACTGTGCAGTCATTTGTTCTGTATGTTGTGCGAAGTATAGTCTGCATGTGGAAATGTATGTAGTCGTGCAATTAAATTCTATAATGTATAATAGGTGTACAAGTTAAAGGAAAACTGGATGAATGCTAAACCTAACTTGAAGAAGGCCCCAAGATTTTAAAAATTGTTATTGTTGTAACGTGTTTTTTCTTTGTAATGAATGATGAAGTGATCTTGGTAGGAGGGGATGTACACTGTGATCCCATAGGGTAGATAATAAAGGAACAGACTCACGTTAGAGCTTCAGAGTAATTATAATGAGGAGAGACTCCAAGAAACTTCTGCACTTCATCCATCACAGTAGCTGGGTCGCTTCTTAGCTGCTGTCCATCAATAATAAGCAACTGTAGGGGTAAACATGCTGACTATTTAGAAACAGGACTACAGTTAATGAAAGGATTACATTATTTCCCTTCTGTGACAACATGGATTTAAATTAGCATGTGCCTTTATGTGGTGCTAATAGAAATCATATGGATGAACTCTTTAGATATTTACTTTTTACTCTGTTATGTTGAATCTCTATAGGTGGGAACCTTGTAACTCTGTGTGTGCACATTGTTCAAGTGCAAGAGTTAAAGCTCATAAACCAAATCCGAGTCTCGGAGAATTCTGAGAAAAAGAGATAAGCAATATAAAAACATTGTTGAGGTTTAGAATGTGTCTGTAGAAAATCTGGTACGGAATAAGAAAAATAACAAAAAATCTTATATATATCTATCTTAGAATTAGGTGTTTCAAAACTATACAATTACATGTTTAAATGTGACATTGTGGCAATTATTTGAAACTTACAACCAGTTTATCAAGTATATAGGCTTGCAAATCATTAGCAAAGGGTTTTTTGTTTTATTTTTAATTAGAGATTGATGTGATGTAAAGGTACATGGAGCTCCACAAGCAAATGTTAAGACAATATATCAAAAGTCTACTGGAGTATCAAGCAGTATTACTAATAATTATTCTGGGCAGATGTATTTTATATTTATTGTGAAAGCTTATTATGAATTATTAAGTTTTTGAGTGCACAGGCTGAGTGAATGCATACTACTGAGTGCCCATTAGTATGCACTGTGAAAGTACTCTGTGTGCACCTTATTAAGAATGAGTGCATTTTGTTGTGTATCTTGTAAAATTAATCACTGTAACTATGAAACATGAGTGGTTACCGGTTTTACAAGAAATATGTCAATGTGCCACTAAATGTTTAATAAGAGGGCTGCACTTGCTCTTAGCTACGTCAGGAGAATCATAGAATCATAGAATTGTCTAGGTTGGAAGGGACGTTTAAGATCATCGAGTCCAGCCATCACCTGACACTGCCAAACCACCACTAAACCGTGTCCCTCAGCACTACGTCTACCCATCTTTTAAATGCCTCCAGGGATGGTGACTCCACCACTTCGCTGGGCAGCCTGTTCCAATGCCTGGCAACCCTTTCAGTGAAGAATTTTTTCCCAATATCCATGCTAAACCTTCCTGGTGCATGAGAGGGGCAGCAGCCCTGAGTGAGGGCAGAAAAGGAGCACAGGTAATAGGGCACGGAATGTTGGGCACCCTTTGCATGCCCCGAATTTACCAGGACAGCCCCTTCTCCTTCAGAGGAATAAGTTGGGATAAGTTGGCTGATGAGGAGACATGCCCTGTGTGCTCCTAGGGCAATGCCGCCTGGGAGTGCCCTCCCTGGAAGCTCAGCTGCTTGAGGCAGTACTCCTTCCCCATTTATGAAAGAGCAGAAAGGCCAGAGATGAAAGGAGAAAGTAAATGACTAACTGAGACTTTCTCCTTTCTCCTGGAAATGGGATTGACCTGCTTCTCCTCTTTGTCATACAGCTGCAACTGTATAAAAAGAAAAGTGAGGATTGCCAAAAGACAGAGCTTTATTCATTTCTTTTTTTTTTTTTTTTTTTTTTTTTTTTACCAGGTCACTGACTAAATAGGCAACACTCAGTTCTACCTCCTTTCAGCAAAATTCTGTCCCTCATAGAGCAATCTCTGGAGATACGTGTTCATTATGCTTCCTCATTAAATACCCTTTTACAGCTTTTTCTTACAGTAGGTAGAACTGAGCTATGGACCACATCCGCAGGAAAAATATTTTGTAATACTAAAGTGTTTCCTTTAGGCTTATATCTGTAAACAATTTTTTTTTAGTAATTCTTTAGGTCTACGTGTTTATGTAATTTTTTCATGGGAAAGATTATAAAAGACAATTCAATAAAACATCTGAAGGAAGATGGGGCAAAAGAAGGAATTTCTGCTCTAACACTGAGAAAGGTTAATTCCTTAACAGGATAAAACAAATGTGAAATTTTATATGAAAGGGAGTGAGTGGGAAGCAGAATGACATTTCTTTTTAGAAAAAGCCCTGGCATTTTCTAAATAAATTTGTCAAACCTTCCCACAATGTCTCATGTTGCAGCTGCTTGTTTCTTGGGACCCAGAAGCCTTGGCAATCGTGGCTGACCCTGGAAGGAACGCCCAAGCTCCTCATCAAGCCCACGTGGCCACAGTTCATAGCATTTTCCTGTTGCATTTTTTCCACCAGAAGACAGAAAAATCATCAGACTTCTGCCAAATATCCCAATTTTGTCGAATCCCCATTTCCTAACAGCTGAGAGTTCCAGCGGGAAATATCCCATCACCTTTAATGATGAGGCTGTACTCATTGAGGAGATCTGAGGAGAACTGAGGAGACTGGCAAAACAACAGGTTGGAAATTACCTGTGAAGCAGGGTAATGAGTTAACCATCTTTCAATATGGACAGCATACCACCCGGGTGTCAGGCATCTCTTCTGGAGAGTCCTTATCTCTGAGGGTGCCCAATGGCTGGACGTTATGACTTCATAAAAATTGAATTTCAGGGCAGTGGGGTCCTCGTGGGATCGCTGATGCTAATGGGAAATATTTAGACACATATCACAAGGATGTTGAAGATTAAGCTGTAAGCCTCCTGAGAGCTGTCACAAAGGCTGTGTTGGCATGGCCAGCTTGACTGCAGCCTCAGCAGCCCCTCGGGTCCCCACCAATGCCAATTCAGCCAAGTAGGAGCCAAGGGGGGACCGGCAAGCAGGATGGGGGGACCGGCAAGCAGGATGGGGCCACCTTTCAGTCAAGGGTCCTCCTGGGACAAGCAGGAGGGGAGCTGAGGAACCAAATTCTGCCAAAGTAGGCAGCATTATTTTTATTGCTTTTTTTTTTTACTTTGCATCTTGCATCAGCAGTTGTGAAGGTGGAAATGAGATATTAAAAAGGGTGCAAACTGCAGCCCTAGGCCATGTTTTATTTCTCTCAGAACTCATAAAAACAGCATCAGACATGTTGTATTTTGTGCTTATTGCATCATTATTAATTTGTGTCTCTATAACACTGCTTTTAGTATTTTCTTTATCTGTGTGACAACACCAGATTTTACTTACATCCTTAAACATCTCTTTAAAGATAGGCATTTTTTAAATAGTGCAGACTTTGTTATGGAAAGGTGTGGGCTCAGTAAAAGGCAAGAAAGCATCCTGGAATTTCCTCAAAAAAACAACAGGCTTTCTTTTGTTTCCAAGGAGAGAAAAAAAACCCCAACTCTCCAGACACAGCCCTTTCTAACTCCTTTGAAACTTTAGAAGATACTGCATGCATTTGTACGCCACCACATATTGCTCAGCCTACATGGTGAAGGATGGGATGAGGTACCAGGTTCTCAGCATCAAGAGCTCTGATTTTCTAGCTAGGCCATGCTCATTTTCCCCTGTGTATCTCCCTGGGCGAGGAGCACTGCTTTTCCTCTATGCCGTGTCAGCTGTAATTGAGATTAAACTGTTTGTTTACAGCTGGTGGCAGCTCTGTGCTGAGAAGTTTCATCATTTATGACACTGGTGTCACAGGTGCCAACTGCAAAAGCTGGCATTCAGCATCCTTCCACTTCTACGGAGTGCAAATGCTTTACGATAAATCCCGTTCTTGCTCAAGGACACAAATTCCCACTGACACTGGCCATCATCCCCTGCCATCGATTTCGCTGTATGTTTCTCAAAGGCAAGGTCCGTACCTGGTACCAGGAATATGCCCGATCGGATGGGTCGATGAGGATGGTGATGATCTTGGCCTTGGGGATGAGGGAAGCAGCTCGTTTAGGGGCTTCCTCAGAATGGAAATAATTGGCACTTTTCTCAAAGAGGAGGTCAGTGGTGATGTTGGAAGGAGTGGGGAAGAAATCCATGTACCTGGGAGGTGAAGAGACTTGTTAGAATTAGCAGAATCACAAAAGGGTCATATCCCTGTACTTCCCATTTCATGGTAGGTGAAAAGGTGAATTTTCAGACATAATTCACAGGAAAAAAAATTGAATTTCTCAGCTCACTCCAGAACCGGAATAGGGGGAATCACATCTTGGCTCTTACGTGGTGCTGGTAATAGCTAAAGCCTCCATGAAGTCAAGTAATTAGGTTTTTCCTTTGATGGATGGGATTTTTGCTAATAAGTTCAATGTCAAAGGGATATCTTTCACCAGTTTGGAGTGAGTTCAGTTTTAGATGCAGAAAAAAATGGGAAAAGCTTCAAAATGTCAACCATTTAATTTTAACATCATTGAAATATTTCATTTTGGAACCAACAAATCTTTCATTTTAGACTTTTTCAGAATGCAAGATTTGAATTTTGGCTTTGAATGGTCTTTTCCATTTAAAATTGATTGGAAGTAAAAGTAAGTAAAACAGAAGGTTCAACTGAAAGGGTGAAGAATTCAAACAAAGCAAAAGGTGAAATTGTTTTGGAGGCATTTTTCGGTGAAGGGAAACACCAAGCCTTTCTTTCCCTTTATTTTTCATGACACCTTGAACCGAGAAGCTGGTCTTGTAGTTGTGGGGAGAGTTTGCTTTTATTGGTCATCCTCGTTTGCTCCGCATGCCCTCCAGGCCATACGTGGGCAAGGGAAACCGCTCAAGATTAATCTGTTTCTGTGTCATGTGATGTTTGTCTTATATTTCAGTTTTCACACAAGGATGAGAACTGCTTTTCCCTGTAGAAACAAAAGCCTTACAAAAATGTTTTTCTTGTGCAAAAATAGTAAAAGCAATATTTAAAACTGTGATAGGAATACCAGCTGAAATGTTTTACAGTGGTTTTTTTTTTTTTCTCATGAACAGACAAATCAAATCTTACTTCATGAAAAGCCGCTTCTGAAGAAAAAGAGTGTAAGTCAGTATAGATACAGTTATGAAAAGACAGAGGTGCTATTCAGCATGAAGACAGACATCGTAACTGAGCTGGCTATTGTATTCATTTGTGAAAAAAATAAGAAAATTGGTACTGTAATATCTAAACAAAATTAAGGACTTGATTAAATGTCCCATCATTCCAAATTAGTTTCCCTTTCTGTCTGATAACACCAAGCATAACAAATTCATGCAGTAATTATGTCGATGTCGTACATGCTGCTGTAATTGTTCCATTGTGATTTACCATGTATTAATAATGTACACTTCTTTTTTGTTATTTCTCTTACCAGTCAATTCCCTTGTGGTAGTTGTTTCCGTTGAAGAACTGAACTTCTTCAAAAGTTTTTGGACTAGGAAGATTACTGATAATGGAAGGATGCATCAGAAGAAATAAATAAAGAGCTGTTGTTCCTATGACAACAAGAGATGCCATTAGGAAACAGAAAAAAAAACCCTTTGACTTTATTTCATTCAAGAAAGTACTTTAAATCAATGCATGCTGAGTTATACAGGAAAATGAGGTTACCTTTTAGAAGAAAGTCACCTATTGATGAAAGGCCCATGTAAGTTCAAGGGGCTCTCAGAAGGAAGGGGGCATACGTGTGGACTTCTCTGCTCAGAGAACTTTTCCCTATCTCCAAACTCTGAATTCTGCTCTCTGATGCAAGCGTGATATTGCTGTTCACAACATTGCTTGCCTGACTTTCTATGTAACCAGTGAGGGAATTTGGCCTGAACATATTTGTTTTCAAACTATTTATGTTGCACAAAACTTTTCAAAAGCACTGATTATGGGATTATGCTTTCGTTGCTCCCAGAACTGCACTGCTGTCTTCTGTGTATTTTCCTGTTGGTCTGCTATTGAGGAATAAACTGTTTATCTCAATGCTAACAAACCTGTATGTAATAAGTATGCTTTAAAATCCCAGTAACAGTACTTTTTTGTTGTTTGTTTGACAAAAACAACTGGGAATGATATATGGTGTTAAACAGAATTTTGGAGAACATGTCTTTAAACTTGCTTTTCAATGATTTTATGCTATGCAAGCTATCGTTGGACTATGAATCAAAACCTGCCATCTCTTTGTCACTGCCGCAGAATTTCTATATGGTCTTGGATTACTCATTTATTTCCCTGCCTATGCATTCACTTTCTGTAATATGTCCACAACAGTAATAGCTGTCTTGGGAGTGGGAGTATGGGGCTTAATTGAAATAATGCCCTGAGACCCTCAGAGGCCTGCAAGGTGGTAAATACATTTATTGTCAATTAGGGACTCAAATGATGTTGAAATAATTTGTCAAAGAACTTAATAACAATTTTAACATAGGGTAGCCTGACAGCGTGGGGTTTTTTAATGGTGAATGAATACAATTTTTCTATAGAAACAGTTCTCCCTTTCTGTTGGCAGCGAAGGAGTTACTATCCGAATCCCGTAGGGATGGGGAGTGCACTGTCACTATGGCAGGGAGTTGGCTTCAATTTACAGGACACAAATACACAGATACAAAGCGGGGCGGGGGGGGGGCAGCTAACTTCGGTTACAAATTCATTACTTCTTACCTGTTTTCTGGGGTCCTATCACAAGAAATTTGGGTAGGTGGTCACATGTTTTGTCTCTGGACCAAATGTCCCTGTGTCGTTTATCATCACACGGATTCTGAAGATGAAAAGGTGGTTGTGAACATCACGCTGGGGGTATCATAAATGTTTGCATGCACATGTGTCTTTGCAGGGTCTAAATGTTATGCACTAATGCCAGACCCTCATGCTAAGTAGTAAAATCCCACATTTCCTCATAAGAGTTTATTCTTGACAGATATTGAGGGCTCTGGTATGGGTCCATGGAAGCATTCAGGTACGCAGGGACAAAACTCCTGGGTATCCTTCAGGACCAGTCGTTCCAGGGGTCCCAGTGAAGCCAGTAATGCTACACAGTTGTGCAAATCCTGGAAGGATTGGTGCCAGAATTGGCACCCTGTGAGACTGCTGCGTTTCCTTCTCCGTTAGTCAGGCTCATTTAATAAACCCAGAGTCTGCAGGCCTGTAGGTAGGCACGTATGTGGTCCCTTTTACTAAAATTCAATGTGTATATAATGGTTTTGCATGACTGAGGATTACGTCCAGTCATTAGAAAAAAAAAAAAGGAAAAGAAAAAAAAAAGAAGAAAAAAGATTAAAACATTGATTTAATCAAGTTTTCATTTGAGGTTAAAATGAAAACCTCTGTTTGAATAGCTTCAAGGCATTACTTTCTTAGGTGACAAAATGGTTTCAGATGCATAGGACTTAGTGCCAATTTTAATTTACATAAGAACCCAAAAGGAAGGACAAAATAGAAATGTGGGATATTATTCATCTCCTTATCTTTCTGCTACCTATGAATGCAAAATAAAAACGTGTGAACAAAAGGCCTCACAGAAAAGGTTAGGATTGACTGCTCTTTAAAGCAGTTATCATATAGATACTGCTTTTGCATAGATTTTGGATAGTAATAGAAGATACAGTTTGCTAGTGAATAAAGTTAACAAAATATAATGGAGAAAATCATTAACGGATGTGAATCGCTGCAGCTCCACTAAACTCAGTGGAAATATTACAGATTTATACTTCTTTTGCATCTGGGCCAAAAATAATAGGGAAATTTCCTGCTCCTTTTTGCCAGTGTAAGCCCAAAATAACTGCACAGATCTCCATGGTGTCACTCTGGATTTATGCCTGCATAGCTAAAAGCACAGTGTGGCACATCATATTCTGAATAAGCGAAGAGCCAGATATGTGTAACAATGATTAGGAAATTACAGTGTTGAGATTACAAGCAGCACTATTGTGCATTTGAAACAGAGATAGAAAATAGTCAGTCTGTGCAGAAACCCTTTCCCGCTCTTAAAATAGCTGCCTATTCTGTGTTTGCAGCGCTGGCCCCTCCTGCCCCTCCTTTTCCTCACTGTTTCATTGAAGGGGGTTCCAATGGTGGGAAATCCTCCTCGTAGCTTCTGTGCTCCAACATGAGCAATCCCTCGTTAAGGAGTGCAACGAATCTGCATCGTTTACCTTGAGATATCTCTTGCTACCATCTGGCTGCAGGCATCTTAATATCAGTTAACACAACGTGATGCATCAGCAAAACTAAAGACAGGAGAGATGGGAGGGGAAGCTTTCTCTCACTTAAATGGCAATTAGGCTCTTTTAGCATGCCTGATTTGGAGTGAGCAGAAGCTAATCCATTTCTAGTCAAAAGCAGTGGTCCCTTCAAGAAAATTTACATAAACTAAGTTGGCATACAGGAAGAAACAACTTACCTGAATGTGAAGTGGGATTTTTTTATTTTTATTTTTTACAGGAAAAGATTCTAATTTCAACAAGCAGATTGTAATTGGAGGAGGAAGAGGATGTGGCATTACCTGCCAAAGAGGGTCTGTCTGCTCTGGGAAGAGCTCAAAGTACTTCTGAGCCAGCTCAACTGGGGGCAGCGTCTTCAGTTTCAGGTTGGTCGAGCTCTTAACGAAGTTGGCCAGGTTCGCAAAGGTGTATAAGCCCAGGCGGTCATTCCCGTAATTAGACAAGTGGGTCATGAAGATGCTGATCTGGAAGGCAAGAGAAACCTTTCAGTGGCAGGACATCAGAAGATGGCAGCATCTGACTGGAAGGGCAGGCACAGGGGCTCCTGGGAGCTTGCCAAACCACTTAAAGTGCACAGAAAACCAAAAAACAATGAAAAGATCACACTTCCTTGCCTCTCTGAGAGGGTCAAATCATAGAATAGTATAATCATAAACATAGAATTGTCTAGGTTGGAAAGGACCTTTAAGATCATTGAGTCCAACCATTAACACAACGCTGCCAAAACCACCAGTAAACCATGTCCCTCAGCACCACATCTACCCATCTTTCAAATACCGCCAGGGATGGTGATTTCACCACTTTCCTGGACAGCTTGTTCCAAATCTCCCAACTTGTCACATATGTGTCATTTCTTTAAAATCCCTTTTCTGAAGGGATGTATCCCTCATGGGCTCCCCATGGACTGGCATTCAGGAGGTGCTTTCAGAGATTTTTTTTTTTTTATTCTTCCATTTTGACTTCCTTTTACAAAAAATATAAAAATTGGTTTTTGCATGCCCTCTGTTTACTTCAATGTTCCTCACTCTGGGCAGGCATCTGGCAGGCGCTGGTGTACATGAGCCCTGGACTCAGAGTCCCTGGCACCTCCCGGAGAGTCAACTCTCCGCTCCTCTTATCCCACGTGTAGGCATCACTTTGTTTCAGGGTTGCTATTTATGGGATTAACTTCAAAATTTGACTAATAAACTCTTTCATCCGAAGGCAGGGTTGGCTAGTTTGTTCAAAATGGCATGGCTGTAAGTAGGTGAATAAATTCTGAAATGTCAAAATTTCAAGCCTTAGTGAGTGACAATATCTCAGCTAATCATTGTTTTCTTCTTAAAGCCAATATAACTTCTACCTTTTTACCAACCTTACCATGGTTCTTCTTTGCAGGGCCACTGCTTTGTAGATCTCAATTTCTTTCAGAGGCATAAAGAGAATTTGTAAGAATAATGTGAAGAATATATTTCCCAGTATTTTCTTTGCATGAGGTGATCAAACTGGGTTGTGCAGCTGCAAAGGCCTGGTTTATCTGTAGATGGTCATTATTTAGTTTTATGATAATGCTATCAAAGTAAGTGTTGTTCCTTGGCTGTTTTACTCAGTGTATTGGCCTAAGGTAGGATGTGCAATGACAGTGGAATTTAACGACACTGTTATCAAGAAATAACATCATAGTGGTAACTGAACAGTGTTTTTTTTCTTTTTCAGCACCATCTCGGAAGTTGACAATCGAAAACATGCAGGAGATTGCAAAAAGTACAAATTAACTAATGTGACCTCATCAGTTAAACAGAACAGCATGTCAGGCAGTGCACTTCTCAATAACGATATCATGCCTCAAGGAGGCCTCCATGCAAAGTCAAAAATTAGAGCTATAATGTTGGTTACAGCGAACTTCACAATATGATGGTGGGAAGTTTAGCAGTTTGATTCAAAGGTAAATTGCTGGCTTTGCAGATAGATATCTACACCCAGGTGATCTCTTTCTGGAGGATTAGTAACGGGGCCTGACAGCACAGCTGGGGGCTGGGTGTGAGCTTATAAAGTGATGTGCAGGCAGCGGAGAGGAGGTAGTGTGGGCACCTTCATCCGTAGAGAGCTGCAGCAGCAAATCTAGGTCTCCAGAACTCTGAATGTGTGTTCAGGTTAGTGAGCTCCCCCTCCCTCCCCCCCACCATGTCTTAAG
>JAOXNO010000033.1:4047738-4073911 GCA_028565335.1 Limnodromus scolopaceus
ATGATCTGTTCCATCACCTTCCCAGGCACCGAGGTCAGACTGACAGGCCTGTAGTTCCCTGGATCATCCTTCCAACCTTTCTTGTGGATGGCCGTCACATTTGCTAGGCACCAGTCAGCTGGGACCACCCCAGTTTGCCAGGACTGTTGGTAGATGATGGAAAGCGGCTCTGCAAGCACTTCTGCTTTTTGGGAGGATCATCCCGGAGAACTGCAAACCACTGCAGATCCTGCAGCATGGACATAGCTTTAAAGAAAAGTTTGCAAAAAGTGTTGAACTCTAGTGGGATTTTCAGACTGGCTGGGTGACCCACATCATTCTAGCAGTAGCCACATAGCTATGAAGATCCTGTTGCCACTTGGTTATGCTTCCAGAGCCTTAAATTCCTTACTATACATGACCACCAGGAACATAAATATCCTGAAGGTCTCAAAGGGTAAGAGGACTTCCAAAGTCAGGATATATTTTGCTTTTAAACCTCTATCTTGTGTGCGTGTGCATTTGTTTACTGCAGGATTTAGTTTATGCTGTACATGAACCTTTGAGTGCAGGAATGTTTGATGTTTCACTTCAAAGCTATGCCTTTGGATGACTAAGGGTAAGTCCTACCCTTAGCTCGTTTAAATCCCTCCAGCCTGAGTGAAATCTGCAGTTGTGTTGACTTGTACAGGAGCTGATATTAAGTACGGCTGCTTCCTCTGTGTTCCCCAGAAGCCCATGTTCCATAGCCACCAATGCCCTTGTCATCTATCCTAGTGAAGTAAAGCAATTATGAAATTAGCACAAAGTTTCTGGTTTCTCCTAGAGAATAACATATGTCTACACGCTAGAACAGAGATTCCTGGAAAAAGAACTGTCAGTGCTCCAGCTTCCAGCTGAAGTGTGACCCACCCAGTCTCACTGGTGTACCTGGCCAGTCTCAAGGATGGCTATCCAATATTGGGAACCAAATATTGGCTGATATTTTTATGTTGATATTTGGAACTCTGCCTGTCCATCAATCTAGCACTTGCAATGAAAAAATCAATTGCAAAACTTACGTGTAAATGTTCTCCACCTCATCCTCTCAGCCATTCACTAATGAAATAGGATCAATGTTCCCTTTTAGATCCTTTCGTCCTGCTCATTTCTTGGCCCTGCCCTATTGATGGAAAGCCCAGATAGGTCTCGCGTGTGAATCCTGCTTCTCTAAGAGGAACTTGTTGTTTGCTGTCTTTAGCAACTTTTTCCCTTTCTTCTGCACCACTTACATAAAATTTGCAAGAAGGAAGGAATTAATGCATGCAAAATAAACCAGGGTATAGCTCAACCTTGTGCAAAACAACGACACGTTGGGAAATATATAGTGCAGGCACCCTGTTATTGTAGAAATGTGCTAGCATATTTACTGCTCTTCTCTGCTTCCCTCTTGCATGAATGTTTCCCAGAAAAATGAATTTTGCTATTCTGTCTCTTTCCATTGTGCTCCAAAAAATGCTGTACAGTTGCTCCAAGAGCAAACTCTCATAATTGGATCTAGATGGCAGCATGTTGTATTTCTGAATGTGTAAATGGGATGTCATGGCTGAGAAATGCAAAACTGTCAAGTGTCCATTTACTAATACCAAGTAGCTCTATGCTAGGCTGACCACAGAAATACCTCTTTCAGTTTCGAGTGTTTAATATATTTCACATCCTGACAGGCTCCTATTATGGATTACAGACTTTTCTTGTACCTTATGAGCCAGAGCCCCATTCACTGATAATGAATCCCAGAGCACTCGGGCCCTTAATGCAGCTGTTTGTGCAGCAGCACAAAAAGGAAGCTGGGAGTGAGATTTTTGTGTTGACAAAGCACTAATTTTAATAATGACAAATTGTTTCTCTAAAATTCAGCAGTATTCATATTCATGACCCTCTTGCTACTGAAGCAATATCATTTATATGCCTGAAAAACACTCCTTTACTTTTACTCTATTTCCACTCTGCACATCTTTCTATATTTTAGTGTTCTTGACAGGATAATCAAATATTTTCCAAACATGATATCTTTGAAGAAAGCAACAAAGGCAGCGTTTGGAAAGAAACATTTTTGTCTTTGATTGAAGGGGAAACAAAACCATTGAATGGCGCTTTATTTCCCATGTCCATATTCATTACAGTGCCTGTATTCCACCCAAAGTGCTCCCAGCGATGGGAGGGGAAGCTGCTGTCGATCAATGGTGGTACATGGCCTTGGGACTGCTCTACAAATACTGTAGGGTATCTATGTTGTTTTAACATTCCCTATTCAAACAGCGAAATTGTTTCTCATTTACCCAGGAACACTTTCTACTTTTGCATTATTTAGTTGGTATGATTAAACGAATTCTTTATTATTGACAGAAAAATCCTGTGCATTGTTCCTTTCCCTATGAGAATAAACTTTTATTTTTATTTTCTAATATCTATCCAAGTCTCACTTCTAAAATAAAAGCTAAATCATGACCACATTCAAACACAGCAACTGTTTTCCAAGTTATATACATCTTTGATAGCCCTAATGAGTGAGGCCCTAGATGAAGAAAGCTAGTTAGGACGTCCCACTCCGTTAGTTTGCTGGGTTTCTTTAAAGCCTGTAATTAAAAAAAAAAAGTGTGGGGTTTTTTTTTCTTTTAAGATTAGGGCATGCTTTCAGAGCCTGTGAAAAAATAACTGCTGCTGTTGATGACTTTATGCAATCAGTGCATAGCTGCATTAGGGTGGAAAAACTGAATGGATTTTTTTATGTCTGTTCATTTGTCACACTTGTATAAGTGATCAGCAGTACATCTAATTGTGGCCAAAGTTTAATGAAAGCAGTGCAAATATGGTGCTACCAGTTACTTCTGTGGGCCCCATGAAGTCTTTGCAGAAGTCTAGTTATAAGCAAATATTTTCTTTTTTAAGTGAAATTCATGACATAAGAATTTTTTTTTGTTGCCATCTGACTTCCTTAGGCTATAAACTTCCTATAAAAAAAATAAATCTATTTAGTTCAGACTCAAGAATAAACCTAATTTCTAAATACACAAATGAACCAGGTGAAAATGGATTTGGGTACTATTGTCTTAAGTCAGATTTGTACACCAACCATTTCTGACAGAATAATAAAAGTATCATCAAATATACAGCTCTGAGAAGTCTCATATGGTTTTGGTCTTCGGTTTTCAAAGATGATCACAGGAGTTTGTGTAAGGAGATAGCCATCAATAACCCTTTTCCTTGATGGTATATATTTCTTGCTCCTTGTTAATTCTATCAAGCAACTACAAAATACTGGTTGAGACTGTCAGCCTCTTTAGTCATAATCCTCTGCAGATAAAAATCAGTTCAGCTTCAATTATTTTGTGCCAGTGAATAATGTGAGTATTCCTTGGCATTGGTTTATGATACCAAATTACATCCCGCTCTGGCTGAGAAAATCACGAAGCTTTCTCTGTTACTGCACTGAAATAATGATAGTTCTCCCTTACTGTTCTTAATGTTGCAAATATTGTCCTGACAGTACTGCCATCACAGAAGAAGGGCTGGCCTGAGCTGATGACCACCAGGGCCCAGCGCCAGTCCAAGGTCTTCTGCAGTGCCTTTGAATGGTGCGCCGTAGGCAGCACCATATCATAAGTCTTGTATTTATCACAGCATGGAAAAATGTAAAAATTATTCTAAATAATACACTGTGCCTCCCCTGAATATGTGGATCGAGTACAATTTTTACTTTTGGCTCTGTGGAAGTGAAATAATGACAGCACTGATCATTTGGGCCCCTCGCTACAGAAGGGACACTGAGGTCTCGAGAAGGGCAACGAAGCTGGTGAGGAGTCTGGAGAACAGGTCTTATGAGGAACAGCTGAGGGAGCTGGGGTTGTTCAGCCTGGAGAGAAGGCGACTGAGGTCTTATCACTCTCTACGTCTACCTGAAAGGAGGTTGTAGCGAGGGCCGGGTCGGATCTCTTCTCCCAAGTAACAAGTGATAGGACAAGAGGAAACAGCCGCAAGTTGCACCAGAAGAGGTTTAGATTTGATATTAGGAAAAATTTCTTCACTGAAAATGTTGTCAACCATTGGAACAGGCTGCCTAGGAAAGTGGTGAAATCACGACCATGTGTGGGGCCATTGCACATGCATGTGTATGGGGAGATGACAGATGGTATCTGAGTGCTCAGGCTGGAGCCATGACTGTCAACCAGCCTGCAGACTTTCTGGCTTCTGCCCTCACCAGGTTTTCCCTCTGCTTATTTCTAGGGGAGGGCCAGATCTGTGCATGGTTGTTGATAAATGCCTAATATCTAATTAAATAATGAGATGTTTGAGTAGCATGTAGATATTACAGATAATCCAGGAGGGATCACTTTTTAGCACAGATTAAATATCTCTGCAGCAAAGATAATTGCTTTTCCAGAATTTCCAAAATATCTTATGGGGCCTCTTACTTGTGTGAGTGGAAAATAGTCAGAAAACGTCTTCCTGTTTGACTTTTATTTTAATGGAAATAAACAGCACTCTCATTACTTTGAAGAAATCTAAATACGATGCTTATGTTTTAAGCAACATTAAACCTTAGTTATGTGGACCACAGAGGATATGATGAGATATAATTAAGAGAGAGTTTGCTCTACTCATGTAGTACGTGCATGGCTCCGATTCCTGGGTAAGAGGAGGAGACTCTGCCACTCAGGAATCTGTGTAAAAAAACTAGACAGCATTCAACCAAGAGAGCCAGCAGTGGCCAGGCTGCCAAACAGCTAATCACAGTGGTAATAAATATTTATGAATGCTGCATTTGAGCCAAGCTGTGTGCTTGACTCGAGTCTCTTTGCATAGACACTCTGGGTCACCGGGGAATGTTCCGTCAAATTTATCTTCCCTGTGATGACCTGGGGTTAAATTTTGTCATCTCACAGCTTGGAGATGTCCCCTGGCTACTCTGGAAGGTTCCAGGAAAGAAAATATTTCTAGGCAGGAAGAAACTAGTCCTGAGGTGAACATGGACTTCAAGGGTGGTGACCTGACCACCTTAAAGCATTAATACCTATAGAGGAATCCCAGTATTTCAGACCATGGTTCAATACACTGGGCCAAGATGCAAGCTGGTCTATTCACTTCAACAGGACTCCCGTAAGTTCAATAGGAGCTTGACCTACTGACAGTGCTTTTATTTTTTTAACTGGATCTTCAATCATTTTTCTCTCTGTTTACCCTTCCAATCAATGAGTTAAACCATAATCCTCTGAGCTGGCTGACCTTTGGGAGAAACATGCTTATGTATCTGCTAATGGCAAATAATGGTCAAAATGATTATTTGTTTGGATAAGTGTCCATAAATGACTATTTCTCTGACATTTCTCTTTATAGATGTGCTTAAATAAGATCTGGTTCTAACTGTGTTTTGAATGACAGAATGAATTATGCCTATTATCATTAACGTGGCACTTCATAGTCTCCAGGTAGAGGAAGATAAAGTCTCTCAGAGCAATACTGACATTTCCTATGAAAATTAGTGACCAGGACCCTGCACTGCACACAGAATTGTAGGACAACTGTAAATCATTCAGTCTAAACTGAGTCCTCTTATAAACGCTGAATAAGACTTTTCACCAGGATACTTTTGCTAAGACTGTGAAGAAAGAAATGCCAGGCAAGTTGATATAAACTGGAGATGCAGGAAATTTATAATTTGTTTTTATAACTGTTCTACTGTCATGTTGCTATTCTAGCAGTTTTCTGAAGAGCTGACTGCTCTATGTTATATAGTATTCATAAATGATGATTAATTAATCCATTTTAGTAGCCTACTCTGAGCAAACAAACCTCAGAGTTAATTTAATTCTCCACTCTTGGTTTCAGAGGAAAAAAATACAGCATTTTCAGTTCACTAGAGGATATAATATTCTCAAATCAGCCACTTTCCAATTAATTTTGAATGGTGAACACAGCAAGGAAATTTTGTTCTTGTCCATTTACTTCTATTAAGGATTCATTTTCAATAATCAGAGAATTCTGAGTCAGCTCATTTTTACCTTAAAGCCTTGCTTCTGACAGTTTAATAAATTATTGTATGGTGTGTGCTTGAAGGTAACAGATTCTTTTTCTCTTTACCCAATAACCCTCTTGTTGACACACAGTCATTTATTACTATTTCTGTCATCACCTAACTTGCTGGGAAGTAATTCTGATAAAGTACGAAAACACATGGTGTTGGAGTATCAGCTTTTATAAAGGAGGAAAATGTCGTAAAAGAAAGGAGATGTGTTATCATTGAAATATTTTCTTCATGCTTTGAGTTTCAAGCTAATTTGTTTCTAAATATGCTGCTGAAGGCTTGAGTTTCCATGCAATAATATTTTCCCATACAAGCTCTTTGCAGCTGGGGTAGCCATGTGGGATGAAGGAGAAAAGAATGATTTACAAAGGGGAAAAAGCCTAAGCAAGGTTGGAGTGGATTTAATCATACACCTCGAGTTGGAAGATAAAAGTGGCTTTGACTTCTATGTTTGTGTTAAAATATTTCTATCATGTTATCAGTGCTTACAGGTCTTCTAGTTGCAAAAAGAATTATCTTTAGGGGAAGGGGCGATTGTGCTGTAGATACAGGCACTTTTGTAGTGTACTGTCTTTCAAAAAAAATGTATATTGGTTCTGTTGAACCTTAATATGTGCTGTGGCAGGAAGAAAACAGAAGTGTTTATGATGCCCAGCGTGTGTGGGATGTAAGTATTTTTCTGAATAAAGACAAGATACTACCCTCTTCCTCAGGCAAAAGATAATGACTATGTCCTGCAGTTATACTGGCTGCCCCAGCAGCTCGGGCTGGATGCCCCTGGGATGCCAACCCCTGTGGTCCTCTCTACAGGGATGAGCATCTGGTCACTCCCTTGTGCTTTGCTGTAACGTTCACTTACATGTGGAAAAATGGTTCTTTACATTCTCCTGGCAGGTTAATGGGTCCCTGTAGAAAGAAGAATAAGGGCCAACTCACCGTTGTTTTTCATTTGACTTGGTATGTTTGTGACTATTAAGACAAATTCTGACATAGTTGGTTAATAAAAAAAAAACCCTTTTAATTTTGTAGAATGAACATACCCCTCTTCTCGTGTTGGAGTGGGACAAGCCTGTCCCTACAGGTAGTAGCCTGCTAATTATGGCTCAACAAGTATCGACATTTTTGTAGCAGGGAGGTTGCTTGCTTTCTTTTTCCTGTTCCTGAAATATGCTGAGATGCTCTGTTCACAGGGCCCTTAGTAGAACTGCATTATGAATTACTTCTGGATTGCAGTGTATTTCCTATAATGCCCAAGGTTATTTTTTATTCTTTCTACAGCTATGCTCCGAGAAACAAAGCAAATAAAAAGAAAAATATTATTAACACTCAAGATGTTTCATAATAACACTCCCAAATCTCTTGTGGAAGGTATAAATTAACCCCTCTCTGCATTTACTTTTCATATTCTGAAGCAATAATGTGTGATTCTTATCTGTTTTTGTGATGAGTGAGAGCAGGAAACAAGAACAAAACGTTCAAAGTATGGCACATGTGGGACATGCAGAATCTAGATCTAACAGGATGGAAATGAACAATAACCCTTTAGTTACGGTGAGAGTTTAAAAACGTAAAGACATGTAAGTGGCCTTCAAAATTGTGTCCCGTGACACTTACAAAGAATATGCCTATCTCTGCAAGTGTGATCAAGCCTTGTTCAAAGTTAGAATAATAATGTACCTTATTATGGACTGTCTGTGGCTTCTCCTGAGTTGCGCTCTAAGTTACCTTTCAATCAGAAGTCTGATTTCACTCTCAACAACCAAATTCCCACAAAAGAAGCTAATCTTCCTGAAATTCATATGCCACATTTCATTTCAGGTGAAAGCTTCTTAGGGATGTTTGATTGAAGTAGGAAGAAGAGTTTAAAGAAGTGTTTAACTTTTCCCTTTTTCTGCTACTTCTCTTTTTTCAACTTTAAAAATGGCTTGATCTGTCAGTTGCAAATATGTCTTATTTTGTTAGCTTTGTGGAAAACACATATTTTGTGCAGGATATGCATGTGTCTCTAGATACTATGTGATGATGCAGGTATAAATCTAGAGTAAAGAGGGTTACATATATATAAATAAAATGCAGGAGCAGTCTGTGCAAGTTCTTTATGGTGAAACTATGAAAAGGAGACAGTGGGAGACTGAATTAAAACACCCCATGAGAAGGGGAAAGGAAGAGTTAGTCTACCCAAGTTCATGTGTGTAACAATGAGGAAAAGGAAGGAAGAATAGGAGAAGAGAAGCATGTCATGAATTTAGGCACTGGATATAAGTAACAATCTGATTCTTGCTAGAGATCTTCAATTTAACCACATCTCTAGGGATATCTGACCTTCTTGGTTCAGGCTTTGTTCAGAAAACCTTAATTCAGCTGTGACCAGGATAGAGGAGGGAATGTCTTGAAATTGTGGGGGTCTTGTATTAGGTTTCATTTTCTGCAAGCTCTTTCACTGTTTGAACGTGGCCAAAGATTGGGTCACACTTGGCAAGAAACTGCTCTTGCATACACAGCAAGGTCTACAACTACTTTGGTTTCAGGGTTAACTTGACACTGTCTCCTCTGAAGGGCTTGGTGGCTGCAGACCCAAAATAGGGCTAGAACGGAACAGAAAATGGGAAGGGGGTGCAGGTGTTAAGGGCTATCCATTAGCTTTTCAAGGTGAACAGATAATGAGAAAAAAATGCATCATGCTGGCAAGTAAAGCTAATTAACTGACTACTCAACTAATCAAGTGGGTCTTGCTGGTTCTTTTCCCAAGCCTGGTGCACTTATTTTTCCTTAGTGTTCGGCTGAGGTGCCTTTTGTGCTGTCACTTGCTGGCTTAATAAAAAGCTCTCTGGTTTAAAGAGGTTTTTTTTTAGGAGGAATTACTCTCTCTTGTTTGTAGGGGCGATAATATTTAGGGCTGTATTTATTAGCTTATCTTGGCTGTTAAACGTTTATGACTGTTCTTTATCGTCTGTGAAGCAGGGGAGTAAAGGAGATGAGCTAGAAAACAGATACTGGAAGACCTTGTGGATGCTGCAGATGTGATATATAGAACAATTTGTAAAAGCATGCTTTAAATATGTCAGAGCATTTCTCAGGAGACTGAATGAAGGGCAATGGTCAGAGAAGAGGGACTGAACCCACTTAGTTTTGAGCCTGACATTCGGATGTGGAAAATCATTCTCGAATTTAAACTCCAATGGAGTTCCCTAACTCTTCTTATGAGAAACCCGCTTTTTGCTGCTGCAAGTATTTCGCTTTGGGAACTGTATGTTATGAATGTTTTGTTAATTATAAATTTTCATGGTTTACGTTTTGAGGCAAACCAATGGATTTGCTCTATTCCTGCCATTTGCTCGCTCTGCCTCATGCTCTGTGTTTGTTCATGAGAGCGGTTGATGTGACGGTGAGTTTCCCTTAGAAAATACGTTTCTTTGATGAGCACATCACAGCTTTCATACCAATGCCCTCTTTCAAAAAAAATAAGGTACCTTAATGCACGTTGATTTTGATGCCAGTTGTCTTTCTCTGCTGAGTATGTCAAAGACAGAAGTGCATATAAAGCTGGTTAACAGTTGATGGGAAGGTATTTAAAAAAGAAGAAAGGGCAAAGGAAAGGAATATGGCACAGCACTGGTGAAGGGAACAAAGAGGAAGGGGGATTTGCAAATATATTCTGGGAACAGATAAAGTTCTTCTAAAGGGCAGTTAAGCTATGTAAATAATGAGAAGTAGAATAAAAAAATGCTGGAAATGACTGAAATGTTGAGTTCCTTGAAATGCCATAAATTTTTTTGTAGTCATATAACCAGATGAAGCAAATTTAAAAAAAAATAAATCTTTGAAAGCACCTCAAAGCACTGCAAAAAGGTTATAAAGAACTGGCAAGGTTTAGGAAGAGAGAAAAGGAAATGATGCTGTTTGAAATATTTTTAAAAGTAAATAAATTTTAAAGAGCCTTAAGTTGACTTTTCTTCTGTTGAAGCAGTGGAATGCTCTACACCTGCAGGAAACCTAAATATTTTTTCACAAGGGATCGAGTTGCTAGAATGCTGGTCAGAGCCAGAGAATTTTCTGTCATGTTTGTATAGCTGGGTAGTGTTATATTCAGAGTAAGGGCATGGTATTCTTGTCTGATGCTCTTTGGTATTAAATCCCTGGCTTTGAATATATGTCTTGAGTAGCACTGTAATTTCTTGAGTAATAATGTACTCTCTTGTTTTAAGATATAACTACAATTAATACAGACATATGTGCTGTCACAGCACAGTGGTAAGAATCCTAGTCTTGCAAAAAGTTTTATTTTACTATCAAAATTAAATTATGCACAAAAGCAGTTTTGTAAAACTTTTAAAAATTTTTTTGATTGATTGAAATTTTAATGTATCTCCTCCCCCCCCCCTCTTCCCTTGATTATTTTTACTGATTGTGGTAGTTTTGCTGTTTTATTTTCACCACTGACATAAAAGTGTTGATGCTGTGACCTTTAGGAGTTCTGTCATAATTAGGATTTAGTAAATAACTGATTTGTGATTTGTTTGTCAAACCACAAAGTAAATAACATCCATGACAGTAACAAAATAACACTGATTGAATGTCTAGCTTTGGTCTAGGAAGGGAGGAAAAATATATTTTGGTTGAATGTTTCATTGCTTTTCTTGTATCAAATAGTAAAGGAAAACTCCAACACCCACAGTAATGTCTCATTTTCTGTCCTAAACTGTATGTGTATTTCTTATTTGTAAATACATCCGAAGGTCCTTGTTACTGTTCTAAGCCTCCAAATGAAGAAAACCGTTCAAAAGGTATCAATCCAACTCCTCTCTGAAAGAGTTGCACTTATTTAGGTTTATTTCAAACCCAGTCTGTTCGCTGAGACTTTTTCCACTAACTTTAATGAGCTTTGCTTTGAAGTGTTTATGCAAAGAATAACCCCAGACTGTAGAGTTGAGCAGCCTTCTGCATTAGCTGGATCCTGGAAACGTCTGGCTGGGATTCTTGTAACCCTCATTAAAACTCAAAGCAAAGTTGGTCTGATTTCTGTCTGTCTTGGTGGAATTTATCCCTCCTCTGCATACTATTAAATCATCTCTGCCAGACATGACTCATCTTTAGGATTCATAAATTAGAAAGCGAAAACATCTTTCTGAGCCATAGAGTATTCAGTAGAAACCATTTTAACAACAAAAGCAAAAAATCCACCGGAAGATCCCCTTGACAATCTCTCTGCAAACTCTTCATCTCAATGCAATGTCATTTGGGCATTTTCTGATTTAACCATCCAGGTGGTATTGCTTCATGGAAGTGCAAACTTTTTTGGGATATGAGCTTAATATTTATTTATAATATATTTGCTGAAATTGCTAACTCCAACCTAAGTAATGGATTAGGGTTTCTGTAAACGAGTTGCTTGTCAAAGGCTCAGCAGGGGATAAAAGATAATTTGTCAGTAGACTTCATTGGTGCGTGTTCTGAAGTGAGGAGAGGCTAAAAGATACTGAGTTCTTGCTTTATTCAAGTTTTAGTTGCAGGTTCCTTACTCATGCAAAAACTTCATTATATCCCACCTGCTCCCTACCAGGGCCCCTTTGGGAACTTCTCACATGTGAAGCACATGGAATATATACTCACAGAAGAAATAGTGTTGCAGTGAATGTAACCAATGTCAATGATACTGCTTCCCATTATCATTGAGAGTTGTGGTCTGACCCTAAATTATTTATAAACAAATTCTTCCTATTTGATACATTATAACTATTTAGTAAATTTGCTTCGCCACATTTAATATTCTTGAAATGTGCTTCAGTAATCACACTAATTGAAAAAAATGGTTAATCAAATTATTGATTATTTAAATTGTTCCTACTTGCCCTTGTTCGGGGGGAGGGGTTAAAAGATTATAAATGTATGTCATAACAGCCTATGTAAACAGGAACTTCTCTGTGCTTTTACAACCCATTGTCACTGCTGAAATCCTATTAAAAACACAACTACAAATCAAGTTACTGCTTTGTGCCTGGAGACCCTGGTCTGCATCATCCAATTGAGGCGTTTTCCTGAAGAAAGCAGGTTCGTAGTGCAGATGCCATGTCCATGCAATAAGAAGAACCATGATCTATCACCTGTTTTTTAACTCTTCTGGGGGCTCTTTCAGTTCAATGCAATTGACCTGTTCAACGTATAGATGCAAATGCAGGGAAAACGTTAGATCCATGGTTATAGGGTTGAAAAGCAGGCAGAAGTCCTAGAAGTTGGCGTTGATGTTGACTTCAGTTCAGTTGTGCCTCAGCTGCTATTCATGCTAAAGTTTATTCATCCACTTATTGTTCATCTGTGTCATCAGAGCAGCTTGTGTCACTGCTTATTTACAGAGTTTCAGGTTTCTGTTTCTTCGCCCTGACATCCGAAGTCAGAAGGCCAGGAATAGCTGACTTTTATTTTGTTTTAGACAGCTAAATAGCTGTAATCCACAGCAAAAGGTGGTGGTGTACTGATTTTAATCAAGGCGCTGTGATTATTTGTAAAATTTGAAACAGTCTGAACGACTGTCTTGAAGTCTGTGTTTGTGGGAAACCTGTAATAATTTAATTTACTGGAGAGTGAAGTATGGCTTTTTACTTGCCTCAAAATAACTGTGGACATGAACTGAACTGTTCTCAGCTGTACTCTTGTCTTCCCTGACTACTGAATGTATATGGTACTGGTTGGTGTAAAGGGGCAACCGTTGGACTCATAAGGTCAAAGAACCTGGTAAATCAAGCAAGGTAGCTGGTGATACATGGTGAAGCAAAAGAGGAGCCAAACTATGCAGTACCTCTTTGCACTTTTTCAGCTGGTGGTGTTAGTCTACTTCGTAATAATCTAGAGATTCACCCATGTGTCTCTTCAACAAGGCAAACTGAAAGTGAGAAAAGGTGATGTTTGATGGGGTGGTTTTTTTTGTTTTTTGTTTTGTTTTTTTGCTTTAGTGTTTCAACAGCTCTGGTCATTTCCATGCAGTGTTAGGAGATTTCTTACAGCAGTGATGCTTTGTTTGTAGGTGAGGATGTGAGATGTGGAGTGTGATGCTCCTCTGTATCCACTCATGGAGTAAGCTGATGACTACATTGCTCCCACCACATAGCGTTTCTGCACATATAGCTCAAAAATATAACAATTATTTTGTACATCTGTTTTTAAGAGTCTGAAATAGTGCGAGAACTATATTGTTGCTTTAGAAGGATGTTTTTATGCATGAGACCAGTAATGTGTGTTGCACACTCAAGGACATAGTGCAAAATAGTGGGAAGACATGAGTTCTGAAAGCCTTCTGGGAATGGTGCTGGAGATCTGCAGAGAGCCAAAGCCAATGCAGCCTTGCCTGGACTGACTTTTGGGAACAGTCCCTAAAGTGAACCATCCTCAAAACTCAGGTCCCCTATTTTGATTTGGGGGAAACCAGGTAGCTGCCTCCAAAAGAGAAGCCAGGAGCAAACAGACACTTGTGCAATATGTGGAAGACCAGCCCTTACCGTAGCTACTTCGGGAAGACATCATTGAACTGCACAGCCCACTTTATTTTTTGTTTAAAAAAGTATATTAGCAATCATTTATGGGTTGATTTGTTTTTATAGGGAAAGCATATAGATTTTCAAGCATCTAAAGCTAAAATGTTACATTACATTTAACTTTGAATTGTTGCCCAACTATTGGTAGGATCATCTATAGAAACACAGCAATGTAAAGAATGGTAAAGGGAACAAAAAAACCAACCCAAAACCAGAAATGAGACAGACAGGCAACAACCACAAATAAATTTGCTCAAAAACCCTCTTCTAACTTCTAGCCTACTTGATGATCAAGAAGGCACCTCATAAAATGATAACAAAGTGATCATCTGCTGTGGTTGTAGAAAGAGCTCTGTGAAACCAGATACTCCTTTTTTCTTTGTCTTTTTTTTTTGTTCTTTCCCCTGTGCTTTTTGAACCAGGTGGGGGTAGTAAACAACACTGTGCACCACCGGGCAGGTAACCGGCTGTATAAGGAGATTTCTAACCCAATCTTGGATTCTGGAATATGATCTTTTATGGTAATAACACACATAATTTGTATGTAACTTCAGTTGTCATGGTGGCCTGCCAGCGCTGTGAGAGTGCACATGCATACATTCTCCTTCTACAAGCAGAAATAGTTTTATACTATCTTCACCCTCCAGAAGAGGTTCCACTTTCCTCTTGCTGTAGGCACATAACTCGTGCTAATGTCAGTAACATTATTCAAATTCAACTGAATTTGCCATTGACCAGTGGAATAGGCACTCTGCTGATCCTGTTAACAAGATACCATTGATTTTTATATACTAATCTGTAAACTTTTTAAAGTTAATCACCAAAACACTACGCCTTCTTTTACACTGAATAAAAGAAAGGCCTTCCCATTTGTTCGTTTGTGTGCTGTCCAAACTTGGTATGTAAAAAAAGAAGGGTGTATGACCATAGATGATTTTATTTCCTACTCGCACCAGTTTTATTCTGAGATAAGGCTAGATTTTGCTTTTACTGTTGTCAGTCAGTGCATATTTCATAGAGTAATGTACCAACCTGACTTGAATGATGGTGGAGTTTTGCCGTATATCTTACTTCAGCTCATACATGATTAAATTATATTTCTTCCTGTCTGAATAAGCACTTATATTGGAACAGATTCATACTTAACTCAGAGTGAGGGAAGTGCATGTCAGTATTTCACTTGTGTTGCTTAGCTCAGTAAAATATCAGTTTTGATGAGGTAAAGACAAAAAATCATACAAGTGGGAGGGGGGAATCAAACATTAACAGTATAGAAATGCTGTTTTTTTCAAATACCACCCAATAATATATATTGCATTCTTGTTACAGAAGTGTAGCTTGGTCAAAACAATGACTTCGTGTAGTAAAGAAAATCTTCCCCTCTCCCTTCTCTTCTGTGGAGGATAGTCTTCTAGCTCTGTCATGAACATCACAGATATCTGATCGGGCCAGGTTTGATGGGATTTTGAGTAACCTGGTCTAGTGGGAGGTGTCCCTGTCCATCACAGGGGGGTTGGAGCTAGATGATCTTTAAGGTCCCTTCCAACTCTAACTATTCTATGATTAAATCTGGAATGCTTTGCCTGCCATTACATAATGCCTCCCTAGGAAAGGTCCTGTCTCTGCTGCATCACTCCTGAAACCTAAAAGGCAGACAGGAACTGCTTCTCTCAATATTCTTTGTGCCATGCTCAGTGGGGCACGAAGAGCACCTGTCTGTGCTGTAGGACCTGTCTAGGGAGGGATTTGGTCCTTTCCTGGGGGAAGCAATTGGACCCATCTCGGGGAAACCTCCTGTGGGGCTGGTGTGAGCAGCTGAGGGTGTTGAAGCTCACAGAAGGAAGATGCTCCAGCATCTTGGAGAGGTTGTTCCTGCTTGGGAGCTGCCTGGAGAGCCCAGGCCAATGAATTCTGGAGAGTGTAATAAATGGTGGCGTAGGCGTATCTGATTTCATTCAGAGTTCAACAATAGCCTTTAAAATAATTTTTAGACTAATTGAAGAGCTACCCTTCCCTGTATCCTCAGCCTGTCTTTGAAAAGAACGTTTTGACACGTTTGTTTAAAAGATCCAAAGGCTGAAATTTCTAATAGGCAACTGTGAGCTTGTGTCTTCTTGCTCATTCACTGTCAGGAAGAAAGAAAAACCTGAAATTTAGGGAATAGGGAGATGATGATTGACTGAGGAATTGGGACTATTCTGAGCATCTCTTGTGGAGTAAGAATACACTCTGCTGCAGACTGCTGCATTGTCTAAATCTGAGGAAATCTGCAGATAAGTGAAAGGTGCACAGGTATTGATCAAAGTATGGTAAAGCTAAGGGTAAATTTCAGCAGCATCCCAAGACAGTGATAAGCCAAGTTACACTTAAGGAAACTATGGGGAAAAAAGCTAGCCTAAGAGAACTGCTGGCAATGGAGGGACAGGATAAAGAACAGGGATTGTTTTTTATTCTCAAATTAGGTGTCACATGTACGGTACAGAGAAATTCCTAATACATGTCCAGTTTCTTTAAGCCCACTGAGTTTTTGACTCAGATGCCACCTTAGCTCCCCAGCCAAAATATTCACCTAATTATATAATACCAAAATCTATATTTAGGTCTCTAAATAAGTGACCTGGATTTGAGAGTTAGCGCCACCTGAAGTTTCTTTAACTCTGCAGAGAAGTCAATGAGTACTGCAATTTCAACTTACTGAAAATTAGGCCACCTGGAAAGACACAAGACATTTATCTTCTGAGTGGTATAGTTTGTTTCAGCGGAACAGGAAGAAGGGAGGGTGACGGTAAAAAAATAATTGATACGTGGGATTTCTGTTGCTGTCCTTCCTCCTCCTACCTCTAGACTGCTGTCTTAAATGGCATCAGACTGTTCTTCACAGGTAAGAGAACTGTGACTTAAAAATATAGCATTTGCAGTCAGGTGGCTTTCCTCCTTGATCCTTGGTAAGCCCAATTGCACCTAGGCACCCACCTACATCACGTTGTCAGAGGTGTATATTAGCACAGCAGAGCTCAGACTGCTTTATGAGGTAAGAGACAAAATTGCATAATAGCTCTGCAAATAATCCTTAAAGTGTGTGGCACTTTTGATTAAACCTTATATATGTGTATGTTTATACATACGTAGGTTGTTTATATGTGCAGACATACGTACTTATATATAGTTTATGGTTGATGTAATGTTGGCAGAGAAAAAGCCATGTTGCTCTGAGCAAAGCAAAAATGTTTGCTAGAAAGCTGTGTACTGCTTGGGGTATTCTTTAGCTGCACAAAACCTATTTTTAAGAGCCAGTGGTGGGGTAATGATATCACACCTGAGCCCTGGGGTTTCCACCAAGCTCTATCAGGTGTGCCTGAGGACACAAGCTAATGGAATAAAGGAAAAGTGGGACAAGATCACACAGTTTTCTCTATCCTCACTGGTTTCTTTCAGTCTCAGCTAGACAAGTCAGTGTGCTCTTCTCTCACAGGAACCTGCCTTCAGGTCGGGAAAGAGTATGGGCCTGAAATGAATGCATTTTCCAGTAACTTGGTGCATAGAGTTGTAGTTAGAAATTAGCAGAAGACACTTTGCTTCTTTCCTCTTAAACTGCTTGCTACCTCTGAGCAATGGTCTTGATTTTCATCTCCCAGACAAGATCAAAGAACACTGATTCCAACCCTTCCTCCCTCCTTCCTCCCCGTGTCCAAAAAAATAGCAAAAGGAGGTACCTACGGGATTCAGGAGAATGGTGAGGAAAAGTTCACCTCCTCGGATACTTTTGTCCAGCTCCTGAGGACCCCCAGGATATTCCTTGTAAAAAATAGTATGGGTGAAAAGGCCACAGGTCTGTCGAGGGAGCACCTGAGAACAAAATAACAGCACTGTTGTGACATTGACTTTTTTCTGCAAACTTAACCTGGCACAGCCACCTGAATCCCACCAGCAACTCAAAGGAGTAAAACAGCAACCCTTTCTGCCTCTCTGCTCTGGCGTGTTTATTCATGGGATCCTTTCTGCCTTCTGTGCTCTTGTGGTAAGCAAGCGTCGTCCGGCAGCTGTGGAGATTTTCATCTCTGAAAAGCTGCGGCACACATGGGCTGAGCTTTCCTGGGGAACGCTTTGTTCAGCTCAGACACTCATAATAAGTGCTTGTTTCCTGGCATTTGGAAGAGGAGGAAAACAAAAAGCCAAACCTCTCTTCCCTTAGCAAGGTGAGTTTATTAGCAGATAAGTAGTGCTTCCTGGCCATCTTTGCTATCTCAGGCAATTAATCTTACTGTTCTCGAGACACTGAATTTGTATTCAAGGCTGCGGACCACAAAATACTTCTTGTTTTATACTTTCCTTAGTCCTGAAAACCATACTAAGCCCCTCATTCCTGGTTGCAAAATGTGTCTGGGCCCGGTGGGATGCTTGCACGAGACCAGTCTGTGGTCAGGTCCCCATCCCATCATAAATCAAGGGGCTGTGTGTCAGAAACCAGCCATTGCAGGTGCGGGACAAAAACCTCATCTCGGAGAACTGGATGGTTTAGTTACATTATTAGCTCGGTGCTCTGGCAAAGTAGAGACAACAACCGTCAGGGAGTATAGGTATTGCCTAATCCACACAGAGACATAATTCACCTGGGGAAGGGCTTTTCTCTTCCTCTAGTCATTTTTTTTTTTGTTTTTCTCCTCAGTTAGAACAACAAATAAAACCTACACTCAGCAGAGCACTTTAATATTTGGGTAAACGCACAGCTGAAATTGAGTCTATTCCAATAGTAATTGGACTCTGTGCAGTAACTTCTTGGTTTTGATTAAGATGTTCCTTTTGTTGTCTTTAGAGGATCACAATTTTGACTTTACATGCATGGCAGTGTTCAAGTCAGCTGGGACTTTAAAGCATCCTGGGAGCTGCCTTGAAATATGTCTAATTTCACTTACGCATATTCAGTTTTTGTGTTTCACCTATCTCTGGGTTTGCAGCTGGTAAGACAGGTCAAATAATTTTATACATTTTCTTTCCCTTCATGTAGTTGAAGTCTGTACACGAGGAACCTTCTCCCTCCTTGTACAAATGTGTGGTGGGGAAGTCGGGCAAGTGTCTGGTCCTGGGCTCTGGGCATTTCAGAAGCAAAGTTTGGGAGGAGACCTGGGCCTCAGACGGTGTCATACTTGCTGAAGGAGATTACTTACACCTGCTCACCTTCCCAGGTGGTGGATTTCTAATCCTTTCATGCATAAAGATGAACCAGAGCTTGAAACATAGGTCTTAGGCAGTGTAATGAATTTCAAAGTATTCATTTATAACTTGGTTGATAGTTGATGGTACTACAAGTACGTCTAGTTTCTGGGGATTATATTTGCAGTTGCCTGAGTTTGTGTGATTTTTTTTTTTTTTTTTTTTTGAAAACTGGCTGCATAACAAATGCACTATTTTGGCATCCTTACAAATCCTTGATCACAAAGAATTTTAATGATTGCTGTAAAACTCAAAGTATCTGGTAAAAATAGCATATTTTTGAGTGACTTAAAGTACAATTGCTATGAAGCATGGAAATGCAGTGTACCATGATGCCATTGTGGATGAAGCCCCGTCTGTACCGTGCAGGTTTCAGGTGTGGATATTCTTCTGTGCTGGTCACTCGAATGTGCCAGACCTTCTTCCAGGCCTCGTAGAGCTGGATGTGAACGGGGTAGACCCCGGAGTGGTGCGGAGCCACTGCGTACCCCATGTCAGTCGGTATGCCGTGCTCCTGCAACACAGCAGAGGGAGGAATAGATTTCAGAACAGAAAAAGAACGTGGAATTATTCAAAGCTTATTTTTCCTGCAGACGGCAGCATCGGGGAAGCTGTCATCCTTGGACAAACTTGCCTCTATTTGTATGTAGCACAAGCTAAAAATGGAGGGGAGGTGAGGGGAAGTGGAATTACAGTTTGGTAACTGCAGAGTGATAAATAATCCTCTTGGATTACACTGTGTATATTGTTATATGGAATAGATTCCTTTGCTTCCTCATTACGTATTCCATGTATTTTAATATGCATCTTACCTGTTTGGTTCTTTTTAAAGGTAAACTGATGCTGCTTATTTACTAAGCTATCAAACAGCATTAGAGGAGTAAACAGATGGAAAAAAAAAAAAAAAATTATCCCCCATAGGTTCTGAATCAGCTTATATTTTTTCCATGATATTAAGGTAGTAGCAAAAAAGCCGGACTTCGATGGACATATTTTGCATTTCATAAGTATTTATTCAGCTCAGTTTCTATGAGGAAAATGTGTGCGCATTTTCAATAATATAATCCATAGGTTATCTTGAAAATATCTTTCACGGGCACAATGAGGTAGTTAATGTGCAAGCAGAAGGAATTAAGGAAGAAGCTTAACTGAGAGCATGCTGGGCATGTTCCCTTCACTCCTGATGCTCTCCTGCCTTTGTTCTGCTCCTCATCCCTCCCACTCCTGACTTAGCATAGGCTGTCTGAAAACCCCATCTGATGATGAGGCCCGATAACCACATCTATAGACTGGAGTATATTTAAAATAGAGCAAATTATTTGAAGTGTAAGCTGTACATGTGAAAATGAAGTAATTAGTTTCATTGGTCGGAGTGATTGTTCGGAAACGCATCTGGCGTTTATCAGCTCCCGGCAGAAAGAAAAGCTGTGCTCTGCCTCTTCTCTGGCCCAGGCTCAGTTTCAGCAGGTACCAGTAAAAGCCCTTTTCTATTCTTCCACAGCATCTCCAGGTTGCAGGGTGTCCTGCCACTCTGGCTCTTGCTGCATCCCTTCCCGCACTCTGTGTGTTTACTGAATTCATTTTACTCCCTATACTATAGTATACATCAGCTATTTTCTCTTCATACAAAAATGACGTTCGGAGGGAATGGCCAAAATGTGAGAAAATCTTCCCTTTCCCCCCCTTCCTCTTGCCCATGTTATTCAAGAACTGTTGATTACTTTAATTCCAGGAACAGCAGGTTCTGCTGGGCATGTTTAAGTACTTTGCAAGGAAGGTTTTTTGGTTTATTGACAAAAATTAAGTTAAATCTGTGGGGAAAACTTGTTCATACATCGTATAATGCAACCACTTAAAATTATCCATTCCTTATTAGTAGATATCTTAGGTTATTGTCTGATCTTGGAAAAAAAGAAACCCCAAATTCAGTATTTCATAATTTACTGAGAGCAAAATGTAATTTCTGTTTATTATCGTTGTTACCTACCTGAAAGGCATGAGTCAGTTTAAGGATGAAATGAGGAATAGATCTATAATAAGAAGTGTCGAATCACTCTTTTCACTAGTTTTTTTTTTTTTTTTTTGCCATGAACATGTATAAAGGAAAAAGCTACATCTAAAGGTTTCTGAAAAATCTGGCAATTCATTGTTCTTAGTAGTTTAGAATGCTCATTCTGTCAAATACACAGTGTTAAATATTCTGTACTAACTTGAATCTACAAACCTTCACCAAACCTGTGTTGGGCAGTATACAAACAAATGTGTCCTGAGCTAGATAATAAACACTGCTCTGAATGTCCAAAAGTAGGTATCTGGATGAATACATGCAAAATCCTGTTTATCTACTTACTGTTTGCTGCTGGTATTGCCATAGCAACAGAATGGCAAAATGGTAATCTGCCATTCACAAATAAAATAAGGCAGCTTTTCATAAGTTCTCAATATGAACAGCTAATTAGCTTCTAAATAAAACCTGCACACTACGTAGTTTATCACACAAATGCATGGCAGTCACTGAGATACCCAATACAACTTTTAGAAGAAACAACTAAGAAATAATGAGACTTTCTTTGGTCAGTTCCATGTTCAGTTTACTTGAATAAATTAAATATTGTATGTCCTCTTTTAGTGATTTCTGTTGCTCTGCTTCCTCTTTTTCTCTCATTTGGTTATTAAATTTAGTTTGGGATTGAGAACTATTGTGTTAACGGAGGAGCATACATTTGAATCTAAGCTGTTAGGCGAAATGACAGACACCTGTAGTAAGAATATTTTCTTATATATTCTAAGAAACAATTTCCTACAAGATTTTTAGGTTATTTTTATATTCAAGACTTTCTTGATTATTTTTTTCCCTTTCAAAATTTCTTCAAAAACTTCATGTGTGTGTTTGTCTAGTTTGGAAAACTTCTGGCCCTTTTTGGCACTTGGAGCAACAGCATTCTGTTCCTTTACAGGCTTAAGCTGGGAGCCCAGAGCCATTAATTTTGGACAGGTTAAATTTGTATTCCTATTTCACTACTGCCTTAAGAGACTTTCAATTCTAATTTAAATGACAGTGGAAGCTGAAGCTGCAGCAGTGGATGAGTTCAATATTAAAGGAGAATCAGTGTTATAATCTGTGAGATAGGAGGAAACTGATTAAAACAGTTGTTGCATTTTTGGCAGAAAATTTCCCTAGTTGCCGCTATGTTCCGTGCATCAGTTTGCATCATGGTGTGGTTGGGGAGCACGCGAACTGTCTTGTTTTAAGGGCTAGACCAGACTACAGGATGCTCTCCAGGAACACACCTCATGTCCTCCAGGCACTGGTGAGCACAGGGTACGCGGCTCAGACTCCTACCACCTCAAAATAACCCTCCCTCCAATGCCTGCATGTGGCCCGCACATCTGGCCAGTGGCAGCCAGATACCTCAAATTGGGCCACCCTCTGAAGTTACCTTGCCCACAGCCCATGCGTGGGACAGGTACTTCAACGGGTGAATGGAAAGGCTGAAGCAATCTGCCAAGGCTGCTTATCTCTCTCAATTATCAGCTTCGTTCAAGCGAGGTAAGATTTTCTTGAAACTCCTAACCTCTTTTGACCTTCTTATTTGTACAGAAACGAGATGTGTTTGTCGTGAGTCAGCACGTGCTCTGTGTACTTATTCTACATTTGGAAAAAAAACCCAAAAAACCTTTGCTAAAGAAAGGATAGATAATGCAGAATGAGCACTACCCTCCAGAAGGAGGTATGTTCTTAACAAGTTTTCATTCCTATAACACTTCTTCCATGAGTAGATGTTGGAAATTTGAATAAGAAACATCATATAGAAGATTGATTGCATACATTAGCAGGATCTTGTCCGACAGAAAAAAACCCAGGTTTTGATTGCACCAAATATCGCATGTCCTTGTTAAAATACAGTATGAAATAAAATGAAACAAAACCCATAACTGTTATAACATGACTGGCATTCTGGTTCTTAAAGATCACCAGTGGTTTGTTTTACAGAAACACCTAGTATCGGTCAGAGAAAGAATAAGAAAGCAGCCTTTTAATTTATTAAATCTTATGTCTACTGTTGATCCTTTCACACAGTCAGATGAATTGCAGTATTCCCTTTGGTGTAAAGAGTTTTATTAGATGAAAAAGTTAATAGTACAACTTCAGATAAGTCTTCTAAATGTTTTGACTTTGTCTAACAGTAGGTGATAGAGCTAATTTAGTACTTTTTAAGATGTTACCTTCCAATGTTTAAAAAGATTTACATAAAATTTGCATATTTTTACTACTGAGATATATTTTTAATATTGCTGCACAAGGGTGAGATTTTCTATAAGAGAAGATATGTTACTATGTCAGTTTAAAATACTTAGTAATTTTTCTCTTATCCGGTAAATGAATTTGTTACTTCCTTGCTTGTCAGCATTCACAAAAATGTTGTGCTGTATTTTATCCTTTATGGACACACGATTTTTGTTTTCAAGGTTTATGTATCTGGATGATTTTTATTGAATAAATATTTCAGCTTTCGATTACTTTTAGTTCAATTCTAAAATTTAAAAATGTGCTCAGAGGCTCTCTAGCTAGGCAAGACTGTTCAGCAAATGAGAGGTGACAGCTATTGAGATGTAGAGGCTCCATGTGTTGATATTTGCGTTTTCTGTTGTTTTTTCATCTCTGTGGTGTCCTTCCTTGCCACGCGGCTGTACAGTGCACCAAGCAGAGACTACAAGTGGTCTTAACAAAGCAGATTTTCTGGTGTCAGTGTCAGATCCAGGACTGACAGGGACATGAGAAACACCAGTTTTTCACCAGTCTTGTATAGTAGTCTCCCAGATATCACCACAACTGCTGTTCTAGGTGTTTTTCACACCAAGGGGCAGAGAAGACGTGGGATTTAAGATCTTAGGTTTCTGAGAATGTGAAATGAAGAAAGGAGTCCATCACTGAGGAGCTATACATGCCTAGGAAACATGTAGTCTCTGCCTGTGTGTGGTACTAAATAAAGCTAAGAAAGTAGAGGCAGCCTTAGAGATGTGCTATCAAAGCACACTCCTGGTATGGACAAAAGCGCTAATGAAGATGGACTGTTTCGGAAGGACCTTAGGGGTAGGCAGAATAAATCTCATCCTATCTGCATGGGACAATGTTATCCTATATATGTAGACCATTTAGAGAACCTTTTTAGAAGCAATCTCAAGAGGGCATCTCTCCTTCCCAACATTAATTACAGATATTAATACTGGGACAAATTAGACTTTCTTTTCATTGCATGTAGATACTTTGCCTTTGATATGTGGTCACTGTCTTCACTATACTTGGTATTTAATTGATATATTAAAAGCTCATGGTTTCTTTGTGGTTTGGGCAGCTCAAAAGTTTTAGGCAGAGGAAGTGCTAATGTGCATCTGTAGTTGGTTTATAAACTGGAGATTGAAGCCGACGAGTTTTACTAGACAGGCTCTGAATTGATTTCTTTTTTTTGTATACATCTCTCTCTCACTTCTTCATATCAGATCACAGCTACCTTTTTACAGCCAAGGATAGTTTTTTTTCTATCTCTACCGTGCTTTGGGCACGTGTGCTCACAAAGGAGCACGGAAGATAATCAGTGGGCAAACAAGTTGAGGGAAAAAAATGAAAAGCTACAGGCTTTGGATTAAATATATTTTAGTTGTTTTTGTCAGATAAGGATGTACAAAAGGGGGGAGGAAGGATGTCTTGTGATTAAAGGATGGCAGTAAAAACTTGGTGTGTTTTATTTTTGGAATATGTACTATCAGAGGCTTCTGCTTGCTCAATTTGTTTTCCTCTGTGTATCAATTGCATTGCCCATAAACAAGAAGAATAATACTTGAGATATTATCACTTTGCGAAATTTAATCCAAGGCTTAATCCATTGGTGTCTTTAAAGGATTTTGGGATCCTCTGATAGAAAAGAACTCCACAAAACATGATCAAGTCAAACCCAACTAATAATCAAAATAAATGTCATTTGCCTCTTCCTTTGCCAGCCTCTGAAGCTTCCCATCCATATTTATGTAAATAAGATGACACTGGGATAGCAAATTTCTGTGTAGTCTGCACCTTATTTTACCACAGTTAAAAATCTCTGTTTCTTGTTCCTCTGAGGCTATTGTAAGTGCTTGAGAAGAGACTTGGCAGGAAAGGTTGTGGGAATGGGGTTATGAATGGGGGCAACTGTGAGGCCCATTTCTCAGGCATGCGTGGATGAGGATTTTGCCAGGCAAGACTTCCCATGCTGTCTGCCAGATCCAGAGCAGTGGGGCAATAACATTTATGAAAGATGTGAGAAAGTCTCTTCCTTTCACTGACTAGGCATGAAACAGTAGAAATTATAATTATCTTAGTGACACATAAAATATAGTAATTTGGAGGGCTCTTTTTAAAGGCAGCCTCCTGGTTCACAAGCAATTCACGTGTAAGGAAATCCTTTAAAGGCTGTTGATTTTAGTAAGTCCCAGATACACAGTGGTATGAGCACTGAAATCAAGGCAATTAGATACCTAATTAGCAATTAGTTGTATGTATATAACACTGCTTAGGTATCCGATTTCTAAATGTATTTTGTGATGCAGCTGTTTGAGTCAGGCTGAAATTGTAAGCCCCAATTTTACAGTGCATCATTATGAGGTCTGGATATATCTGTATAAAATAGGAAAAGGTCTTTTATCTAGCTGCCAGCTCTAACACCTGTATTTTTTTGCCCTAGTAAATAACATCAATCCCAAGCCTGATACTCTCTTGCATGGAGAAACTGCTGACTGTGATGGGATTTGGGTGCAGGTTTCTGGGCAGTGTGGTCCCTCTTAGCTTTCTTCTAAAATGATAAAGCTTGGAGAGGTCAACAGGTCTTAATAAAAATAATTTTTGTTGTGGTATTTGGGATCTTAAAGCAGCCTTGACTGTTCTTCTCAGGTGTAATTATGTGCTCTCCCACCCTGAAGACCCTGTTACCTTCTTATCCATGCATAAAAAAATTGCACAAAGAAATACCGCATTAGGTGAAGGATGAATGTGTTCATACTTCCAAATAATTTTTACAGCTTTCCTTGCACAAAATGACCCAAAGTGTTGTCTCTACTCACAGATAAAACAGGAGGTGGGGAGATATGGTCAATAGATGTGAAATGCAAGAGAAATTGCCACGGAGACCAGCTTCAGGGCAGGTAAGACTGCGCTGGGGAAGGAATCTGTAGCGAAAAAGACCAACGAGAAGCTCTTTTTGGGGCTTTTTTTGAAGCCGGGACAAGGCCTCTGCTTGTGCTGGGGGCTGTCAGCTGGGGGGCGGTGCTGCTGAGCGAGCCTGGGTGGAGCCACCACCACCCCCGGTCAGTTCCCGCCTCCAGGGGATAAAAGGCCTCAGGGAGGGCAGGGACTAGTCCCTCC
>JAOXNO010000033.1:4074011-4099998 GCA_028565335.1 Limnodromus scolopaceus
TTTTTGTGTCTGTTTGGGCGGGGTTTTTTTGGTGTGGTTTTTTTTTGGTTTTTTTTGGTGTGGTGTTTTTTTTTTTTTTTTTTTAATGTGGTTGGACTCGATGATCTCAGAGGTCCGTTCCAACCACTAAGATTCTGTGTGTGATTCTGTGTGTGAAAATGGCATTAGTGTCAAGGTATGTTCCCCTGAGTGTAATACTAAATAAAGATATTAGAGCACAAATAAAACATGTATAACATCAAGCAGATTTTCTATGTATTGTTCTAGATCTCCAATTTAAATTTGGATCCACACTGTGAAGTTGAACAACAATGAAAATGTGATTCCTTCGGGTGTGGAAGACTTGCAGAAGTGCAGCTGTAGAACAGGGAGTTCCTTTCCCAGGTAAGATACGATTCTGAGGATGAGAAAGCAGGGGAGGATACAAAACTACTCTGAAGTCATGGCTGGGACCTCTCTGATAGCTATCAGAAAGGCTGTCATATTGAGAAGATAAATTTTGCCCACAGAGAGGATTTCACAGGAAGCCTTTTGAAAAGAAATGTTCTCGTAAGTAAATTGTACAGCTCATATAGATTCAAGGTCAAGAGGTTGGTACAACCCCTGTCCAAATGTTAGCAGGAAATAAAACTGTAATAACAGCAGCCTTTCACTGACATCACCTCCTTATTTATAGGCACCCTAAGGAGTCTCTACCCTTCAGTGATGATAGGGACAAGGGCTTTATCTTTCTGCAGTTGAAGATGTAAACAGATTCTATTACAAGCCCTGTTTTCAGGCTGTGCTATAGATTTTACTCCTAAAGGCAATTTGACCCAGAGGACTTCATGTTTCCTGAAATACTTGGAGAGTTTCCCTACAGGTTTAAAGATTAACAGACCATGTATTTTTTGAGATACAGATTATTTAAAAAATTACTGTTGTATTTAAAATCTCAACTATATTTGGGTACCTGGGCCAGGCTACACAAGAGGCACGACCAGACCATGCGAGGAATGAAGGCTGTGACCGTAAAGCAGAACTGTAAAAAGGAAAAGAATTCATCCAAAATGCCTCTGTCCTGACACCCTGCCAAGCAGGAGATGGGAAGGGGGAAAGACTGGCAAGAAGAGCAAACTGTTAAGCCATTTTTAATGAATTTTCTTTAAAGGTTGTTAGGAAAATATTTTCATAAACAAGGGAATAATTTGCTTCCAACTGCTTGTTCAGGCATCTGCCTCTGCCGGTTTCCTGATGCTCCTTGGCTCCTGCGAGGGATGAGAGGAAGGGGTGGCTGCTGGCTGGCCTTTCTGAGCTGCGAAGGGCTGAGACTTGGGTTCCCTGAGCGGCAAAGAAAGCCCCACCATGTCACTCTGCTCTTTTGAGTAGCTTGGCATTTTCTGCACCTTGTCAAAGACCACACAGTGTCTTTTCCAAAGCGAGCATTTATAGAGTTCAGGTTTTCTCCGTCATGCTCGATAAGCAAGTAGCATTAGCCTGAATGGACTCTGAATGGTTTTCACTTGACCTGGGAGTACAAGTACTCCGGGCAATGCTAAGAGGATAGCTCTTATAAGTTAACAACACAAATGAGCGAAAATGAAACATCACTATCTATAAATATTAGCAGCAGGTTAGCTATGTAAAAAGCATGTTTTCAAGCAGGCTATCTAAAAAAAGCACAATGAAATCCATCAGCTTCACTTATTTGCTTCATTAGCTTCAATATATCTCACAAACCATACACAACATTTATGGTATACTGTAACTTTCTCCCTCCCCTATTGAGGATGTTTACACCAGATTTCAGGTCTCACAAGGTTCTTGGGTGAAGGGCTGCTACCTCCCCAGAAAACCCATGTCAGTGAAAAAGGCTAAGTCAAAATTCAGCCCAAGTTTGAGTCATAGAAAGGCTTTTTTTTTTTGGGCGGGGCTGAGTTTCCAAACTTGTTCCCTTATTTGCATATCTATGTAAACACATATATACACACAAGTATAATTTCCCTGCCCATGGCAGGGGCATTGGAACTAGATGATCTTTAAGGTCCCTTCCAACCCAAACCATTCTATTCTATGATTCTATAATATAGATAAACATAAAAACAACTTGGAAAGCACAGCTATAATACAAAAAGGATTCTGGTTAACCTTTTGCTAACTTTTACTCACTATTGCAAATTCTTTGTTGAGGATCATCTGCTCCACCAGTGATGACTCATTGTGGAAGAGATGAGGCTGCATGTGACTCCACATGTGAGGAAACCACCAAAACTCATCCACAGATCTCAACAGCAGGTCATCGCCTTCATCTTCCTCTTCAGTCCCTGCAAAAGAATGAAAGAAAGAAAAAGGAGTTAATAGAAAAGCGACAGCAGAAAATGCCCATAAATGTTTTGTAAATACAGAATAGGCTGCCTTAAAACCTGATGTCCTCAGCCTGGATGTCTCCCTGTGCTGCAGACAAGCTCTGCCATATCAGAAAAAGAGTGAGGTGAACTACCATGGATGGTAGCTCTCCCTTTCTATTCCTGGCACGCTGTTAACTGACAGTAATTCTAACAAGAATTAGTTTTGAAAGGGCTGATTGTTGTGCTATGTAATGCACTAGGAGTATTAAGAAGTTCAGCCCCCCCATGAAGATGGAGATTAGGTGGACTTCTGCCCACCTGCTTTAGTCTTGCACAGTTGTAGTTAGCCAAGGTGGCATCACAGAGAGCTGTGTGCCGTGGTTTTGCCAACACGCTCCCCCCCCCCGCCCCTTCCCTCATTCCCTTGTAGCTACTTCATTATTAGCCTCAGTAAATTGAAATCTGATAATTTCCAGTAAAGTATGAAACAATAGTTTCAAAATATAGTTAGGTGGAAAACATGAAGCTGTAATAGCAAAGGGGGTCCAAATATTATTTCCTATGGTTTGGTATTCAGTTTTTGCCAGGTTTAATCTTGAAGTAAACACAATAAAGTCTCCTGTGTTGCTGAAGAGTATCTGCTTCAGGCAGAAGGAAGCATGTGTGCTTATAAGAAAGAAAACTTTCCGTTTGAGAAACAATACAATGCTGCTTCCACCATCTGCAGACATACATCTGCAGTGCTTTTTCAAACCACAAAGGCAAAGTTACATTTCAGTAACTTCACCCTCAAATTACTCAATAATATTCAGTTTATTAGCAGCCTTCCTTCTTGTGCCTTCCCCATTTAAATGCTTTTGGTTAGCTTCAGTCAAAGAAATGATTGTCAGAATCAGTCTACTGATGTGAACTTAGATATCTTTTTTCCTTGTAAGCCTTCCAGTGTTTTGCAAAACTCATTGGAAGGAAGTGCGCCACGGATGTCACTGTTTACTTTTGTGGCACGAGGCAGGAGCATACAGAGATAGCCGTTCAGTGCACGCACTTCAGCTCTTTATTTTTATTTTTCACTTCTGCAGTGTTTTTTGAAGAACACCACTACACAAGGAGAGTACTACTTTGAAACTTTCTCCTGGTGTCACCAAATCCCTTTACTCCCCTCTTTGCAGTGCTCTGCAAGCCCTAAGAAAGTTGCCCCCACTGGCGGGAGTGCTGCTGGAAAAAGAAAACAACCTTGTTTTCTAGGTAATTCCTTAGTGAAAAGAAAGGACTGAGGGCTGCTCCTTCTGTGAATGTCTGCTCCTTCGTGCAAAACTTCTGTGTACTGCATCTGTTGAATGACTGCTCTCTTGTTTGTTGGGGCATGTGGTTCACTTGCAGTCACCCAGGCACACGTGAAGGAAATGTGATTGAATGAAGAAATCTAACACAAGCTTTCAAAATAGGACAGGAGAGAAAGGAATAGGAGTTTGTGAAGCCATTGAAAATCTCTTTGGTAACCCAAAGGTAGAAAACTGAAGGTAGGGACGAAGAGCAAAAAGGTGGATAACTGAAATATATAAAGAACTACAATCATTTGACATAAGATTTAAGTCAGAGTATAATTTAGTGCCTTACTAAAGTTTGGAGTACGGTTCTTGAAGCAATTTCATTTTTTAAAACTATATTTTAAAATCCCATTTTTTTCTACTAATTTTTGTGTAAATTTAGGTACACCTAATCAAACTTTCCACTTTTTTTTACTGTAACAAAAATCAAACAAGATAAAACATAGCACTTCCCAGTTTCAACAAAAAAAAACCCACCTCATCCTGTAATGGCAGACCTAAAACAGAATGGTTGGAAGTTTAACATGTGGTGGTTGTGTTGCTTTTAAGGGCAATTTTCTTTACAAGCCTTTAGAAAGAGTGTTGTTTGAATTTATAAGTTCTTAAGTAGCATTATTTCCAAAGAATCTTGTGCAAAGAGATGGAAAAAATGGAGTGTTTGGTGAGTGCTTATATTGTTAAAATATTTTTGCTCAATCCTTTATTTTAGAGTATTGAAGGCAAAACAAGGGATGGGATTTTGAGGTTTTAATTTCTTGTACAATCAACATTCTTTATGTAACTTTCTATCTTTATTTTAATGTGAAATCTGAAAAATGCAGTAGACCTAGAATCAAGGAAGTAAACATATATCTGCTCTGAGACGCAGTATGCGCTTTACACAGGTAGGTAATAATTCAAAGTTTGTTTGCGCATAATAAATAATCCCTTATTTCAAAACTACAGCCATAACTTAGAGGTCTCTTTTGAGCTCAAAACTGAAACTGAGTTTGAAGTTTCTATCAATAATATTATAAATCTTAAATGGAAATCCTGAGAACACCTTAATTTCTATTGCCACAGCATGAACAAGTAGAAAGTGTTTGCTACAACTTCATAACTAATAGGGTCTGCTCAGTTCTTTTGCTTATAGCCTTATGTCCAGAGTGCATAGTTTACCAGTGCCACAGAAGGGAGTGTTGGTGGTGAGATGATGAGCAGTGAGGCTGCTGCATCTGCTATTGTACTTGCGTGCAGGCTTACCAACTAGAATTGGTGTTTGTAGTACAGATGTCAGCAACATCTTTTGATGAAAATGTATAACTGTTTAATCTGCCAACACATTCCCACGCTCATCTCCCTCCTGTAGTTTTAAAATGATCCAAGTTTTGGAAAGGAGACCAAAATCACACATTAAGGAAGTCAATAAGGCACAGCAGTTGCAGTGCACTAATAAAACATGTTCAATATCTGATACTAAAAGCCTCTCTGGGTAAACAAGCTACATTCACAGTAATTAAAGAATACCTTTTCGTGGTTTATTTATAATGAGTCAATAAAGTGTATACTGCATGAAGAATACTTTGAAACCTTTCCACCAAGCCGATATGACAAAATGTCACCACCAACCTGTAAATGAAGTGTTCACTTAATAAAACAGATGCATCGCTGAGTACAGGCAGTGGCAGGTCCCTTAATGGAGGCAATGACATGCTTCAACTCATTAAGTAGTTCTGTGCTATTTTTGTACGCCTTGAGAGCCTTGGAAGGACAAGCACACATGCACGTTCTCCGATTTTCTCTCTCTACAGCAGTAAATCTGAAATTGGTCAGCGTTGTGTCAGCTGGGCAAGAAAACCCGTGACAAGAACGTGGAGGCCGTTGGGATGAACAAATCAAAAACGTATCTTCAGGTCAGGAGTTTGATTTTCTAGAAAGGCTGCATGTTTTGTGCCAGCCACTGTTTAGTACATCATAGCATTTATAATGAATTGCCTCTTTCTTCACTTCTTCCCCTACTTGAATTGCCTTTCTCTGCACTGGACACTGTAATGTCTGATACCAGCTTTACCCTGTAGACGGCCACAACCGAGCACCATCCTATTTCAGAGCAGCTCAGAGCCTTGGGCTACTTTTGTTTATTTTGCTGTATTACGTGTGTGTCCAATTAATCTCCAGAAGGAATAACTACACAGGCAGGTCAAGATGAAGTGAAGAGAATACTAAAGTTCTGTCTCCAAAGTTGCTCTCTAATCACAGGTCAGCCACTGGCTTGTTATATGACTCCAGGCAAGTAATTCCATCTCTCTCTACCTCTCGTTTTTCTCAAGCTCTCCAGCCTATATCTTTAGTCTGCAAGGTTTCCTGGGAAGCTGTTGCTTAGTGTTATGTGCTTGCACAAGGGGAAAAAAGTCTAGACTTTGAAAGTGACAGTGATACAAATACATAATTTTGGTTTCCTTCTCTCTTCTCATCCCTCAAATGCTTCTTCATCTCCCTTTCTCTCAGGGACCTCTGTACTCTCCTAACGGGTGATGAAACGGAGACATAAGAGCTGGGTAAGCTCATCTGTTTGGTGTTCAAACACTAGCGATGAAAACGCCTACGCTGAGAGGGGTGACCTACCTCACTCCGCAGATACCTCATGGCCCGTAACAGCTGGAACAGCACCATTTCCAGCGTTTAAACTTAACCTCCCATCCTCTTGCTGCTGTAATGCCTCCTCCTAAGCTTCAGATAAGCTTCCCTGGCACCACTTGATGTCTCTAAATGTGGCTGGATGGTTTGACAGTGGAGGATTTTGGAGCTGGTCTTCAAAGTTGGGATGGGTACGGGGTTTGGAAAGGAGAAAGGCAGAAGGTATATCCTTTGAAATGAGTTGCTGAATATGGGGTTTTTTGCCTTAGCAGTACTAGGGAGCAGCATGGCTCAGTGGCAGCAGAGGGAAATCTGAATGGAGGTGCAGCAAGTGTTAAGGAGAAGGCAAAGGAGGAGGGAAAAAAAATAAAAATAAAAAGGGAATTATGCTGTAGAGAAATGGAGAAAAAAAGAGAAAGGAGTCATAAGGAAGAGGAGGAGGAAATGTAAAAGATTGTCCATAGAAATGCAGTGCAAGTGTGCAACTAGTTACTGTATAGAGTGTGAAAGGAGCAGGGTTTCAATACAAATTTATTTTCATCTTGTTTTCCATTTCTCATCCCTCCTGATTTGCAGACCACTAGACAGATTACTTTTACAGTCATAGCAAAATCTTGTGCATCCCATCCAAACACTTTCGCCTCTTCAGAGGTTTGGATACATGAGTTTTCCAATCTTTTATATTTCATCATACCTATCATCCTGGAAAAACTTTAGTATGTCTTCTGTACTGTCTCATCTTTATTGGAATCACAGACATCTTAGCAGCTATTTTGCCTCCTTTATAACCCTGAGATTGACTACAACGTATCTTTCAAAAAAACACCAAGGGCATCTAGGTGTTCCTGAGGAGCTCATGCATAGCGTACCTTTGGACACTGAATTAGACACTGGATGCTAAAATGGTGGAGCGTGTATTTCCCACTGCTCCAGTAAGTCAACATGTTATGTAAAAAGGGCACGTTTAAAGCTAGATTTAAAATCCTGTCACCTATTTAACTGCAGCTACCTGAGAGCATGAAGTTCCTTCTTACCTGTGTGGTAAAATTTTCCTGAAAATCCAAGGTTGAAGGTAAAATTTGCAACCTGAGTGCGCAGTAAATTTTGAGTCTCTAGTAAAGCCTGAAATAAATAAGAAATTAACATGCATTTAGAAAAATGAATATTAATTTTTGGAATGCCTCATTTTTAAAAATTGTGTCCAACTGAGGAGATACAAAAAAGATCCTGGTAAATGTTTCACATTTTATTTTGGGCTCATTCTCTTTTATGACTATTTCAGTGAGCTTAATTTGTTCCATCAGTCTGATGTTCTAGGAATGCTAGTAATAGTACCTAAGTACTAAAGTAGGTGATGCTATGTAACTCAGACCAAGATACTATAGGGTTTGCAGAGATCAATGGCAGGACTTGAATCTAGCCATTCAGAGGCAGCAATATAGTAAATTGCTAAGTCACCCATGTTTTGGGTTATTAATGAAACTTGATAAAATGTGCTTAAAACCCAAAGTAAAATTAGGAACATTACTTCCCATCCAGATGTGGAGGTGTTGGGATTTACTTACCTGTGGAAGCATTTTTGATTGTGTCTGAATACCAAATTTAGACTTAAGTGCGAATGAGCAAAACTCCAGTTTTGAGCTATGGTAGAAGTATCATCTGTGTCAGAAATTAAATCCCTGTTTATTTTTATTCTCTCCTCCAAGCAAAAAATAAGACAAATCTAAATGAGATGGAGGAAAAGCGTATTGCTTATAGAAGCAATACGTAGGTGTACACCAAGGTGTAATCTTGGTCACCTATCCATTTTTTCTTGGATGTATTTCCAGCCTAGAGAAGGAGAAAAGATGGTTCAGCCTGTGTGAGCTATCTATGTTTATTGTTAGTTGTCAGCTCCGCACTGCTTCTAAAGATAGTCCTTGCTGCACAGATATCTGCCTGTTTTCAATCACCAGCCCACGTAATTTGCATGTGCTACATATGTGAGATGGATAGTGTATGTGTCTCCCTACTGCTCTTGCCAATGTTGAATGGGTTATAAGTTCCATTTTCATCAATTTTCCACGTCTCCATTATGTGGCTCTTGAGAACTTTTCCCGTTATCTATTAATAACATTTCTATTGATTGAATGTTCTTGTTCTTGCACAGTTAAAAGACAAAATGAATGCAGTAGTTTACACACAGTACGAGTCCAGCTAATGCTTCCTTTCATTTGAAAAAATTACATTTTGTACAGCCATTAGTAATTACACTTAACATTACAGGAAAATAGTTTTACCTTTTTGCTCGACCCACTGGTCTAATTTAAAAAACAACAAACAACTCTAATTATGACCACAAGCCAGAAGTCGCTAGCCCAGTCCAAATGATGAAACCAGGGTTTAAGCAGCTGAGATGCAGCCTGATGGCCTGTGCAATCCTAGTCCAGAACAGAACTAAGCAAGTCAGGTTTTTGTGGTCTCGTGATTTATCATATTTCCTTTGCACTGCAATGGGTTGGGAGGAGCTGTCAGCTAGTGTCGGTGTGTGCTGTAGGATATTAACTTCTTGAAGTTGCTGACTCCCTCCAAATTGTGTAGATATTTGGGCACCGTGCATCTTGGAGCACCAGCCTCTTCCAAAGCACTGTTTGCCAAGAGCCACCTTCCAAGGAGGTGTGCCAGGCAGCTCAGAAGTGTAACACAAAAGATTGTCAGACAGCGTGCATCTGCCTTCATTTTTTAAACAGAAATTTTTATTGGGTGTTAAGGAAGATGTAAAACAAAGATAGTGGTTATCAGATACAACAGTCACCAAGCAAATTACTTTCCTTCCTAAAGGAAATAATCTAATGACAGTAAATCTTGTGCTTTAGCATTAAACATTAACATAGCAGTATGGTTTCCTGCCTATCTTGCCAGACATTAGATAGGTTGATTATTTCAACCCTGTGACAATTTCACATGTGGGAATATATTTACATAATATATAACAACTAAATATTCACTAAAATGTAGAACCTTAGAGATCAACACTATGGTTAGCTAAGATATTGAGGAAAATCCCCAGTTGGTGAAAATGGCACTAAATTGACACCGTTAAAGTCACAAGTATAGAATCTGAGTCATTATATTTTAGAACATAATTTTCCAAGGTATCTAGAGCATTTTACATATGTTGAGAAAGACTGATGGGGTGAGAAAAATCAATTTAATTTTCCTTTGAGAAAAGAAAATCTTAAGAAATTATCGTCACTTAACATATAGTATAAGAAGATACATGAAACAAATATCATCATATCACTTTCGTTTTTCTCTCTGATTTCCCTCACACTCATGTCTCAGTAAGATGACAGAACTGCGGGATAGGCAGAAACCTTCCAGCCCAGTGAGGTCTCATTAAAAACACAGAGCTAGGATTAAGATGTAAATCCTGTAACCTGCAGTGTGTCAAGCATTTTTCTTTGTCTAAAGGGCAAACCTGTCGCTCAAACTGGATTTGGCTTGGTCCTAAAGACTTTTTTTATTGCAATTTCCATATATGCATATTAATTTATATAACATGCAGCTAAACTTCATTTCCATGACCTGACCAAATTTTAATAGTAGGAAGATATTCTCAGCTAAGTCACTCCAAACTTACTTTGTCACTACTTGCCTGTTTGTAGTAGGCAAAGGGGGAAAGGGCAGCGTGTTCCACATCCTAAATACAAAAACCCCAGTCTCTGTCTAGGTGATTAAGGCCTACCTTCCATGTTTTTAATAAATACATATTCAAACAAAATTGCTAATGCTACTGCCTTCACTGGTAATTTTGCACAATAAGTAATGAGAACTTTTGTCTCCTGTGGGTACAGACCTTGACAGCACACAGCATAGAAGAGTGCCGCGGCAGGAGAAGAGCAGACAACTCTCTTCCACCACCCTTCTTGCACTCTCCCAGGTGGGTGAATCCCTGATAATTTGCCTGTTTGTGAGACCAGTTGCCGATGCTGCTGCTCGGGCAGTCATAGCATGACAGAATGGTTAGAGTTGGAAGGGACCTTAAAGATCACCTAATTCCAACCCTCCTGCCATGGGCAGTTACACCTCCCACTAGACCAGGTTGCTCAAAGTTCCGTCCAACCTGACCTTGAATATTTCCAGGGATGGGGCATCTACCACCTCTCTGGGCAAACTGTGCCAGTATCTCACCACTCTCAGTAAAGATTTTCTTCCTAATATCTAATCTAAATCTCTCCTCTTTCAGTTTAAAACTGTTGCCCCTCATCCTGTTGTTACATTCATTGATAACAAGTCCCTCCCCATCTCTCCTATAGTCCCCCTTTAGGGATTAGAAGGGGCTATAAGGTCTCTCTTTGGAGCCTTTTCTTCAGGATGAACAACCCCAACTCTCTCAGCCTGTCTTCATAAGAGAGGTGCTCTGGCCCTCTAAACATCTTTGTGGCCTCCTGTACTTGGTCCAACACGTCTGTGTCCTTCTTGTGCTGAGGGCTTCAAAGCTGGACATAGTACTGCAGGGGGAGTCTCACAAGAGTGGACTAGAGGGGCAGAATTAGTTCCCTTGACCAGGGCTCCGTCTCCTTCATGGCGGAGGAACTGCACTTTCCTGACATTCACTGGCAGAAACCTTTCCAGGACTTACACAGCCTCCACGCTAGGCGGAAGGTATTTATTTTATTTTGAAGGGGTTTGCAGGATGTAGAAGGGCTATTGAATTTTAACAGCTGGAAATCCTACCCAACGCCAGGTGTGAACACAGCTCTTCACACTCTGCCTGGCCCTCTTGTGCTGTCCCCAGCAGCCCTCTTTCCCTGGGGACCCACCTGTCCCTGTCCCATCCCTGTTCCTGTTGCATGCTGACCTCAGGACTTGGCTGCCTTTACCAAGAAATGGTAGGCATTGCCCGCAACTTCAGCAGAAGGGAAATTCATATAGAGGAATGTGGTTTAAAAAAAAAAAAAAAAAAGCATGAAAAATCTTATTTTGTTGAGAAGATTATTTTTCTCCTGAGTATTTAATCTGATCACAGTATTTAAATTCTACCTGCCACTGTGTGTCTTTTCCTCAGACTCAGTGGGATTTTTATTTTTTTTTTCCCTCTGAGTACTGGGGCTTAAAACAGCTGTAAGTGGAGGAAAGCTACTTGCATGTGAAAATACAATTAGCATTCCCCATTGAACTCATAGGGGTGTGTTAAAGCAACAGCTGGAACTCACTGTTGTTGTATTTTTGGACAGTTAAATAGATCATGCTAGATAATTATCATTCTCCGAGGCAAGAACCATGGAACACACCTGCACATGGACAAACAGGCATGTCAGGCACAGGCTAAACAAAGTGTATTTTTTTAAGGTAATCCAAGTTCTTCTTTCCAATACAAAACCTTAATTGCCTGGAATCTCTCAAAACTTGCAGGCTTCATCTTATTAATTGATTCTTTGCTTTTTAAATGAGGCTTCTCTCTGTGACATCCACAAGATACAGTTTCTTCTATATATTGCATTTACCTTCAGCAGTCTTTTACATTAATCCATGTAATTACCTTTTGTAGATTTGAAGTTGCCATGTCTTTATTCTTCATAATTGGTGCATCTATTAAGAAGAAGTGATATTTTCCTGCTATGTCCTTGTTAATTATAACTCTATCCTTCATTTACATAATAAACTTTTTGGGCCAATTTCTGCAGTAACATTTCATGCCTAATAGGAAGCAATTTGCTTTCCTTTATTAAGTACATTAAAACTTCATGCCCCAGACATCATTGACTGTAAACATTTGATTCTGCTCAAATTTAATGCACCAAGGCATTTTGCTCTGCCATATTAGGTTTATTTATGTGCTATGTTCTGGATTGTTAGCTGCTAATGAGACTTTGCCTCTTATTGCTCTAAGGCCTGAACACTAACCTCATTTTAATGAGTTCATTATTTGCTGCCTTCTGAATGGAAGACAACAAAATTTCCTTTTAATTAAAGGTCAAAACACCCCTGGCTAAGGAAAGTGTAGAGGTTATCAAATCCTTAGAGAAGGTAAAAGAATGACTTTTTCTGATTTTGATGCCGAGCATGGGCAGGCCAGGCTGAGGTAGAAGGTGTTTCTCTGGGGACCAAAACTCTAAATCTAAGCTAAGTGATAACAACACTAAAACGTGGTACTAGTCTTCCCAAGATGATGTGAAAAAAAAAAAAAGAAAAGAAACCCTGAAAGTCAGCCAAAGTAATTAAAGAGGCTTTACTCCTAACCCGAAGGTCTATGTGGATCAATGCTACTGGTAAAGCATGAGCCCTTCTTTGCATGTGCAATGACTTATAGGGTGCAGAGGACAGATGCCAGATTAATTGAGCCAACAAAAACTAATTTTGTATTTCTTATTGGGGAAAGTGAGGCAAACGTGATCAATATTGGGGACTTTTTGTGGTGAGACAGAATTATATAATATTGTGTGTTTGTGCGAGTGCAAATACACATAAAGGGGACTGGTGATCCTTTTCTTTGAAAATAGAGAGTGGAAACTTTAGTCAAACCAAAAAAGAATTAATTACATGAATTAATACGCACATCCTTGTTCTTTATCTAGTATTTTATACCTGGTCACCAGCTTGAAGGCAGACTAACAACCATCAGTCCATGTGCCTCTTATTTGAGAAGCTGCTCACATTGCAGTTAATAGTGTAAGAGACAGGAGAGGTATTTGGGAAAGAAAGGACCAGTGGCTGTGAGAACAGCTAGCAAAAACCTAAAATCTGGTTTTGGAGGTAAATCCTAAGTTTGTGAAACATAGACATTGTTTAGCATGAAAACTGAAATTGTCAAAATGTCCTTCTAACAGCTCTAAGCATTATTTCTACAAAACAGAAACAAATTCCTGACATTTGCAATTGTTTCAGGTGCCTTCCCGGAAGTTGTGAACATGTCTGATAACACTAGGAGAGGCCAAGGAAGGATCCAAGATTTGCAGGACTCAGCGTTACCCCAATGTGGAGCAGGAAGCCCAGTAGTTTCATTTGGGCTCCTGGTCATACATGTGGCCTTCCAGAGGCAATGTTTTGAATGTGAGTTTTGGGAACCAGCAAAAAAACCTCAAGATCTTGGAGGTTCCTATCTCTGTGGCAGGGTGTCCAGAGTCTCCTCAACCTATTAGGTGCTCCACTAGATAGAGCTTCCCAAGGAGACACGATCCCAAATTACTACATAGCTTGTCCATGAGAACTGCACAATGTGGAGGGCAGATGAGAAAGGATCTAGTTCTTCAGGCAGTTTGGAAGGAGATCAGGGGCAGGAGGGGAAGTTAGGTATTTCTGCTTTTCAGTGTATCTGTAATTTGCTGTCATCATGAATTATTTTACTTCCACAGACTCATTCTAGGAAGTGGTGCTGGCGCGGGAGGATGTGCCAGTGCCTGGCATCCCAGGGCTACATGGCCAAGGTTACATTTCCCCATCACCATCTGAAGGATATGACTGAGAATCCTGTCAAAAATGGGCTAACTTGCCATTACTCAAAGTCATCATTCATTTGGGAATGGATCCTGGTGCTGGGTAGTGATTCCACTGCTGCAGGTTTTCTTTCTCTTTCATGTATGTGCATAATATATATATGTTCACCATATACACATTACTGTTCATTTGTATGTATTGTAGGTATAAAATACATGCAAATATGTAAAGGTAAATATTCTTTACAGTAATTTTTCTATACATTATATTTATATACACTGCTTAGTAAACAGGATTTTTGCCTGGGACAGGTTGCCTGGAGAGGCTGGGGAATCTCTGTCATTTGAGATATGATCTGATCTAACTTTGAAGTTACCTCTGCTCTGAGCAGGGGCTTAGACTAGATCACCTCCAGAAATTCCTTTCATGCAAAATTATTTTAGGATTTGATGAAAATTTTCCCTGGGTTTTTCACTTCAGGCGAGTTTTCTCGGGCCACTACAAACCATACTTACTATTAATACCAAGAAGTCTTTTCGTGCATTTATTCATTTTTGTTCCTAACATCTGTCCTTAATGCTTTTGCAGTTATATAGCCCTGAGGTTCATTCCTAAGCTGTTCCATGCAGCAATTTGCTGGTGGTCTCTGGAAAATTGGAGGACTACAAAGTAGCAGTTTTGCTCTTGATTTCCAGCTGAAAATTTTTAGAGGAAAAAAAGCAAAGAATACTTTCAGCAATGTTTTTTTTTTCCACTGCAAGCAGCTGCTGTCAGGATGTGATTTTTGATTGCCTCTTCCCACTCCTGTTCCCTCCCTGAAATTTATGCTAGGAAAAAAATCTGACAATTCTTGATGTGGTCTTGGCAGTCTTCAAAGCCAATGCAATCTTCATAGGACTACGATGAAAGAGTAATAATCACAGTAGCTATCATAAGGATGATGTAAAATAGCTAGTCGCTGTTTTTCTGATGGGAAAACGGAATTTAAAAAAAAAAAAGAATTGATGTCTAGCCTGACAAAACTGACAGGGTCACTGCAAGACCAGGACTCCGGCTTCCTTAGTTTCAGCTTTTGGTTTGGAGCACAAATTTCTGCCGTAAGGGAGACAATCAAATTGGCTGTATCTGCACTTCTTAAAAAAAAAAAGAATGGTGAAGAATTTATAAGCTCAGTGAAGCTGAGTCATTGATTTCTGTGTGGTGAGGATTTCAGCCCACTTCACATGCTTATAACAGAATTTCAATAAAAAATTCTTTAATATTATAGTGTAGGAATTATAAAGAATTCACATTATTGACTTACTGGCTAGATTTTGAAAGGAGTTTGGGGGTTAAAGTCAGTCAAGTCCTTAACAGGATTTCGAAATCACTCGTACTATTTACCCTACGCCAAAACTGATTTGAATAGCTGTTAAACAGGCACCGGATCAATGGGCAACTGTCAGCCCTCACAGATTTATGTTCCCTCTTGAGAGGTTTTCACCCAGTCATTATCCAAACGGGTCATTCCCAGTGCTGGCTGCAGAGCCCTCGCAACACCCAGCCAGGCCAGCAGGACTTCGGCCACTGCCCTGCCTTCCTGAGACACAGGACCTCACTTCCTTTTGTATTTATTTCTGTGAAGTACTATGCTAATCTATAGTGCTGTATAAAGAATTAATAGGCAGGTCTCTGAACACAGTCAGCTCTGTCTGCAGATCTATTTTTTTTTATTATTATAGAGCTATTACTTGAGTCTGTTCAGTGTTTCCCTTGAGTATCTAAGTGTGAGGTCTGAGAGGATATGTGGGTTTATTTGAAGCAAGAAAGAAGGCATGTTTTGCACTCATATGTAATATGTTTATTGCAAACAGAATTTATTTCTCCTTTATAAGTAGGATATCCAATTTATCAGATCTGCTGCTATTTCAAAACTCTATCCTGAAGTCAGAAAATAGTCAGGAGTCTAATTGCATTTAATTCAGCACAGAGGAATGCATCTGTTCCAGTAAAGGTTCAAGTAGTTTCAGCTGAATGAATTGAATGGGGTGATATTGCACCAAATTTACTAGCTACTCATGACTAACTGGCTAATAACATCGCTTGAGAACTCAAAAGGTGGCTTTTGGTTAAGTATTACAGGAGAAATGATGCTATGACAGTGACACAGATAACCTGGCAGTGAGAGCACCTTGACCAACTGCACATGTGTGCGTGCACATATATAAATAGCCATGGAATTATTCTGTCTCTTTTCTTGGAAAAAAGTGTTCATAGCCAACCCTCTTGTATTTCTTAGAAGACCTAGCAACAAACGAAAGAGCAAGGGGACAGTCTAACAGAGCAAAAAGTATAAATTAAAAATAAAGCACATTTATAAAAAGCAGGATTTATTTTAACCAGCATTGTATAGATGAGACAATGTGATTGCTTCCAATTCTCCAGCCGTAACTGGCTGGGGAAAATCAAAGGCATTAGACATGGTGGTGAGCATCCAGAGGACAAGCTGCTGGTACTGTCAGAGCAGGGTATGGTTGCACTGGTTACCTGCCACCAGTGATTACTGTTCTGTGTTGGCATTGACTGCTGAAAAGATTTACAGCCTATTTGGGAAATCACTGAGTCTTTAGTAAAAATCACTACTAATTCTGAAGAATTTTTTAGGAATACTAACCAAATCTGCTGACAAATTCTGCAAAGGGAAAAAGCAGCACGTGCTCGAGCTGAGAATGGGTGGTGATTCCCTGTGGCTGGGGAGGGGAAGAGCCTGCTGGCACTAGCCCTGCTGCTGGCTGAGGTCCCTCCACGCAGGTTGCATGCAGCAGGGACAGAAGCCGGTGGCACCTTGAAGCAAAGCAGTGAAGTGGCTTATTTCTTATCAGTTCTGATTTTTCAAAAGTTGAAGTGTTGTCAGCAAAAGAATCACAGAATGTTTTGGCTTAGAAGGGACCTTAAAGTTCATCCAGTTTCAATCCCCCTGGCATGGGCAGGGACACCTCCACTAGATCAGGTTACTCAAAGCCCCATTCAACCTGGTCTTGAACACTTCCAGGGATGGGGCAAGCACAACTTCCCTGGGCAACCTGTTCCAGTGGCTCACCACTCTCATAGTGAAAAATTTCTTCCTAATATCTAATCTAAATCTCCCCTCTTTTGATTTAAAACCATTCCACCTCGTCCTATCGCTCCATTGCCTGATAATAAGTCCCTCCCCATCATTCCTGTAGCCCCTTTCAGTACTGGCAGAGTCTATAAGGTCTTCCTGGAGCCTTTTCTTCTCCAGGCTGAATAACCCCATCTCTCTTAGCCTGTCCTCAGAGCAGAGGTCTTCCAGCCCTCTGATCGTGTTTGTGGCCTCCTCTGGACCCACTTCAACAGGTCCATTTCCTTCTTATGCTGGAGGGCCCAGAGCTGGACACAGTACTTCAGGTGGGGTCTCATGAGGCTATTCAGGCTTGAGAATAAGGAGAAGGTAATCTTCCAGCTGTAGATAAAGAATTTTTGGTCCAGTTTTTAAAAGAAACAACACGATCAGGAATGCTTAGTCTAATTTAAATAGCTTTCCCATCTTCTCCCAGGCCACTCTATGCTCCCATGCTCCCTATGACTGCAGTTCTGCTTGGCCAGTACAACGGCCACACAGAGGGAAGAAGAGATGCCTCTTCTTGCATCTTGCCCTGTATCTATGTCTGCATGAGGCAGGTGAAGTTTGTCTGTCTGTAATTCTACTGGGGTTTTAGCATGAGAGAGGCCAGAATGGCAGATGCAGATCCATCACCTAGCTCTGATCAATCACCAAAAAAACCCAACTCTAAAATAAGTATTGAACAGGAAAAATGTCTTGAAGATTTCAAGGGACAACATCAAGATTTAAAATAGTATGTTAATAAAAAATTAATGCTCAGCAATTGTGATCCTGTTGCAGTAAAGCGCATTGGTGTCAGTCATTGTGCTGCATGTCACCAATAGTAAAACAGACAGGTATTTACAACTCCTCTCAAGTAATATTTGGATCGTGCCAAAAAAAGGTCAGTCTCCCCTTCTTTATTACAATATACAATTGTATTCAATACAAGACAAATGCAAACTACAGTTTGTTTTAGTTGTATCTGTTATATTTCTTTCTCTTGTTTCTTGATTGTTCAGAATTGCTTCTTTAAGCAAAAAAAACCCCAACAAAACCCTAACCTGTTATATGTGGGCACTCGTTTGTTATAAATTATTTAAGGACTGGACTAATGGAGGCTACCTTATCTATTGTCTTTAATTTATGGACTTGGATGTATTAAGGTTTAATCAGAATGGGTTTTCTGCTCCTTTACTGCCCTTTGAAATTACTTACATCAATAACTTGTCATAAAAATAAAAACTCCTTAAAATTCTCATCATAGACATTTATCTCAAAATTCTGAACTCTTACCAGCAATCTCAAATTACTACTTTAAATTTACTGCTTAAAACCTAACTGATGTATATACTTTGTGGTGGAATTAAGCGTTTATTTTTTAAGCACGCATTCAATCATAAAGGAGAGATTGGAACAGAGGTGATATATTCAAAATTCAGGTCTGTCCTTCAGCTTTCAGAAGGGGTGTGTTTATGTGATGATGGATATAACTAGCGGCTTTAAGAGGGTACCTCCGTACGTTTAAGTGAAGGGCTTCTGAAGCTTTCAGAGTGGGAGGTTGAACAAGGAAACCACAGCAGTTGCTAATTTCTCTATTCCTGCTGTCAGTGCTCAAAAATGGGAATGTCCAAAATATCCAAATGTAGAAGGACAGAGCAGAAACATGGCCCTCCTTGGTGGTTTTTTATCTGTGAACAAGTATTTTTTAAACTCATATGCTCAGTGTGCAGACTTTTCCAGTTTTATTGTCTTTCTCACTCTTAATTGCTATTTTTCCTTATAATCCCTTCTAAAGTATGTATGGGAATCTCAAATCATTCCCTCAAATTGTTTCAATATACCTTTCACATCACTTCTAGCACCTATACGCCAGCTGTGTCTATGGTCTGTTATTATTTTCTGCTTTGCAAGTCTGTTCATTGCCACCTTCTCCCTAAAAATCAGAAACCAGGGAATTTAAATTAATGGGATACCGAGGAACACCATAGAATCCTAGAATTATTTAGGTTGGAAAAGACCCTTAAGACCCTGGAGTCTAACCATTAAGCCAACACTGCAAAGCCCACCACTAAACCATGTCCCTAAGCGCCATGTCTACATGTATTAAATACCTCCAGGGATGGTGACCCCACCATCTCCACAGGCAGCGCAGAGTGGCTACTGGGCGGGCACAGCACTTCTGCCTTTGGCCAACAACTACAACCCCCGAAGTCTCTGTGGACTTCCTAAACACCGATGGTTGTGCTGAGGTGCTGCCAGAAGCTTTGGACATAGCAAGAAGGGAGCAAGAAGACAGACAGCAGTCATTGTCCTTTCCCAGTCTAGCCTTGCCCATCTATTTCACTGTGCTGTGTGTGGGAGAGAGGAAGGTAGATCCTGAACAGGTAGAAAAAGTCACACTTAGTTGCACTGTAAGTGGCAGCATACCTTGAAGCAAAGTGATAAAACCATTTTCTGCTATTCTTTTGGGGCCAAGTGAAAAATGCCTTAGGATTGGGAAAGGGCTGTCTTTTAAACTATTGTGGAATATTTCTCGACCGTGTTACAAGTAACATACCCATGTCACACAGTCTGCTTTCCGTTTACTTCCAATGACCTAGTAATGCTTCTGTTTTACAGAAAGCCCAAATTGTATTTAATCATTCTGTTTGTTTCATAGGTTCCCTTTAATCCTCAATGGATTGCAATTCGACATCTGGCTGCAGTGTGTAAAAAGCGTAACTGTGCTACAACTGGAGTCCCTAAAATTGAGTAGGTTCACAGAAATCTGTGCCAGTGATACATTTTTCTTTGTTCTGGAACAAAAGGATGGCTTGCTCCTGTCACCCAGCTTTCCCTGGTAGTACTTGGAGACTTCCATGCTTTTGGCACTTATTCTGAAAACTGGAGTTTTGCAAAATCTTTATGAGTAAGGATGAACTTTAAAAATCACTAGGATTAACTTTGCTTTTTAATATTTTTGAGATGTTTGATGCTTGTCTAGCAGAGATTAACTTTTTTGACCCTTCTTCCTTCTTCATGACGCTGATTTGCACTATCTAGGGAGCTCACTTCAGTATTTTGATCATGGTTGTTAGCTGGCATTGGAAGTTTCTGTAAAATGAAAAGGGAATTGCAAGGCAAATGTTCTTGCTTTACAGCATGCTCATCTCTTTTACCAGAGGTCAGACTGCTTCTGTCACCCCCACATCCTTCAAGTTTAGAGTAGAGGGAGGTAAAGCCTATTTTGTCCTCAAGGATGGGTTCAAAATTCCTCTGTTCCAGAAAATCCTCCAGCTGCTTACCACTGCTTTATTATCCTTCCTAGCTTGAAGACACCATAATCAGTTTTCCAGAGGAGAAAGCTGGAAGATCCAAAGCAAAATGGCAAAGGCCATGGTAAGTTTCTACTAAATTTTATTGAATAGAAACATCAAAGGCCAGTATGTTCTCTGATAAAATCAAGCCAGATCACCAAATGAGGCTGAAAAATTTGAAATCAACTATTTCAGAGGTTCCAGCAGGTTACTTTTTCATAAAACTAAGTAATTTTAGGTAAAATTGAGAACAAATCTTTCCAAGAGCCAGAGGAAATGCTTCAGGTCATAGCTGTATAGTTAAAACTATCACCACAGAGCAAAACTGAAGTGCCACCATTCTTCAGATCACTCCGGATTGCAGACTTGAAAAAACCTCAAATGTGTACCCTTGAGATATTCAAGTGGTATAATGTAATTGTTAAAAAGTATGAAGAATTCTTTCAGCCCTTCTAGTGACTTCCTAGGAAGGAAACTTCTGACAACAGGGAGCCCCTCTACTTGGCACCACAACCCAAGACAGATCCAGAGGCAGCACAGACAAAAAGAGGTTTTAGGTAAATTACCTACCATTTGATGGAGCTGATCCCTTCCTAGATACTGCTAAATCATACTTCACAGGGATAACTTATCCCCAGGGCTTCTAAAGCTGTTTCGGATAAAGAACCTTCTTTGGTAATGGAATGCATTGAATTTCCCCAAGCATTGTGCATCTGCGAAATATTTCCTGTTAGAAAGGTATGCTTGTTCTCTCTTCAAGCTCCTCATCCCTGATTTTCTAAATTACACGGGATGAATGCTGTGCTATGCCGTAAGTACACAAAGTGACTTATTTGGAAGGGAGAGTAAACATTTCTAGCAAGCATTTTTAATCAGAGAGGGTTTACTGATAACTTTTATGACATGTTTTCTTGGCTGCTTGGAAGAGAATGGGAACATAATTTTGAAATGTCTTTTTCTTTTCCCCAACTTATCATTTGTATGAGAACACACTCCTGTGATATATAGAGCCTTCCACAGGGAATAGTTTTGGTGAAAGATTCAGCCCCTGCCCTCAAAGAAGGGTATGTCTTCCAAGCATAATGGTGTCTGATTACAGTAATAATACAGTGAAAATCAGTGTTACTAATGTTTGTGGTCCTTTCATAAGTCTCACAGTAGTTGAAATTTTTGGTTTTTCTCTGTTCTCACATTTAGGAGAACACTGGCAGTCAATATTTATGGTGAATAAGTTTCTAGCACTTAAGAACAGTGAGGAAAGCTAAGCTCACCAGTGCATTAAATGCTTGCATAGTATTTTCTCAGAAAACAAAAGATGCGCAGAAGGGTTGGGGGAAATTTTTGGGTTTTGTTTAAAAAATGTTCCTATTTCAAGGCCACTCACATGCATTTTTGTGGCAGGTGGAAGGTGGTATACTGAGCCAGTTAAATTTTAAATCTAGTTGCTTTTGATCTTAGCCATTATAGCAAGTACTTTTCTCTCAAAATATTCCCATTGAAAACTGGGTAGTGACTTGCAGTTTAAAGTATGAATCCATGTAACTTTGGATCATTAAACTGAGAAAAACGTTCAGCAAAGTATCAACCTTTTAATTATAGGTGTCTACACTAAATTTTCACTCATTTCTGAAGTGAGAGGTTCTATTACTCTCCTAGCTGTGGAGGAGTGCCATAATTTTATTTTATATGGCAATAGCTCTTAATAATCACAAATACTGGATTGTTCAGATAGGTGTTACTTGGCTAATGCTCTGCTGCCCAAATGGGATTGTTTAACAAGGTTTAAATTCAAATCCTGAAAAGAATTTGCAACTGTAAGATGAGAATTAGCTAAAAGATAGGTGATGTTTTTCCATTGTGGAAAAATCTTCCTTATTCCTCAGGCTCTTCTGTGGGCTCTGCATTCCCCCTTCTTTGTCCCGTCTTTCCTCTGCTGGAGTGAAGCCCACCTCAAACCTTTGCTGCCTGAAGTTTTAGCACCAGCAACCAGCCACTGGAATTACTAAATGTGAACACAGGAAGTTCCATCTAAACATGAGAAGGAACTTCTTTACTTTGAGGGTGGCAGAGCACTGGAACAGGCTGCCCAGAGAGGTGGTGGAGTCTCCATCTCTGGAGACACTTAAAACCTGCCTGGATGCCATCCTGTGCAACCTGCTCTAGGTGAACCTGCTCTGGCAGGGGGGTTGGAGTAGATAATTTCCAGAGGTCCCTTCCAATCCCTATCATTCTGTGGTCCTGTAAACCTAGAATATTTCAATGTGATGAATGTCAGCTGGGTTTGATCAGTCTATTGGCAGAGGAATATTAGAAGACTGGTTTTAACCATCCTCCAGTGAGGTCTTTCAGCCTTTTGTGTACACGTAGACCTACAGGCACATACCTCTGTCTACATGTATATTGCAGTAAACTGTAGCTTTGCACATTTACTCTGATACCGGCATAGCACAGAATATTGTCCAATACAGCAACAGAGGAAAGTGACAACAAATATGTATGAAAGTACACAATTCAGCCAAAAATTTCCCCCCAGCACATTTAATCAGTAAAAGGGTTTCAAGTGATTTTACTCTAGCCTGGCGAGCACTCAAAGGGCATTTCACCAGTACCAGACTGCCCTCTTGTACCCTCATGTCCATGGGCAGACTATGTATTGCCTTCAGAGAAAGCCCAGTGCAATACACAGGGGCTGGTTGGCCAGGCCTCCAAGGTAAATCATAAAATAATGGTAAAAGAGTAATAAACTCCCTTTTCTAAAAACAGTTTATTTTCCCCTATGGCTTAGTTCACTGTAGTATCAGCTACCAATACATGAGGGAAGAGAAGGGAATTTCCTCTTAACCTTCAGGAGAGATATAGATTGAGTGTAAGTAATTTTATATTCGAGTCTCAGCCGAGAACCTGATCTTTGGAAATTTCTAAACCTTGCTTTGGCATCATCCTACACTACTGAAATCAATGTGTGTCTTGTCAACTCAAAATGTTTCCTTATATTAAGCAAACAAATGACAAGGTGTCACTAGTCCGAGGCTTTGCCTCTTGCCACCGAGCTTTGAGATGTACCTGCTGCCTGAAGGCTGAGAGTAAATCCCCGCTGGTCCTTTACCACCGAGCTGCTCCATAACATCCACCTTGCAATATTTATAGCAGTGATGGGAACCTTTTATTTCCTGATAATGTACTGGCAGGCATGTTCCCAGTTACAAGAGAAATAATAGTGAAAGCATATGGGAAGCCTTATTCCCTTTCCTAATAACAAATACAGTGGAATTACACTTTATAATGCCACAGACATATTTGTTTATGATGCATATAAATCTTGGGATACGTTACTAGGAAGACACATGCAGAGCTTTTTTATTAAAGAATTCACATTCTGCAGCTGAGCCTATTTTTTTTTTACATGGACTATTATTATTATTAACCATGCAGAGCACAGCCTCAGCAGTTCATACTTATGCCTGGAGCTCCACTAAAGATTCGATAAATTAATAAGATTATAGAGTATTTAGTCTCTATTAATTATAGATACATATAGATTAATGCTTATTTACCCATCTATATTCAATTAATTTCCAAAGATTTGTGCTAATTTGTTGAAAAACCTACAGTAAACATTATTACAAAGAAGGTCTTCAGTTTGTATAGCCCTTAGGGATGAAATATTACTGGAAAATAGCCCTGATCCAGGGTCCTCTTTGATCCTCATAGAATCATAGAATGGTTAGAGTTGGAAGGGACCTTAAAGATCACTGAGTTCCAACCCCCCTGCCATGGGCAGGGACACCTCCCACTAGACCAGGTTGCTCAAATCCCCATCCAGTCTGGTCTTGAACACTTCCAGGGATGGAGCATCCACAACTTTTCTGGGCAACCTCTGCCCCTCAAAGTAAAGAATTTTTTTCTGGTGTCCAATCTAAATCTCCCCTCTTCCAAGTTAAAACGGTTACCCCTCATCCTATCACTATGTTCCCTGATAAAGAGTCTCTCCCCAAGAGTCCTCTCCACTCATCCCTTGGGCTTCTCTCTCATGTTCTTTTGCTCTTTGCTATGCTGCTTTTCACCCCAGAGGTGGCCAGCTGTGGCCTCCCCCCTCTCCAAAGCCCTGAGATCACCATCAGAGATGCTCTTGTTGAGAATATTTTTGACACCAAACTCCCTTGATACTGAAATCAATATCAACACTAAAACAATCCTGATCTTGGCATTCTATCTACACTATTAATGAGCAGGCTAATGTACAGACCTCCATACTTCAGAAGAGTTTAAAAACCCAGAGAATGGACAATTATACTGAGATTTACTCTGTTAAAACAACTGGATCTCAACCAAAAAAGCACTTGTGCTTTCAAGAATCACTGACAGTTTTAAGAGCCAATATTTCATGAGTTTCAGGGAAGGCAAGCAAATACGGTATGCTGTCAAAAATGTGAATTCAAACATTCTTTATACAGCCTTTACTTGAAGCTCTGATGTTTTGGGGTGAAAAACAGGTTCTTGAAGCCCATGGCTTTGATTCAATCTGATTCAATCAGGCAGTTCAAGTGTAATATTGATACAACTTTTAGAAATTGCTTAAATGTTGATATTTTAGATTTAACATGTAATGTAAAAGTTACATTAATAATTCTGGCTTTTACATAAAATGAAGAGGCAGTAAAAACCTGAAATATCCATTTCCTAGGATATTCTCATATTAAAAAAGTCTCTCAGCAGGGTGTGAATTATTTGCATTTTTTAATTTCTGGAAGATCAGCAATTCCAAAGCTACATTTAATTATGATCTTTTGGATTTTTTTTTTTTTTTAATATTCTTCAAACTGTCCACTTTTCCCTCAGCCTGACAGAGCAGACGAGTTGGAAGATCATAATTTTGTTTAAATAACATTCAGTGGAACATTCTGCATTTAATAAATCAACGTTTTGCCATGAGAAACTGCTTCACTGGAGCAGTCTAAGTTGATCGAGTAACAAAAATATAAACATTTTCCCCTGCCTTGCCACTTTACCATTTTGGAAGGATTTTTCACCCATTTAGTCCAAGGGGTTGGAAGGAAGGAAAACTAAAATTCTAATCTTTAAATCTTTGAATGTTACCATGCCTTGGTCAGAAAGTATTGGGAAGTAGGTACTAGTTTAATATATATAATTTGTGATTTAAAAAAAAAAATGCAAAAATGCCAATTAAATTAGCACATCAATTAAAAGAATTAAACTTTCTCAGATAACTTATTCAGCCTTCTCCAATCAGAGATTAAAAATAGGGTGGATGTCATGTGCCAGATAAACTGAGTGTGTATCATGCCATAGATCCCGCTTCTGTTTAGGTGCTGTCTGGATGAAAACGTGAACAGCAGATTAAAAGAGTGCTGGTAGTGTGAAGAAAGAACAAAAATGTAGAAAAGAGTAAGGTTTATATACAGTTAGAAAAACTGTCGTGGCTTGGTAAATGGTATTTATAATTTTTGCTCCTGAAAGGGGAAAAAAATTACTCATCTGTGGCTTTATTTCCACAAGAAAATATGAAAAATTAACATTGAGGTGATATTTTGCTAATAGAGTGTGTTTGGGGATGTGGAGGCATTAGTTTCTTCCAGGTGAAAGTTAAAACAGGTGGTCACTGGTTCTGCTTTCCTAAAATGAGCCAGAGGTGGGATAATGGCTTTACTGCTCGAATTTAATGGCCTCAGAAAGGAACACGCTATTCTAACCTTTGCTAGCTTGCCATAAATCTTAGTGATAATTAAACAAAAAAGGAGATTTTTTTGGAAAGGAACCCAGGATTTAGGATACTCTGTCTCACAAAAAAAAAAAAAAAATAAAAGAAAAAAAATAAGGTTTTCACCCAACTACAAGAATTTCAATTTGTTTAAACTATTTTTTTGTCCCAAACTG
>JAOXNO010000033.1:4100098-4111316 GCA_028565335.1 Limnodromus scolopaceus
AAAAAGGAGATTTTTTTGGAAAGGAACCCAGGATTTAGGATACTTTGTCTCACAAAAAAAAAAAAAAAAAAAAAAGAAAAAAAAGAAAAAAAAGAAGGTTTTCACCCAACTTCAAGAATTTCAACTTGTTGAAACTATTTTTTTGTCCCAAACTGCATCCATGAGTACTGTAACCTATCCACAGAACAACGCCTATGAGCTCTATGGCCTTGGACAACAGACCTGGGTAAGACAAACTCTGGAGTCTGAACAGCCAAAGTCACTCCTAAAGAAACTCTAAGATTTGAAGGACATCATGTTGCGTTAGTAGTCTTTCTGTGCCAACATTAACTGGAAATACAAGAGCTTTTTATCGTATGCTATACTAATCAATGATAAATGCTGGAGTTTTACATCAGAAAACTTTAATATATGCAACGTGTTGCAGTAATTCAAATCCTAATGAACAAAAACACTGTTCAGAAAGCTCCAGTGTGTTTTTACTAATTCACTAGTATGCAGGAAATTATGAATAACTTATCCTTTCATTTCCTTGTTAATTTTGAAAATGAAATTCTATTAATGTAAAAAATAAAAAAAAGTTTTGTTTTGTGTTCATCCTGGCATTTCTTGAGAGGAATTCTTAACCTTTATAAAATATTCCGTATACAATATTGTAACTCAAAATTAGACTAGATGATCTCTGAAGATCCCTTCCAACCCCTACCACTCTCTGATTCTATGATTATAATTTCTCATATTTAATATTTATATAAGAAATTTAGAAATTTTGTCCACACAAGGTGACATGATAAATCACCAAATAGTCTTATATTATAGTAATATAATGGTCCATGAGAGTGAAAAATTCTTTTGTGCTTTTTTTGGAGAAATGTATTAATAGCAATAAAAAATATTTTTATGTACCTATTGTAGAACTAGCAAGTTTGTTTTGTTTTGTTTTTGTTTTTTTTTACAGTGTCATATTTAATAGTAAAAGCAAAAATGTGAAAGAAATATAATTCTAACAAATTAAAACACACTTACACTCTAAGGTCCTATGCAGATGAATCTTACAAAGAGTTAGAAACCTTGATTTTAGGAACACTGTATATTCTGTCACAGAGAGAAGACAAATTGTAAGGAGAAGTATTATGTTATTAGGACAATGTTTCCAGAATAAAAGATTGCCATCAAAATTAAAATATAATGTGTGGCTTACTCTCTGTGGGTGCAGATGTTCTATGGGCAGTAGTCCTCAAATTACTTTTGCTTCTTATCTCTAAGTAAATCTCTGTAGTAACATTGCCTTGTGCGTTTGGGCATAAGGAACAAAGTTTTATTCCTCATACCTCCTGTATTTCTGTAGTAATTGTGTTTGGTGCCTGCAGAAAACGATTACAGTTGGATACAAAGCTACGCTGCATCCGTGTACATCATTTGGAAAGGGTACCACTGTGCATTCAGAACAGGCACCGTAAAAGGGATGTGTAGGTAGCAGTGCTAATAAATGTATGGATAAGACATTAAAAGCCACAAAATGAAAATGAAGGGTAAGCTAAAACTGATGTTGTCAACCCGCTGCTGAACTGAGAATGGGCTGGCAGTGGAGCAGCAGCGGGATTTACTGGAGAACCTTGTTGCTGCCTCCATGTGTGCAGCAGTAAATAAACGGGAGTTCTCCTGACCCGGTGAATGACTAATCTGTACTGGCAGAAAAAACGCATGAAAGAAGGGGAAATCTCTCTGTGAGGGGGTTCAAAGGAGCAGGGCAGCAAACTGCTATCTCCGCAGAAGGAGTCAGGGTGCCCTGTATAGCGAAGCGGGGCGTTGCGTTTGGGATGTGTTAACATCTAACCCCAGCGGGTGCTTCTAGGCATGCATGCAGCACACAGCAGAAAACATAAAGTGATCTGATAAAATTCACAAGCAAAAGGGCTCTGGGAATCTATGGAAGGGGAAGGTTTTTCAGGAACTTCCCAGCACTATGGTGTCCACATTTTCACCATTTTATAACTTCATGTGAGCATAGGTGATGTTTCACAGGGTGCTGCAAACTGCTAGCCCAAATAACATCATGACTGTCGTGTGTCTCGGTACAAATACTCCCAGTCAACCCTAATATGGAGACAACAGAAGCAATTGAAAAAGAGCTTGATACTTATGGCTGTGAGCACTGCCCTGGTCTCTGAGCATGGAGAACAGGACACCTCTCCTCCCTGGGGCACTGGTAGTGGCAAGCACCTGTAGCATGGGCCATGCTAACGGAGAGCAAGGCAATCTCCCATGTGTGTTTTGTTCAGCCTGCTATATATCTTGGCAATGACAAAAAAGCCCCCTAGAATTAGCTGAAACTATAACGTGTACTGGAACTTGACGATACAGATGGATGAACCAGAGGTCAGTACAGCTGGTGCAGTCCTAACCTGGTGCGCACAGATGTTAGCCTTATTCTAGAGACTGACATCTGGAAAGTCAACCAACTGCAGTTTCTTACCATCATCCTTTGAAAATCCCAGAGATGCTGTGATGCCAAATGGTCTGGTATAAAATGAGAGACTGATAGACACCATTTGGCGCCTAAGACTCCCAGATGTGTACCTGTTCACAGCAGCTGGCAGAAGCTATGATAGGTGTATCTACCAGACCTTCTTGAGAGCTCCATTAAACGCTAGCAAATAATGAAGGGTTTACCCATCACTTGCCATCAGTGCTCTTGGTTTTAAACTGGAGAGCCTTGATTTGTGTCTCCACAAAAGGTTGGAGAGTTGCCATGCCAATGGTCATAGGTCAAAAGCTCACCATCAGGTCTAACTGATCGGCATCTGATGGAAAACCACAATGTGTCGTATAGTGTTTTATTACAGCTCATGCTTTCACAGCAAACCCTGAAAGATTTGCATGATTTTATCTTCTTTTGCTTGGCCTGTCACCAGAATATTATCTGGTGACATAAACAGAAAAGGCAGGATGATTTTCTCATCAAATTTGATTCTTTCTGTGTGTGCTTATGATCATTGCAAAAAAACTCAATAAACTCTGATGCACAGACATCCCCTTCAGCAGTGAAATAACTGTATCAAACTGTCACAATTTCAAATGTTCAATGAAATCATTCTTTTTTTTTGTTTATTTATTAAAGTAGCTACACACAGACCGTATGAAATTTCCTAAATAAAATAGTTTCTTGTGAAGTGAATTTCTCCAGATGAATCGATGTGTTTGTATGCAAAGCACTATTCTCCGACAAACTCTGCTGAAAGCAATATATGACTCATTCTAACTATTCCGAGCTCTGCGTGACTCATGTTGAACGATGGAGTCAGAAGGTCATTTGTTCTTATGTCTCTGTAAAAGTATTTGGACTCTGTGTATGTCCGGAGGAAAAGGAAACCCTGATGAAAATTGTCCAGCCCTTTGGGGAAAACCTAAATCTTCCCGTAGATGAATGCACAGCTCACTAGAAGCAATGCTCACATGCTAGATTTTGACCAAAGGCATTGTGTTCTGCTTCTGATTTACTGGTTTTGAAGTTCCACATGCTGGCATGTGATGTTTACCTTCAGGAATGATAATTAATAAACACTGATCATTTACCAGAAAGTAATTTTGCAGCCTACAGGGACACCAAGCCCAATGTTAGAGGTGCAGCTCTTACTAGACTCTTATTCTGCCCTCTTTGTAAGCTGGAATTCGGTAACTTTTATCTAAAAGCCCTTACATTAATCTGCCTGTATGAAAAGAAGACAGGTGGAGATGTATAACGTTAGAAGTAAAAGTATTAATTGAAGGAGTCTGTGGCCATATTTACAGAAGAGACAAAGAAGGTCATAAGATTTGACATAATTTGTGTGAATGTGTGCAAATATAGGTATATGGATAGATTGATTAATCGATTGATCGATTGATCTAATAATTTGAAACCAGACAGAGTCGAAGAGTTATTTTCATACTACATTATGATATGGGGGTGGGTAGAAAATGCCTAGTTAATTATCACTAAATATTTTAAGTTTCAAAGTTCTTTTCTCTTTGAGATTTTCTCTATTATGTTATCTATTTGTCCATCCTTCCATCTATTCACACCTTTTCCTGAGCATTGCCATTTTCAAATCATTTGAATAATGCTAATGATACTAAATCGAGCTTTTGCTCTAAATGTTGTTTCTTCTGCTCACATTTGGATGACAAAGGCTCACTTAAAATTACTTAAGTAACACTGCCACTGAAGTAACTGCATTATGTATGGCAATCATGGTAATGTGTTTATTGCTGCATCAAGTGCTTTTACGGCAATAATTATGACTGCTCTTTAATTCTGCATTGGCTACCCTTTCTAGAACGGTATTTGATCATTTCATAGAGTGTTCTTTTGCTATATAGGAAGCAATTGTTATTGCTTCTTTTTAACTAATATGCATTGTTTTAAAACTCAGGTTAATGGAGGCCTCTTGAGAGGCTGATATAAAGCAGCCATGGGTTTTGGTTCCTACGGATTCCCTAAATGTTATGAACATGATTTAAAGTAAATTAAATGAAGCTAAATTAAATACAGTACCACATATATCCTGGAAATATACTCCAGTATGATACAACCTATGACTTCAGAATTATTTTGGAGAAGGGATCCAAGACAGCAGTACAAATCCAGAAAATTAATGGAAATGTAAACAAAGGAATGTGTCACAGTACAGTGATGTTGAGCGCAGGCTGTGAGCACTAGATGTTTCTGAATTAGACCAATAACTAAAACTCCCTGTCTTTTCTGTATTTTAAAAGATATTGCATTGTTTTTTAAAATTTCAGAATTGTTAGTATTTTTCAAAATTAATTTCTATCTTGTTCTTACAGCTAGTTAAAAAGCTGGAAGAATGAAGGAAGATTTTTCTCTTTTTTTTTTTTTTAATTTGTTTGCTTACTTTGTAAAAGATTATTTATTTTCTTGGAAAAAAACAGTTCAGATGTGTGATAATTCTGTGATGCTTGTACAAATAATATCAAATTGCACTGCTTGGAGTCTTGTAGCCCTGCAGACAAAAAAGTCACCATGCCCTCTGGGACACCGAATGAGTTTTCAAAAATTCAGGAAAATCTTGGTTACCACCTCTTGGACTCTTACTTACCACCTCTTACTACCTCTTGGACCATGTGGTAGAGGTACCCTTTTAATGAGTGGGATGCACAGAAGGAACATAATTGTCTCAACTAATGAAATGAAACTGCTAGAAAATTAGAGTTGCCAGAATTTGTTTTCTGGCAAGACCATATAAAACTCTGTCAAGACCTACCATATCTTCAGTGGGAAACCTAGCAGATGAGGGAACCCCAAATCTATTATAATTCAGGCAGGGTACTCAGATAGACAGTTGATCTGCCAGGCTGCCAAGGAGGAAAAAAATTTTTTGCTGATGGCAAAGGAATTGTGTTTTTTAACTACATCAGTACTGAAATTCTGAATGAAAAGACAGACTTTATTGAAAGAAAAAAAGTATGGAATGCTTCGTGTGATGTAGCTTGACAAGGCACTTGAGCAATATTCAACACTCAAATTATTGCAGAAAGAATTGGGTGATTCAAGAGACCCAAACAAGGAAAATATTGAATGAACTCTCATCTCTGCTGAGGCAGAATGGACTAGACACTCCCATTTTTAAAAAGATTGCCTGATTATTAAATTTTTCTTACAATACTCAGCTGCTTTTTAAATTAATTTTTAAAGTCTTTAAGAGCATCCAAAAGTGGGAACTCCAGAATTTCGCTTCATTGTGTTCTTCACTGCCACCCTCAAGTGCTTTAAAAGGTGACATAAGGGCAACATGGCCTATAATGACTAATGCTTGGCTGTCTCCTCTATCTTCCTAGGCTCATACATCTTCTGGTTTTAGTTTCTTGCTGTATTGTCCATTGGTGTGGTTACTTTACTGGCAGGAGTTTTTTATTATAAAAAGGCTGTAGGGATGACTATTATATCTTTCATTATCGGCAAGGAAGTGATTGCTGTTTGCAGCTTATGCTGAAGGAAAAATCTGCAAATGAATGAACAATAAAAAAAGTTTGTTTCTAGTGCCTATTTAGAGCAGCAGGAGTTTCAAATTCTCCTCAAGCACTGTGGATTTTGGAGATTGATACATTTTGAAGTAACTGGATGCAGATTGAGTTATTGGGTTGCTGTAACTTCCATCATAATCTTCCCTACAGTTGGGTGTGAGCACAGGATAGGTATAAGAGAGTGGAGCATCCAGAGAAACATTTCAGAAACCTGAGTTAGAAATCCAAGTACCCATGATCATCCTCCCTCACTCTCAATTCTGGTCTGCTGGCACTGCTGGCAAATTTCTACAGAAAGCTGGTGTATTCTGTGACACTAGATGCCAAACGCTGCGAAGGGATGCAGAAACATGTTCTTGTCTGTTGTTTAATAGAGCTTCTCCATCCACATGCCTGGCTTGGGTCTGTACCACCAACTCCAAAGAGCGTGAGAGGTAATGCATCCCAGCAGAGCTGAAGCAGGAACGAGCATTACTCTACAGCAGTTTATTAAATTCCTTCTTTCAAAGGGCATACAGGCTTTGCATGGCCAGGGAGGAGGGTTTGCCCACAGCAGCACAGAGAGCTTTGCCCACCCTGTGCCCCCCCGCAGATTTGTACTGACTGTGCTTCTGCCGTGTCTGGTGACGTGGCCCAGACATTTCTAATTATTCCACCTGAAAGCAATTGTCCTTGCAGAAAGATCAGAAAAAGCATATGCTGGAGAGATTCAGTTATTGAGCTCAGCCTCCTGCTGAGCCAGTACTCTTTAATTTGGAATTATCAGAAAAGATGCAACTCCAACATGAATTCTTGCCTTTAAAATACTAAAACGAGGAGGAAATCACAGCCTTTAAGTGTTCAAGGCATTTTAATGACAGTGAAGGTCAAAGTGCAGACTTGTGGAAGTGAGGAGCTGTCAGGGACTAACGTATTTCCACTGAAGTAAGTGGACTGAAGCTTAGAGAGGAAGAAGAGGGCAAAATGCAGATGGGCTATTCGGTGCTGCAAGGAGAAGGAGGGACTGCAGTCAACAGTAACACAAATGACATTTCCAAGCATTGCTCCATCATTTGATAGTACCTCAGAATGCACAAGGATGCTCCTGCCCTTATCGCAGCAATTAGAGGGAATACAGAAACGGGAAGTGCAGCTTTTAGAGAAAGGGGCTTTGTGATATGATGGTGCTGGGACCAGCAATTTTTCTTTGATTATCAGCTCCAGCTGGGAGAGTGGGGGAAGAGAGGGAAGCAGGTGGCTCCTGAGAGGTCCCACCTGGAAGAAGGTGCTAGAAGGGAAGCTGTGCTGCAGTTCAAGAGTTAAGAGGATGCTAGGAAGTGAAAGGCTAATGTTTTTTGTTTTATTTTTTTCACTTATTAAAGAGTAAGGGCCTTAGCTTGTATTGTGATCTTACAGGGTTAACAATAGAAAACATATTTGTGAAAGGTGTTGAAAAAGCCGTGGTCACTGCACTGAGCCCTTCCTGGGTGAGTAAATATTGTGCTAGCTCATACTACAGCAAAAAAACCCAAAACACTTTAGCAAGTTCTTACTACCTGTTTGGGTAACACACCTCTGTGTGTTTGTGTTGTTAATACAAAACTTTTACCTTTAAAGTTTCTTTTTCTTCCTGTATGGCAGCCCCAGACACAGCATAAACAGACAGTTTTAGTTTTTTTGGCTAAATCAGTGATGCTAATGTTCCTGGACTTGTTGTGTGCTGGGAACCAATGTAATTTGCAAGTACACGAATTCAGTAATTCTGCAAATTAACTGATGAATTCTTGAGTCTTTTGCTTTCTAAAATCAAGCAGTGAGATAATACATTGGCAGGAGGGAAAGGGAGAAATTCATTTGCACTGGCTTGCTAGGCTCAAGATAGATCTCTGCAAAGCTGGGGAAAATAGCTTTCTGTGGCTCTGCTGAGTTCCTGTTTAATTACTTAGACAGATATGACCTTGCACAACTTCTATAATATAAGGGACTAGGAGATCTTTTGTGGTAAACAGAGCCCATAATAACTCCATTCTCTAATCTCTGTTCCTCTAGCCAATACCACACTTTATATATATATCCCTGAAGTACCTAATTGAGAAATGGCTTTGTGAGGGGGTAAGAACAATTGAGTTGCAGGAAGTAATTACACAGGAACAGCGTTACTTGTCTTTGTGTTGTTACATATAAATACTGTTATCAGAAGACCCATTTTGAGCCGCGTGTCCTTTGGGTTGGCAGTTATTATACGTTTGGTCACTGGAAATAAAGGCCTAAGAGGTGTAACAGGGTGATGTTATTCAGCTGTATTTGTCATACAGTTTAGGAGGTGTGTAACTGTTCATTTGCAGTTTTCTTGCACACGTCTGGGAATCTGGCATGTGTGAAAGCATTCCCGAGGCACATGGGTGTGTGTGGCACCTTGGGAGAGCCTGACAGAGAGCCTGTGTAACTCCGCAAAGCGAACCCACGCTGTTTGCCGTGACAAATGCTAAGAACTAAAGGAACTGTAGAAGTAGTGATGTGGCATAACACCGTGGATTGTACTCTGCTGAGAAACTGTTTCATTACAAGCACTGCCCTTTATGGTTCTCTTGTTTTTGAAAGCACTGTATAAATAACAAATATTTTCTTTTACATTGGGGATGCTTATGTTTTAAACTTGCATTGCAAGAGACAGGATGAAGTGTGAAGTGAGTTTTGAGGTGCATAGCATTATAAATATGGACCGGGGGGGATGGTTTGGTTTTTAGTGAGTGATTTGGGGTTTTGTTTTTTTTTTTTTTTTGGTTTGGTTTTTGGGGGGAGGTTGTTGGTTGGTTTTTTTTTTTTTTTGTTAGTGTTTTTGGTCCTAACTATACCTGGAATATGCAGTTCAGGAAAGAAAGAAGATGGTCCAAATTCTACCATGTTCTTCTTGAAGATACAGAAGAGCCTGTGCTAATCCTTCTATCTATCAGAGCCATTCCTACTTCCACGTTACCATACCCTTACAGGACAAGCACAATCTGCCCCTAAACCTCATGGTACCTTTGTGTGTCGGAAACAGGCTCTCAACCGCTGTGAAAATGCAGCCCTCTCTGAGCACCAGGCCACAGACGCTGCTTCAAAATGCATGGCAATGCTTTGACACCACTTAAATATCAGCCTCTTAAATATTGTCTCCCCTTGCTATTTTTGCCTTTCAAGCAAAGAAACTGCTCTGCCTTGAGGCAGACCTATTGGTTCTTAATTGCCTCCTTCCCCAAGTGACTTGGGAGATTGTTCTCTAACTGGCTGTAATTATCCTTTACTGTAAACTAACCAAAGTACACTCTGATTTCGGTGTTATGTTCATTAGCAAGCCTCCTGTTTTAAATGTTAATGTATTCTGGGAACGTCCATTCTATAAGAATGGGCTGATTTGTATAGCAAGTGTTTGCGAAATACCCTGAGGAATAAATCTGTACCAAGTAACTGTTCTGAAATGAAATCCATGATGCTAAGGGCAGAATATCAATGGATGGTCAAGTTGCAGAGTTGATTTACCTGTGAACATTGTTTACCTGTGAACATTGTCTAAAAGGGACGTAAACTTTTTATTGTCTCCAAAAGGGCGCTCATTGTGAAAATTGTTTCTGAGCCCGTGCCTGCAAAAGATTTCTCCCCGTGGTAGGTGCTTTTGGCATAATTTATCACTTGAGGTGAAGAGTTGACTTATCTTTTGATTGGCACTATTGGTTTTGTGATGGAAGTGAGCTTCTAAATTAGCACTGGAGAAATGTGGGAAGAATGAAAGCTTCCCTTCATACCTTGACTCAAACGTAATCCATAAAAAGAAGACTCACCACACATTCCTTTAAAAAATAATTTAAAAAAACATCTGAATCCTAACAGATGCTTTCTCTTGTTATTTTCAAGATATTCAGCAGCGTAGACTGCCGGGTTTTCAGATGGGTAAATGTGTGCAGCATATAAAAGTGATGCTGAATGCTTTTAACAGCCACTGTTCTGCAATCCAGCTCCTACTCAAGCCCCCGAGTCTGGAGTTTTCTGCTGTATCTCCTATAATGAGCAATGAAGCACGGCTGCTCTGCCAGCCACAGGTGGAAAGGTTTACCTAGTAATGTTGTCGATGGCTGGATAATAACGGAGGTGACTCGTTTATTTTCTTCTGAGTGAGATATTCCAGTCAAAAGCGTGATTTGAATTTCTGAGTGACTCTGTGTGGACACTCTTCTTATAATAATAGGTGCTCTTTAACCAATGTAGAATATTAGACTTCCTTAGTGGAGCAAACCACATCAGCAAAAGACGCTATAAAAAATGTGCAGGCGGAAAGCTATTGCTGAAAAACTTGTTCCACAATTGCCTTTTCAGTTAATTTCCTCTTGTATATAAGCCCTTTCTCAGAGCATTTTACCATACATTTCCGGAGAGAGAGCACTTGATCACTGAGCTTGTGCGCAGCGCTCAGATCTCAAGACACCAGGCACTTGGAGTGCATGGTGCTAGCAATCAGCCCTGATGAGCATTCATACGCCTGGTTTAGCTAATAGAATTATCTGAACTGTTCTGATGTGCAAAATAGTTTTAATAGTACGTGAGACTATTGCTTTTTCTGGGTGTTTTGATATCTCTTTTAATGAGCTGGATGAGAAGGCAGATGAATATAGAAGTTGTAAAAGTGGAAATAAGAATTAAGAAACAAAATAGAAATCTGTGTTTAAAAACGGAAGGCTTGCTTATTGCTCATGAAAGCATTGGGGTGTTTACAGGGAAAAGACCCTCTAGGATAAAGGCTTGACAATGTGATGCATGCTTAGGATCTTCAATTAATCTCTGAATCTGATGATTGCCACATATTGAAAATTGCAAGGAAATAACTGTCATGCTACTGAGTTCTGTCTATTCTTTCAAAGTTGCATGCATCTTTGAAAATTACTCTGAATAAATCTAATGGTGTCCCTGGATACTACAGGCTGTGAAAATAAGTTTGAAAGACCTACCAAAGAACAGTCTGAGGGCTTTTTACCACATCAGATGGTTACGACATTTGCTAAAGTGTAGGCTATGCTTCCATCCTGTCACTGGTATCTTTAAATGCTTATTTGCTAATTTTTACTAATTTTTGTAAATCAAAATATAACTAACTTTTTCAGTTTTTTTCTTCTTTTTGTTCTTTTTAAATATAGTGATAGTTCTGTGAGATTTAAAAAGGCAACCTTCTTCTATTGCT
>JAOXNO010000033.1:4121751-4213213 GCA_028565335.1 Limnodromus scolopaceus
TGTGTGTGTGTGTGCTTTTTCAACTTCCAAACAGCATTGTTCTAAAGAGGAAGATTCAAACAGTCACTTCCACCTTGCTCATAAAATACTTGCATTTATCACTGTTTTATTACATGACAGTTTGGGGACAGCAAGTTAAGTTTATAATATCTCTCCTATCTTTTCCCTATATATTTATATTGCTTAAGTTAGTCTCAGTCCTAGACTAAGTTCCAGGCAGCCCTTCAGAAAATTCTAGGTCTTATTACCAGTTCTTTAAAACTGGAAAGATTAGCTTTTTGTGGGAACCGGTTATGGCTGCACATATTACCATAGTCAGTAAAACTAATCTAGACAGAGAAACTTCATCATGTACTAAAAATACTACAATGCCCAACAGACTATATCTCACTTTAATGTATTTAAGTATTTCAGACACTGAAGTTTAAGCAGACAAGAGAGTCCAAAGAAGTTTTATGGAAGATATTAATATAAATTCAACTTCTTTTTATCTTGAAATGATTGGATGGGTAGTATTTGCCCATGAGGAGGAAAAATGCTCAGCAGTGAGAGGATAAGGCAGGGAGCTGAAACTTTGAGTTCTGTCTCTCTCTGCCACCAACATCCTGTGTTGCCCTCTGGAGGTCACTGATTTTTTTTTTTTATTTTTTTTTTTTTTAGTATTTCAGTTTTCCTGTCTGCCCTGTGGGAACAATATCCTTTTCTACCTTTACGTTGGCATTAGTTGTAAAATGTTCTAAAATGATTCAGGTTTGTTTCAAATGTATATAGCACGGATATTTCAAACAGTGCATTTAAGAAAGCCAGTGCAAAATCCATACTTTCATGTCCAATCAAATGTATTCAGAGTGCTTACTTTCTTTTTCTTCTGATTCTTCATACCATGGCTATAGTTCTCTGTGTTTATTTCTGCCACTGTTTTATGATTTTTCTCTGAGAGAAGCCACTTTGTCACTCAAGTGAAAGATCTCTTTTGAGATTTCTGGTGTGTCATCTGTGACCTATAGATACTGTTTTTCTTTTGGTTCAAAATATAAACAAATGTTTCCTTTCAAAAGAACTATTATTTGTTTTGTCTAGATAAAGTTCAATTTAGAAATGCCACTAGTAGGATAAGGGTCCTACTTGGGAATTCAAGGGATATTTTTTTTTTGTTGAGTCACGCTAAACTCAGAGACTGGAACTAGAACTAATACCGTTAGGGCTATGTGATAGAATAGCGAGGCTTTTGATTAGCCTGTTGTTTTTGTGAAAAATCTCTGCTTATTGAGCTGCTGAGGCATTAACTTAGTTTTGGAAGGGGGGAAGGGTGTGTGTGTGGAATAAAAAAAATATACAATGGGTTGTCAAAATCTTTCTGAACATACTGCTCCTGCACCAGGCTAGAATTTGTTATGTTTCTTTCCATTCCTATTCTCTCCAGTGAACTGGGTGCACACTTATACTGTGTTTTCCAATATGCATCTCCAGGATGCATCCTGGAAGAGGAAATCCAGTCTGGCTTTCTGGTTTATGAAAGAGGCTTACAAGCCAACAAAATGATGTCTCATTAGTTGACACAACGATATAGTTTCATAGAATGGTTTGGGTTGGAAGGGACCTTAAAGGTCATCTAGCTCCAACCCCTCCGCCATGGGCAGGGACAATGTATCAATAGATATTTAATTTTCTGCCTGAATGTAAATATTTTCCATGGAGGAGAAAACCTTTTTGGATGTACTTTAGTTGAAAATCTGAATATGCAGAATGACTGCTGCTGATCCCTGTTGGTGAGTGGATCTTGCTACCTCCAAAGCTGATGAAGAGTTAGTCTTATGGAAGACTGAGATTGTCAAGTGTTTTGGGGCATGCACTGCTCGCCTTACTTGTCATGTAGAGAGTACATACCGCAGAGGTCTCCTGATCTTTAATTGTGATTTTTCAGGTACAAATTATAGTAACGTGCAGCTCTGCAGGTAGTTTAGAAATAGCAAGGTATGGAGAAACAAGCCTCGGTTGGTGTTGTGTTAGAAGATGAAGTTCCAGAATTGCTGCTTTTCAGTCACTAATTAGATAGACCTTCAGAAGGAGGAATGGTTGCTTTATCAATTCAACACAGACCTGGACCCTGTGTTGCTCGGAGTGTTTACTGGCTTGTACAGTACTCTGTGCAGGAAGGGATTGCACACGGTGTGGGTGTGCGTGGTTCCACTCTTAACAGCTCAAATCCTATGGGGGGTAGAATAGTGAAGCCATTTAAAATGGCACAACAAATACAGCGTAGTGACTAGTAACGAATAAAAATGCCCTAGTGCGTTATACCAGCTACTTAGGTAGGTAGAGTGCAGGTGGTCTGGCAACAGTATCAAAGCAGATGGCCCTGCTTTTGTTTAAATAGGGGGGAAAAAAAAAAAAAGAAGCTATGAGAGTTTTAATATCAAAAGTCACCAGTAACCGTAATTTCAGCGTTTTATCCAGAAACCTAGACACTACTGCATTTTCCCCTTCCAAAAATTTCTCTGTGAATCACTGACCACCTGCCATCCCCTCTGATGGTTTAGGGGGTGATAAATATCCCAGTGAGAGATAATAAATTCAAAGAATACCCTAAGGCTCTGGAAGTCAAGCTCTGGCCTTCTCCTTGCAAAATATGGTCCCATGAAAACAGAAAGGATGTTGGATAAAACATCCCCTGAAACTAGAACATAGAGGTGGGTGCATATTTCATGACAGACTGTTTTAACTTTCCAAACAGTTGCCTCTGTTATGGCCAGCAGCGACTATTAATTATTTATCAGAACACTTATTTATACACTAAAAGCTAAATGCAATCCTTTCAGTGGAAGCCTGGCAGAGTGCAGGTTGAAATAAGTAGCTGTGGATAGTCCTTCAGGAGGATTCGTTTCATGCACAGCTCTGCTCAGGGAAGAGGCTGTTCACATTATTCTGTCTGCTGTGTGTCTGATAATGATACATACGTATGGGAGATTAAAGCCCAGCCATTAGTAAAACTCTATATCTGTAGATGCATTAGCTGTGTGTGCATTTTGCAGGGCTCTTGTGGGCTGTGGCAGGATGGCAGATGTTCCTCTCATCCCATGGATACTTAAGGGACAGCTCTGTCCCTTAGTTGCAAGATTGTCCTAGCCAAAATTCTGCACCAGCAGCCTCAGGTGCAAAAGCATGGGCTCTGTAAGTTTAGCTGTACTGTGGTCTGGGACAAACGCATCAGCAGCTATAAATGTACAGATTAAATTGCTGTCTGCGTTGTACTGTCTGTTTTAGGGCTGTATGAAGGAATACCTTGTCTTAGCATGTTTTGGGGGAGGAAAGAAACTTGCATGGTAGCCTCCATGTGACATGAAGAAGCAGGGAAAAGAAAGATTTCCCTAGGTTGTGAAAAGCACATGGGAGATGCAGCAGGTTTTCCCTTGGCTAAGCTAACTTAGCCAAGTACAGTTCTTATTTCATCAGCTCCCAAGGAAGAAGAGGGTATCCCTTTCTTTTTGCTGCTTTTCTCATGAAAGAAACCCACCCTGCCCTGGCTCCTACTTCTCAATTTGTTCTGGCTCTGCAAAACCCATCCTTACAGCAGAGGAGGGAGGATTAATTTGCTCCACTTGCCTGTGCTTGGGGAAAGTGGTTGTGACCCTTCCTGTAGCCAGAGGGAAGGAAATAGGTTTAAATACTTCTCTGCTTCTTTCAGAATTGATTTTAAATACATTAATTCTGGTGCCAATGTGTTTTCTTCATCAAATACTGACATGGTTTCTACGCTGCTGTGCTGTTGCCATGTGATTCTTGTAGCATTACTGTTTAGATAAAATGTTATTACTTTTCTATAGCAACTGTTAATTTCAGAAGAATCTGTGATTTCATTGTAATTATTACTGACGGCGGTTGTAATAAATGTTTTGGATTGACGTGCATGGTTTTCGTTTTCTTCCAGCACCTGATTATTTTTTTTATAGCTCAAACCATTTTTTTCTAATTGAAATGTTGACATAGTTGGAAAATAAATTCTGTATTTGTATCTAGCACTGTTCTGGGTGGCTTATGCTTCATGAGGGACGTTGCTTTAACATCTCAATAGGAGAAGTAGACTTGTTGCTGTGGTAAGAGCATTCTTTAGCTTTTCTCAAAATGTGAGACAGGACACTTTAAGTTAATGTTCCAAGCAATCTCCAGCACAGAGACCCTCCTTCTCCCATAGTCCAGCCCCTCAACCTGCTCTAATGGTCCTCAACTGCATCTCAGGCCTGAGAGCAAGGGATCTGCTGACCTGCCAACCCACACTGTACTCCTTAATCCTTGCAAATGGTTTCAAACCCAGGCTGCCCTCACCTTGGAAGGTGTGGAGAGCCCTTGGCTGATCTTAAGCACAGTAACCTGTTCCTGAAATGACTCCACAGGCTAGGGAAATCGCAGCTTTCCCCACAATTCTGAATTATACTTTCCTTCAGCCACCCAGGCCCCAGCTTGAAATGCTTTGCTGCCCTTAGCCCAGGGTTTGCTTTGGTCAGAAAATCCTATTTCGCAAGCATGGAAAGCAGTTTCTTGGATGCACCTAAGAACCTGAAGCATTATGAAAGCTTTGCCAAATAAATACTTGAATATCAGTGTATACATGTAGCTGAAGCCCAGCTGGCCCAATGGTCTTAGAGGCAGTCAAATCAGAATTGTTGTGGGATAAATTAGAGAAATTTGCATCAAAAATTATCTCTTTTTCTCTTTTTTTTTTTTTTGGTAAAAGGTCATGATATTCTTTCCCTTATTGCTTGTAGAAAAACAAAATGAGAAACAAATCTTTTTCTGCTAGCATACTGTTAAATGAAATTTTTTGTTTATCTAACTGAAAACTCATAGTCACAACTACTAGTAACTCATCAGCATTTTTTTTTTGATCAGTATTGTCCTGGGTTTTCAATACGGGGCAACGTTTTCTTTAAAGTATCTCATTATATCTCTGAGATAATTCCTGTACTATAAGCCTTCAAAAAAAAAAAATATCTTTACTATTAGCATAATTTTCTCCTACTCATACTGAATGATAGTTGAACTCCAGAGAAGCTCATCATTCCCTGAATGCTCCCACATCAGCTAAGTCTGATCAGTGCAATTACAAAGAGCAATATAGCAGATATCACAACCTCTAAACATCCATAAAGTTTTAATAGGACTTCCAGAACTTTATAGTGTGGGTTAACAGGGTGTTTAGGCTGAAATGGAAGTATATATGGGGTGTATATATATATGTGTGTGTGTATGAAAGTGATCAGTCACTTGAGAATCATGCTCCGTGCTTCCATCTAACCCTTTGGATTTGATTTACTCCAGTAAAATGAAAGTTAGAGGAGCATTTTTCCAGCCTCACAGAAAACAGTGGTGTCAACAAGACATTAAGATACTCCTGCTTTCATTTCTGAGGCTTTCAGACATTAGGCATTTATTATGAATCAAAAAAAAAAAGGGCCATGTTCTGAGGAAATGGCACAGAAACTAATACGCAATCTTAAACTTCTGCACAGAGCAATGCCATTAGGAACATCTAATCTAATTGAGCAGAGCATATTACTTGAATTGATAAGGTTCAGAAGAAAACTGGAAGGCAAGAATTTCTTAAGTTAAATGTGACTTGGCATTCTGCTCCCCCCCCTTCCCCTGGCCCTCCCTTCTTTAGAGCAGCATTTCGGAAAGCAAGTCAGACAGTGCAGCCTGGCTGATGGTAAAACGTGTGTGATGAAAGTACACAGACATAATGGGGCAAGACAGGGAAGCACCTGGCAACGTTGCCAACTCTTTAAACTTTACAAACAAGGAGATTCTGCTAGTCTTCCACAAGGTAAACCTCTTCTAACAGGAGGATCATAATTAAAAACTACTGAAGAAATAGGGTGAAAATGACTTCTCTTTTTATCTTTTGCTCTGATAACATTCAGAGGTAGAAAAGGCAGAATAAACTGCTATATGGGGTAGGCCAGATTTTGCAGCATTTATTCACAGGGGGGGAGAGTCCAATCAACGTGATTAAGAGCTGCAGAAGTTAGTAAAAAAAAAAATGATATGGTAAATTCCCTGGGGAAACGAGAATTTAATGAGTGTGAGTTTTGTATGTACGTGTGGTTACATTAGTGTAGTGCTTGCAGGAAGAGACTTATTCACCTCTGAATGTTTCTCCTCTGAGTGTTTATTCCCAGCAACAATGACTTGGAGCTGGTGTGTCAGCTGTAAGATAAAAACGCTGGGCTCTGACTCTGTAGTCATCTGAAGAGCAAACACTGATTTCTTCAGTTTTCCTCATACTACCTGAAACAATCCTTTCTTCCACACTATGAATGATCATGAGGGTTTTTTTTAAAACAAAAAAGTAAATGTTGCTGACAGATGTTGTTTGGATATCAAACCTCTGGAAGAGAGCAGATCTGCAGGGCTTGGCTTCGTCACAGTACAATTATTCTTACTTTAAACAGTGCATGTTTCCTATATACCATTGGAAAGCTTTCACATTGTCATTTTAATACACTAGTTCTGCTTAACTTTGCTAGATGGTAGCAAATAAAAGCAAAGTATAGGGAGAAGACTAAAGAAGAATTGCAACCTTATCCTCTTTTTTCCTCCCATAACTTCCTGTGCTCTAACTTCTGTGGTCTTCTGTATGTTTAGTAAGACAATCTCAGAGGGCACGCATCCCTTTACATTGAGGGCACTTACATGGAAACATGGCAAAGACTATCCAAAACTTTCAAATAATCCTTTGAATGCCAGGCTCTAGGCAGCTTTCTGAAGTACTTGCTGTACATAATTAGCTTCTAGGCATACAATTTTACACACTGTGTGGATATTTATAGCTGCTCAGGAAATGTTTTCTTGTCTCTGAGTACAGGCACTGTCTATATAGTCATATGAATATATACCCAGAATTATAGGCTAATGTAGCAATACGTGCAGAAGCTGAACAATAGCTTACCTAGAGAAGAATTTCTCTTCCTAGCGTGCAGGAAAGAGACATCTGCTATTCAAATCTCTTCACATGGCTCCAGGTAAACTAGGGAGAGTTTTTCAATTGATAGCAGCTGTCTGAGCAGCATCCCGGGAAGGTTCCTCTTGCTCCAGCCCCAGCAACTGAACTCTACCGGCACAGTCACATCTCATTTATACACAGACTGTCCTTTTCAAAACAAGCAGCCAGCTGGAAGGATTCAAACCTCTGTTCAGCACACCGTTAAAAATGCAGCTTCCTTCTTGGACATGGGGATTACACCGGGGAGCAGCCCGGCTACAGCACAAGGGCTGCGAGAACTATTTAATCACCCGAATACCAGCTGCTCCTGTTACTACTGCCGGTGCTGCCGCCGTGCCTCCTGTTTGCTGTAGTCAGCCTCCCTCTCCCTCGTATCTACAAGAGTATCGAGGCGGCTTTGCAGGGTGGTGATTGGCAGAAGCAGCCAATTCCTCCAGCTAATCAACCCCCAGACTTTCAAGGACTCGGAGCTGCTCTGATGTCATTCCAACCGAGGGGGGAGATGCTTCACGCCAGGAGGACGCGGCGACGGAGGCTAATTCAGAGATGAGCTGCATTCCTCTTCCACCGCCGTGATTGATTAGATGCTCTAGGAGGATTTGCATAATCTGTCATTGTGCAGTTGGACCACCTCCCCTCCTGCCCACCCACCCAAAATGAGGGAGGAAAAGGCCACTTCCAGCTTGTGATTTTACACCTGGAGTCTGCAACTGAAAGCCTGGGAAAAAGGAAAAGTTGCAAGAGTCATTTTCGGGCAGGGAATGCTTGAGCCTCCAGCCCCCTTCACCATCCTCAGATGCTAAAGAAGGCTCAAGAAAATCACGATACTTGAAGACTTTTTGCTTCCTACTCTTGTTTGGTCACTGATAAGATCACCTGGTACAACAAAAGGTGGTTTTTTTAATGCATGACTGAAATCAAGCAGAGGTTGCTCAGCAAGTTGGTTACAAATGATCTCCCTGACACTGCCCCTGAGTGGATACCAGCAAAGATGTGGCACTTAGAGGTGCAAAGTATTTTCCTACTGTATGCAACACACATTCCACCTATTTGTTGCATAATTTCATATTAAAAACCTTTATCTCATCCAGCTGGAGATGAAAAACTACTTCCGTAGCCAAGAAACGTGATTGTTATGTGACTTTAAATTATATTACAGAGGAAAAAACAAGCACTTTCTATATTAAAAAAATTAGATTTTATTCCAATCTAATTTTCAGTTTTTGCCAGCTTGACACCTTTCACTCCAAAACCGTTCTTTGTACGATACACCTTGGAATTGAAATTCAGCCAATTCTGTGCAGCAAATGTGAGGAGAAAATAGTTTTGTTCAAGGAGACTGGAACAAACCCATTCTGAGATGATGAATGACGCTGTAAACTCAGATTTGAATCATAGGAGGGTCAGCTCAACCTTTCGTGTTTCCAAAATAGGGTAAATAAATGGTGTTCCATGCAGTTTACCATTTACATCCTTCAGCTGGGACCTTCTACATGAAGAGCTATTTGCTCTCTGTGAATATCCAGGTTTCAAAGATGGTAGATATTCCTAACTGGGGACTAATTTATTCCTTCTGGCTAAATTAGAAACTGAGGGAAAATTAAAATTCAAAGTATGTCTGAGTCATTTCCTGCAATTTCTAATTACAAAGAACTCGCTGGGGGTCTTTTAAAAATACCTTACACCTGTGGCTGGTTCCAGATTTGGGGTTTGTTTTCTGAAGACTGTTGCAAAAGTTGGGTGTGGGGTTCCCACTGCAACTGGGTGGCAAGTGGGTGCCTTCTTGCATCCTGTGTGAGCGTCAGAACTTAAGTCAGGCTGTAAACTAAAACCTCCAAATCAAGTGAGAGAATCTTTTCCCAACATAAGGAATACTTCTGGTGCCATCGGTCAAAACCAGCTAAAAATGCGAGAGCTTCCTATTACTAATCTGATGGTGCAAAAAGAAAGGGTCCAGTTGTTTTGTTCCTCTTTCTGCCCGTATGCTTGACTCCTAGCTGTATTTCGAGCACTGGAGACGTGCCTGTGAGCGGAAGGATTTGGCCGCAGGGTGCGAGTGTGCTGCAGGACAGCTCTCGGCTGCTGCCAGATGTGGTGGGAGCAGCGTTCTGCCCCTTTGAAGCCGCTGCCGCAGATGTTCCCAGGGCGGGCCAGCGGCCAAGTGGTTACGCATACCCTTGAGAGTGTATTCTAATTCAGCTGCTAAAGTCACTCTTTGAACTTAAATCCTTGGCTTAAGAGCGTGCCACGCTAGATGAATTCAACATGAAGAAGCATGGCTGTTGATTCACGCTGCCTCCGTATCTGTTAGTGATTCATTTTATGTGGAGGATCAGGCGACTTACTATGCCAGGGTTTGCCCTTATTAGAAATGTGTGGAAATTGGTTGGCAGAATTGCTCCAACTTTCTTTATGTAACAGCAAGAGCACACCAACCCTTGAGAAAAAGACGGTATGCTTTGAATTTTCACTTCTCTCTCCTTTGGGTGGTTGCGAGAATGGAACTCTTCTTGCTCGGGTGCAAATGTACTCAAGTTACCTAGAATGTCCTTCCAATCATGATATTATTCTCCTGCTCTGCTTTAGGGAAATATATGCAAGAAAGAAAATAGGACATCAAGAAACAGAAATGAAGTATGGATGGAGAGAACCAGTAAAATAAGGGAAATTCTAGTAATAAAACACCATATTAATGAGGTACCACATTTATGTTGAAATCCTTGCCACAGGATATGTGCTTTTCTAGATCTTACCTGTAGCACAGGTTTTGCATTAGCTGCTGGAAATTCTGTATTAGTTAATACTTGTGGGATTTATTTCTCCCTCTGTATAGGTAGGCAGTCACAACTATCCAGCCCTCCTATCTCAGTAGCTCAAAAGTACTATTACCTCTCCAAAACATTAATTTCTGGTTTTATAGCTGTGGGTTTCTTTTGTTGGGTTTTTTTTTGTTGTTTTGTTGTTTGTATTCTTTACTTCAAACTCCCTAGTGGAAGTAAGTGGTGCTTCGTTCTATCCAAATTTTTTCAGAGTTTACACACATTACAAGACATACAAATGCTTTCCTTCTCTAAACCTAGTGCTTTCACGTAGACTCTCTGCTTACCACTGTGTAAGTTAACAAGACTTTGAAGCAGTTGTTTGTTTTTATTAAAGGGGCATCTGTATTTACACTAAAAGCAATTGCTGAAAGTTCAGCATTCTTCTCCTACTTAGATGCTTAAATCCAGACCCTGGTGTTTATACTTTATCTATTCTAAGTACTATACTATCACTACAATGTCTGTGCGCCTATCTTTGATGTATTTATCTTCACAGTGCATTATGAGGTAGAAAAGCAATTCTTGCAGTTCTGTGCTTAGAAATGTGATACAGAGCAAGAAAATACTTTCAGAAATTAATACATATAATATACATATCTCCATGGTTCACTCTTCTAGACTATTCGAAAACTTTCACTGAAATATTTGGATTGATGTTCTGTTGTTGTTATGTTGAGCTTTTGTTTTCTCTGACTGCCCTCAGTTTTCTCATCTGTTATTGCAGTGCTCTGATGACACTTTAATAGGTACTCCCTACTTCTCTCGAAAACTATCTTGAAGCATGAAGGCCACACTTCAAAATTAAGTTGGCTGCAGTAAATATAAGCGTCTCCTTCAGCCAAATACACCTTTAGGTCTTTATTGAAAGAAAGATGACTTTTGACACTTAAGTTCATAATGAGTTTGAAAGAACAAAGAAAGACTATTGCTGAAAGGGCCAGCTTTCCATTAAGCTGTGGAGACTTCTTATGAACTTCCCTATAATTAAACAAGTATGTCTTTTATTAAACACACAGAGCGGTTCCTTGGCTGGTGTAAATTGTCAAAACATCCATTGATTTCAGAGGAACTACGACAACTTATAAGAGTTATAGATTAGCCTCTAATTCTCCAGCAGCTCCTCAAGATATGCAGAATTCAATTACGCTCACATCAAAAGTGCAAGAAACATAAAGGCATAGCAGAATGTGCTTTTTTTAGAGTATTCAAACATATATTTCATTAAGAAAAGTCTGTTTGGTTTTTTTGATGTTTCAATAAGTTGTTCCGTTTTTTAATCTGAATATTTTGGCTCTGACTCAAAATGTGTTAGAGGTTTTATATGCACAGAAATGTAGGGATGAAATATAGATACACTTGGAGCTGAGTTTCATGCAGCACAACTCAGTTAAGGCATTCATGTCTTCTACTGAAAGTGCCTGCCTTGTCATGGGTTATTGTTATTTCTCAGATGACAGTGGAGAATATGCTCCTAGTAGTCCACTTAAGCATGAAGCACTGATTGGAAACAACATCGACAGCAAAAGTGATGCAAAGTTCTACAAGTAAAATAATAAATGTATATATATATAAAAAAAAAATCAAATGGATTCCCTGACAGCTGACTTTCTCCAACTATACAGTTTCTATTCAGCTTCTATTATCCTCTCCTGTTTATAGAATCATAGAATCATTAGGGTTGGAAGGGACCTTAAAGATCATCAATGGTTATGGTTGGACACATTTCTTCTGCAAATGAAAATGGCAAATCAGTGCATCCTAGTGCTGTAATGACCTTTATCTTAAACTTTTATTCCTTTGTAAAATAACTTTGATATCCTAGTGTGGTTTTGTTCCTGTAAGGCTTTGGATGTATTAGTTTCAGAGAGTTTGTTGGTATAAACTAATGTTGAAATATCTGTTAAACCAACATACATTCATTAACATCAAGCATTAGAGCTGCTCCACATCTCTCTAATTACATTACTATTTTATGTCTGAAGTGCTTACTCAACTATAAAAATATAAACTCTGGTCTTTTAAGTACTATTACCAAGATACTATCAAAGCAAAAAATTAGTTTCCTCACTGAGATAAGGATTCATGTTGTGTGAGAGAGAAAACATGTCTTTATGTATTCATAAAGCCTTTCGGGTTCTTTCCCAGTTTTACTTACAAAATCCTTCCTGGGTTCAGCTTTGGCTTGAAGTCAGCAGAAAGCTCCTGGGAAGTAAGTGGGGGTAGGACTGGAGCTCAGTAAGAAAAGGGCATTTTTCCAAATCATGCTTTCATGTGGTGGGAGAGGCTGAAGCACCAGAGAGGGTTTATGTTCTGCTCAGCCCCCTTTTGAGATGTTTTTGCACCTGTAACACCTTGTCAATGTACGGGCACCGTTTCTCATTTGGTCTGTTTTCATGAACACTGTTCTTGTGACCCTCTTGCTGATAAGCAAGTCAATTTATAATTGTAAAGCCTCCCAAAAACTAGACCAAAAGCAGGTCCAACTCATCCAATGACTGCCTTGCTCAGAAGAGCTTACTGCTACCTCCACTGCATTGCAAACAGTTGCCAATATGGACAATGTTGATCTAGAAACTCTGGTTGTGCTCGCATTTCCCCTTTCTGTAGAGGTATGAAGAATCATTTACTATATTTCTTTCACCTGCATGACTCTCAAAGGTTATCCTTCATCAGACATCATCACAGAGTTTCTCTCATCCCCAGCACTGCACTGTTGTCATCCCATTGTGCATCAGCTGTGGTGCTGCTCTCCAGTGCCCTCTCACAACCTGCATTCAGGCTGGGGAAGTGACTCATTTTAATGGGTAACACATTTTGTACAGCATTGCTTTACAGCAGCTTGAGAAACTCCTTACAACAAGACTGTGTAGCAGTCTTCTCTGACGTGAACTTTAGCAAGCCCTATTTACCAGCTTCTGATATCTCTAGACAACAACCCATGATGATTTGCACCGATTTATGATTTCCATAAAATGGAAAGAATCTCCCCTTGACTTGCAGAATGCGAGCTGCAATGAGGAACAGGCGAAGAACGCCCAATTGTCTCTGCCTCCAGCGAGGGAAGACACCAACCCAAGAGACAGGGCAACTCTGCTGGTGCAGAGGGACTGGTCCCTGCTGTGTTGTTCTTCTTCTGAGGTCCTTTAAGCTTTTCTGCTTTCTCTCAGTCCAAAATTAGTGGGGCTCTTTTTGGAAAAAATAGAACTAATGGAGGAAGCCAGAATATGCTTGAAGGAAAGGTCTGTAACTTGGCCATTGGAGAGTAATATATATACTTTTCTCCTCTCCCCTTGCATTTCAAGGAACAATTATCTAACAAATTATGGTATTATTTTGGGAAATAAAGAGGTAATCCATTCTTGCTGCTCTATCACAACACCTGGGACCATGAGAACAATTATGTCTGTATAGTATCAACATTCAGTTGCCATGTGCCAGCTGCATATCTGAGCCTTGGTGGCTTTTTAAGTAAAGAGAGAATAATGGGGTTGTATCACTGCCATATGTTGTTTTCCTGATGGATAAATCAGCAAGTCAGTACTTCAGATAAATTCTTTGAGGATCCAATGGTTAACAGCTCACTAAAGAGAACAAACAGTATAAACAGTGATGTTCTAGTAGGGCTGGTAAGATGACTAGAGGAAGGTGGCTTCTAATGAAAAGGAATCCAAACCAACTGTTGGCAAAGCCATTATCACAAAGAACGTAAACCATAAAACTAAGCGAAAGCATATAAATCTTAAAATTAAGCATTTCTTCCTTGATTGTTAAAAATTAAGAAGCTTCAACTCTTGGTTTAATGTATTAAGTGATTTTTTTTTAATTTTTTTTTTTTGGAGTTATTCAAACTGTGGAGTGATTCATAAAGTAGCTTAATTAGACCATAGCTCCAATGGGAGTCCCCTTTAACATGTCTACAGAGGCTCTTTAGATACTCTAATCCACTTCTGAATAAAAGGTGAAACCAGGAATGATATTTTTCAAAGAGATACTACAAAGAACATTTATCTTTCTCTTTTTACTTTTCTGTCTGCGATCTAGATATCAAGCTTCCATTATATTCTAAGGATGACTTTTTCTGGGCTAGATTTTACAAGCATAGCTTTTTATATACCCTAATTTAAAACTTAAAAAAACCCTCAAAGTGAAAAATCCATTACTAAAACACTTTCAAACTGGTATTCTGACATTACTATAATAAATGGATTCTGTTGTACAGAGTCTTGTTTCACCTCTTAGCAAATTTCTTTTATTTTCAATAATCCCATTATAATTTGTTTTCTCTTTAATCTAGTCCTACAGGAGGAGGCCTCATGCTTATGAGCTACTTCTGCTAACGCTCCAGATAGCGTGGAAAATCTTGATATCCAATGAAGCTTTTGTAAATCAGTTTCTGTTCTCTTCTGTGCCTTTCTCCTTTGCAAACTGCAACTGCTCTGAGGCAGGTCCATGGTACTTGGAGGGACTTGGTCTTCCCTCTTTTAAGAGAAAATTTATTTCCTCCTAGTGATTATTAAATACATGAACGTTCTGCACTTGCAAGGTCTCCAGAATGTATTGTAGAGCCTTTTGTTTTAAGGAATTGTGTTCAACACAAATTGAACCCAAATTGAACAAAGACAAAAATATTTGTCTCCCTGAGTACTTCTGTTAGCTTCAGTGGGATCAGTTGCATAAGTAAAATAAGTACTCTGTGTCCAAGGTTTTTATATTACGATAAGCTCTAGCTGTTCATTATGGGAACACTTTTGGTATCATAACTTTCAAAACTATGCCAGAATTTTGGTGTCCTCTCCAGTCTGGCAGAAGCTTTATCTTATGCTGGGAGTGGTCTCTCTTCCTTTCTTTCATGGGGTGCAACGTGTCACGCTGAACTGTACTGCTTCTCAAAAGCCACCCCAGACCTTGAAACATGACACACCATGCTAAAATGGAAAGCAGAAGTATTCCCACTGAGGTCTGTTTTCAGACTGATGTAACTGTGCCATGTCTCAACACGATAAAACCCCCCCACACACCAAGGTTCAACAAAAGTGAGGCTAACATACTTCAAGAAATTGTAGTCTGACAAAGGAAATCAAGATAATGATTTTATATTTACATTGCACTGACTTTAGAAGTGCGAAATCTCTCTGCAATGTCTGTAAGAAGAACAGAGTTACTAACCTAAAGAAATGCTTTTAATGTCTAACTGCTATTGATTCATTTTTCTTGAGGTGGGAATTACTGACAGACTTTCAGCACTGATCTCTTAGAAAATCAGGAGTGCAGCAGAGGAAATGTGTGGGGGTTTTTTGGGGGAAAAAATATTCCAAAAAATACTTTGGAAAAAGAACCATTTGTTCTTTTCTCATGCCACTCATGCTCAACAGGTTATATTTGAATGTATCTATTTCTATCTACAGTGGTGTTTTGGAGTTGCCTCTTTGCTCTCTGAAGACTTCTGGGCGCTTTAGAAATAATATTCAAAATGTCATTTGCCTATTTATGCCACTGGTGTGACTACTGGGTTGTGTGCATTTTGGTTTAAGTGTTTGTTTTTTTTAAAACCATGGCAGAAAGGCATACGCACTTTGAGCAGTGACTCTGTGAACTGAAATTATCATATAAAAGCTAAACGCCAGTAAGAGATATATTTGTTACAATTTGAAATGTAGGCTCAAAAGAGATAGATTAAATGATGAGAGGGTGATAGGTTGATTTTTCTGCTGGCATAAAGCTTTTATGTTAAAAAGAAAAGCATTTTAAGACAGTAGATATTATACTAAATAAAATTAATAAGACAAAAGAACAGCAGTATGTTTATTTCAAATTTGTTACATCTTGTGCTCCCATAGAGGGCAATATTGTATAAAAGATAGATTTAAGCCATGTATTAGGGGTCTGCCAATTCATCTGTGCTAATATACTTTAAGGAAAACTGCTGTTACAATAAATTTGATGCTGCATTTCACTTCAGTCAGGCTATGACTAATACACACAATAATGCACACCAAACCACATAACAGAACCTCATTAAAGGTGAAGGAAATTAATTTTGTAGATTCCCTAATTGTAGGTTGTAATGGAAAAACCGTCACATTTTGGCTTACAATTTTCTGTTCAGTAACTGAATCACAGTAAGTGCTCTCTTTTATTAAAGTTGATTGAGCAAACCCATAAGAAAAAGGGTTGATGGTCCTGGGATTGGATTTGTAGAGAGATGTGTCTTGGGTATGGTGAAATCACCTGCATTTCTGTATTGTATCTGGTATTCTTTTCCTGTGGAATGCATGGGTGAACTTATCATGACGTTTTAATTTACTTTTGTGATTCTCTGATTTTGGTGCGTGGTCAGCACAAGGCCCTGGACTTCAGTCTTTCTCAGCCTCCTGGGTAGCTGAAGCATGGAAGGATCCGTGCCCCTTTAAAATAATCTCATGTACGAAATTTGTCTCCTGTCCTTATTTACCTGCTTCGCGAGCACTACTGTAGAGTTGTGTCACAAGAAGTTGTTCACATTGTCTACACTGGAGGGTATGGGGGTCTGAGTTCATGTATAGTGATTGGAGAGAGGCGAGTTCCCCTTTCAGAGGAGCGCGAGCCTCATAGTTCCGTGTCTACAACTAAGAAGTATTGTGTCCCCAGTGTTTCAGGTAATGACAATCAAATTCATATGAAGAAAAATCCTTCACTAATGTCCTTAAATGATTCAGTTGAATTGGAGATGACTCTTATTAAGTCTCAAGAGGTGATAAGTTCCCAGATTTCGATTGAAATCAGGTTGACCGACGCATTGATGAAGGCCTCCTGAATCAAACTGTAATAATTATTGCTCTGAATTGTATACTGTTTGCCTTCCAACCTAGACTAAAAATTAAGTTGTTTAATGAGAAACATTGCTTAAGATTGCACTTGACTGACTTTAGGCAGGAAATTAGATGTCTTCTTTGAAACGTGCATAGGTCACTTAGGTCCAGGATTCTGTATTTTTATTAATGTTAGCATGTATCTCCTTCAAAGAGTAAAACTCCTGGCTGAGTCTAACACCTGAGGTGAGTATACCTCACCTCAAGGTCCTTTGATCATCCAGATAGAAAAGCCTGTTGGAGTTTGCTGGGTTGCTTCCTCACCTCTGCTCGTGAGTTGGCTTGCAGTTGAGCTCATAGCATGTGTGTGGGGGAGAAGGTGGTCCTTTGGGTCTCGACTTTGCATGATGCAGCTGAACTGCAAGGTGGGAAAGGCACCCTGTGGTTCTACTGTGGATACGCCCACAAAGAGCCCTTCCAGGAAAAAGAGGCTTCTCAGATGCAAACACAGGTATCAGAATTTGGAACTACTCAAATTGTGTCAGCTAAATGTGAAAAAAATACCTGTATACTCCATTGTTATCTCACCTAAACTGTATACGGTTACATTTTTTTTAATTTATATTCCAGCAGTAATACTAATGACAAGACCCACTGTAAATGCTGTGCTCAACCCTTGAGTTCAGTCAATGAAGCTTCTGTCTGTGGCACTACTTATTTCACTAAATGTTTACCAACATAAGTGGTCCAGGGAGGCTTACAGTCATTTCTCATTGCTGTCATCTCAGAAATCTTCATGAAGTAGGAAAGAAAAGCAACCAACAGGAACAGATACAAAAGCAACTCTTCTGCCCACTGCATATGTTTCACTGCCCCTATAGGGATGTGAAGCCTCTTTCCATCTGCCAAAGGACTGCAGCAGAAGAAAGGAGAACAGAATGTGTGTTTTAGGCATCTATGGTATGATCTTACTGGATGCCGTAGCTCTTTGAAGATAGACAGAAGGTGCAGAATATTGTGTGAGAACCGACTGTAAAGAGGTAGAGATCATCAGGGATGGTGTGGCCTTCAGGGGGGACACTGCACAAGATGTAGGGATACAGAGGCACTGCCAGGGGCAAGAGCAGTCTACTGGCGGATACAGGGAGAGTGGCAAGTCTGATGCAACTTGCACTAGAAAAGTGACAAAATCTCCTAACTAGTTCAACGAAAAGTTATAAGGAGGATTTATTCTCTGTCCGTCCTCCCCTCCCGCTCCGCCCAGCCACTTACTCCTTTTTTCTTATTCTTTCTTTAGTTTCCTATAACAGCTCTAAAGTCCAAGAAGACCTGTTCTCCTACAATTAGAAATGCCAAGATTAATCCTGTTCCAATATCAGGCTTGGAGACGCCCTAGAGATACAATCAGGAGTGAAAAAAAATATCTTTGTCTAGAACTGGAATCCGGACTATCAAATATTTTGGCATATAAATGAATACAGATTTTTATTTTATTTTTTAATCTGAATTAAATTAATTAAATTAAATTACATTAAATTAAATTAAATTTTCTGTCCAGATCTTGTGCCTGGTCTCCACCTGGGGGTCCAGTTGCAGCTGTAGGAGCTCTCTCCTTGCTGCCGTGTAAGTCTGTGCTGGTTGCCAGCGCCTCCTCTCTGGAGCCATGTGCCTCATTTTCTGCCCTCCACTACTTTGGGAATCTGGAAAGAGTGGGAAGGAGCAGGTTGTGGCTGTCTGTGCTAGTCAGGCTCCAAAAATGGGTAGACTCAAGGAAAGAGAAGAATCATAGGGAACTTGCAGTTAATGTGAGGGTCTATACTCTGTAATTTAATAGATTTCTGCACTTCTGTGGAGTTCTTGTCTCATAATTTGCATGTTCAATGGTTATTTAAAAGTGACGTAATGACACTGCATTGCATTTGTATTCACCAATCTATATTATCCTTATTTAATATAGTATAGCAGTGGAGTATTTCTGTACAATCACATCTTGGAGTTGAATATTTGTATGTTCTCAATAGACATACTGTTTAACACTAGTTAAATAAGTTCAACGTTTTCAACTTTTATAAATACAATAGGAAAAATAAGTATTTCCAATCACCCTTCTATGTTGGGAAATACAAGAATACATACATTAGATCAAAAATAACAATTAAAAACAATTTTCCAAGATAGATTCAATCTGATAAATAAATAAATATTATAATAGGGATCTCCAGCTTTAACTATAGAACAACTACTGGCTCTAATACACTTATGAAGAAACATGAATACTACATATTTTTAACAACATATTATGCAATAATCAATAATTCTCCAGCAATGCTGTTCTTTTTATTGTTGTTATTTTACTGCTAATAAGTCATCAGTAATGACATTCCAATGCAAAACATCTATGCAAAATGAAGATGAGTCAATAGCATGTATTGAAGAATTATGTAAGTCATAAATAAGAGCACTAATTATGGCAGTAGATCTATCGTCTATTAGATATGAATGAGGTGTGGAGGAAGGATATTAGTATTTTTTTCAGAGCTCTATTCTGCATAACTGTAGCCAATTTGCATAACCTCTGGGTTTTGGATAATCCTGCTGTAACATGGACATAAGAATTTTAGGTCCATTGTAAAGCTCCGTAATTTTAAAGGCTTTGCACAGCTTGGTGTGAAGTATTATAGCAATTCTTCTACAACAACTGAAATGCTGCCAACGGAATTATAGTTGGAAGAGGAAAACTTAAAGAGAGATTGGGTTAGTAATGGAAAACTACATAGTAAAGTACATCCTAGAAGTTTAGTCATGCAAAAGATTCACTGAAGTTATAAGTTGGGTTGATTTTTTTATTAAATCATAGCAGATTTCTGCTTTGCTATGGGGGAGTAACAATCTCTTTAAGAACTTCTCACTTTGACTTGCTTTTCATGAAAAATCAGGGCTGGAAAAATTGGAGAGAAAGTGTAATATTTGTATTTATGGTGTAAGAACAGAGAACTGTTTTAATTCTGTACGAGTCTGGAAGTAAAAACTCATTCAGGGAGCATTGCAGAAGATCTCTGTTCTGTCTCGTGGCCCTGCCAGAAGAAGAAACCCATCTGTCCCCATGCCCTTATATTGCATCTCTGGCCCCACTGGCAGAGAGGACATTGGGATGTGATCACTTCGGGGATGCATTGATCACCCACCGCCCCAGCTGGGACCCTGCAGGTGGTAGGGAAATTGCAAGTGGGGAAAGTACAGCAAGCTGTCAGCTCTTCACCCTCTCATGCAAAATGCTGGTGGTTGGAAGCTCTCCAGGTCGTAGACAAGTGAAGTCATCATGTTAACAACCAAGAGGTCTGTTCAGTCATTTCCTGCCTTTTTATCCTAATCTTTGCCTTTCATAGGCACCACAATATGTCTGACAGAGATCCAGCCTCCATGAACGTGTCCTTCCACCTCATGCATTTCCATACTAGCCAGCAGCAGCAGAGGTGGTTGAAAATCACATAATTTGAACACAAATACATCAGAATACTTTAAATGTATTGGAAACGACCCAACACAAATGTAAAATCTGCAGTGGCATATTTGGAACTATTTTTTTTCCTAGTATAGATTTAGAGGCCTTCTAGTGTATGCTTGGGAGGCTGACAGCTTGGAAAGGAGAACGGGTGAAATTATAGATAAACCTGACCAAAAGATTCCAGTTTGGTGGAAATCATTTAATTTCAGGATAAATCACTGTTTGAAGGTGCACCTGGTGTTGTATACTTTCTACCATTCAAAGATCTTTTGTGTTGGTTGCAGTTAACATATCAGGAGGAACAATTACCTTAATTAAAAATGTAATAGAGAACGCAAAAATTTTCAAAGATAGAAAAAAGAAGAAGTTTTAAAGTTTTTTTTCAATACTTTTCTTGTTATGTGTCTAGAGAGGCGTGCAGAGGAGACGTTACTAGCAGGAGAGGCTATTTAAGTCAGCATTTCACATCCACTTTTCCAGACACCAAGAACTTGTAAAACAAAGATGCAAATCTGAGGTGAGTCACAGCCTTAAACTCTGTTCAGGTAAATAGGAAAAGTCAATGATGTGCCAAAGCACCACTCTCAGTCCCTTAGCTCTCCAGACAGAGTTCACATTGTTGTGCAGACAGGGCACATAGCCTTAAAACGGATTTAAAAAATCACAGTGGCTATTGCTTGGATTTATTTGATGCTATCAGTAAAATTTTCTTGAGTCAGCAGCCAAAAGTAGGTTTATTCTCGTGCCCGCTGTGGGAACAAATTCTGCTTCATACCAAAATCCACTTCCATTTCAAGGAAATGCTAATTTAATTTAAAAACTAAATTAATTCCTTACCATTCAAAATTCTGTTTCCTGTTTGTCGATGACCAGAGAATATTCAGGGAAAACAGGCTTACTTAATTGTAATTCAGGACATCCACACAGCTTTCTGTACTGAAAGAATGAAGCAAACAAAGTCAGCTGAAATAGAAACAGGTGTTTCAAACCCAGCAAGAAGATATGAACATGAAAGCTCTGCTATTAGAAAGCAAAAAGCTAATTTTCTCAGTGTTTAAACTTACTTTTTTGTGGTTGCTATGCTACCGTTTCTGCACCTACTTTATGGTATTTTGAACCATGGCAAAAAAAAGCCTTTTGAAAAAGCAGGCCTGAACTAAACTGAAAACCATTGTGAGACCATCCTGTAAAGTTTTTGTAGTGGGTAAAACTTGATATTCACCAATATTTAAATCAGTTCGTCTGTGGAATCAATTAGCCATTTCCTCTCAATTAATTTTTGGTTTTCCAACACCTTTTACATATAATGTCTTTTACTAAGATTATACCACCAGCGTTAACATTATTTGTTTCAGGATATAAACAAGTTGCAGCTACTGATAACAGTAATTGCTGTTGTACCCTTTAATATACGTGAAAACAGATCAAACTCTCAGTAAAAAGAGTATTTGCATAATAGGAAAGAATAGCCTGCATTCAGATGATATATCACAAGAGTGCTAGGCAAGTACTCTGGTATTCAGAAAGCAGAAAGTCAATACTAGGCAAATGGTCTAAAGATATTCAAAAGTTTTAATAAGCATATTGGTGAGATAAGAAATATGGGAAAGAAAGATCACCCTTTGGAAATCCAGGAAACACAGTCAGCTATGAGCATAATATTGTCATGAAAAATTTCTTTCAGGGACACATTTCCAATAACCCTTTTAGGGAAAATAAGGGTAATGTTAAAACAGAAGGAAGGAGAGTCGTGTGCGAAATGATGAATTCCACATAAGGGGAATGAACAGTTATGTGTCTCTGATCCTGGTTCAGCCAGGTGAGGAAGCACAGCATAGCTTTGTTTGTGGTGGCACCCTACTGGATCACCTTAACCCACTCTTCTGGAGCCCTGGGGCTTAACCATGGGCTTAGGCTCTAACACAGACAAGCAAGGAAATCCTATCGTTTAAGGCTTGTGCAGCTAAATGCAGAAAACGTGAAGCATTATTATGCAATGCCTAATGGCAAACAGGTGGACAGGATCACGTCCTATGCCTTATTTCATCTCCAGATCGATCGTTGCTGTGAAGTGAAAATAAATAAAATTGCATCCTGGTAGACCCATCTCACTGCTCCTTAAAAGAAGCATTCCCCATGGAGGGATATTAGTCAGGCTGAAAATCCCTTCTCTTTTTCCTTCCTCTTTTACACACCTGTGTGCATATACACGTGTTTGCACTTGGCATTGTTAATTCCTCTTTATGCCTTTGAAAGCCTTCTCCCACACGATTCCTCTGTTTATCAAGTAGATTTGCGATTTATCGCATGGCTGTTACTTCCATGTCTCCATATTGAAACAATAAGGAAGGGGCGTACTTGTCTATAAATAACTGACTATAGTGACATTAAAGATGGTGAGGAATTATTGAGTACTTAAAAGACATGATGGACTGACACTAGAAAAAAGAAAATTCATTTTATGCATTAGGCAGAAAAGGCATTCTTAGGGGAAGGTCGGTCTTACAGTGGAATAACTTATCTAGAGAAAGTTCACCATCACTGCAGAGGTGATGATGTGAATGTTAGATAGGTTACGTGAGAAAATAGAAGGGTATAGAAAAATAAAGCTGTAGTAAATATTTTGTATAAAACGTTAATGCACAGATAAGCAGCCAGAGGGGAGAGCCCAGTATTTCTTTTCCACACTTCTGCTATTTAAGATTCTGCTCCTGTGCCACCAGCAGTTGTTAATAGCAATGGGAAGGGAGGCAGAACAAGATGATCTAGGAGGCCCCTTTCAGCTTTAACGCCTATAGGATTCATTTGGCTCCCTCTTGGCACAGAAGTAAACTCACCCTACTCTGATTTATATATCCAAAGTTTTTATTTTAATACTCTTGCATGGAGGGGAAAAATATTACAGCCTGACAGGAACTTAAAAAAGTTATTTGCCATGAGAAGTGCATTCTTGCTGTTGTCACCGCACATTGCTTATTTTCTGCCCACTGGCCACAAGTGCATTAAGCACTCAGTAATGGTAACACCAGTAATAAATAATTATCTTAAGCTGCAATATATGCTGTGCAAAGACTTTTAGCCATCATAAAGATTACTTTCTGTACTGTCAGATTTCTGTACTGTGGAGTTACAAGGATTTATTATACCGAAAAGAAAAAGATCACATATCAAAAATATGCAGAAAGGTTCCCTTTACATTTGGCTAAGGCAGAGAGTGTGTTCTTCTTCTGCATCCTAATTTGGAAACCAAAAAAGTCTAGCTGTGCCTATGCAGAGAGCACCTCCCCAACCTGCTTTCCCTGCGTTCAATCACACAGGACCATTGTCTACTTACTCCATTCATAAAGTACAAGGAGAAGGGGTGCAGTTTTTGTATGGGACCAGGGTGTGCTTTGAACTAAGATCGGTGTGCAGTCTTGGGTAGTTGCTCATCTCGGGAAAACTGAAAAAGTCAGGCAGAAATTAAACCTGCTCTCTCTCTTTTGCTCCTAATATGCACAGTGAGCCAAATGAAGAAGAGAGTGGGAGGTGGAAAAAAAGGCAGTGTGTCTCTCTGCCTTTCTTTGAACAGCTTTGTGGAGCGCACACACGCTTCCCAAGGGTGAATCCCTTACCATGATACTAACAGAAAACATCTTCCTGTGGGATAAGAAGTATCTATTCTAACTTATATTTCAGCAGTATAAATGGAATAAATGGAATGGGCAATTTTCCTGCTTTTCTATTTTTAAGATTGCCATATCTGGGAAAAATAGAGATTTGGTTACTAGGGGAGGCATATCATCAGGTGTTCTAAGTGATCCTAGCTTCATTGACTATAGTTTATGAGAAGGAAGGATATGCCCCAGGGATTTTGATCTCCCCGTACTTTCCAGACTGTCCCCTAGGACAGTAAACAGCAATTATTTGCCCAGCACAGATAGACGCATCCAAGATGTTCAATTTCCAGCAACTGCAAGGCGGCAGGTGTGGATAAACATTGTTATTTCCTGTTTACTTCTTGATTTCAATCTTTATTTTTCCCAGAAGGACATTCTTTTGTGCTTTGTTTTCCTCAGTGATACACAACATTTTGTAAGCTTTATCTGCGCAAAACAGACTAGACTCCACTTCACTTTGTAACATCAGTATGCTTCTTTCCCCTTTTAAAACTTGGATAGTCAAGAATGCACACAATACGCAATTTCTGAGGTCCTTGCATAGTGACCTTTGTATCTTATCTCTTCATCCACCCCTTCTAGTCCTTAAACTCTCTACTGTCTTATTACTTTATTACACATTCCTTTCAAGTTGATGCAGGTTTCTCAGATTTCTTCCCAAGTATCCCATAGAAAAGCCCAGACAAATACACCACAGTCTTAATTTCTTCCATCACCAACTAAACTTTTGTACTTGGGACTACTTTTTAGTTTTTGCCTTTTCCCCTGTTTTTGACCCCAGGCTGAAGAAGGCTGCTTTCTTTCAGGTGACCTTGTATTCCAACCTTCCTTCCTCTCTTCCAAAGCACTTAATATTGATGAATTCAGGCAGGTGATCTCATGACACCTTCCGTATACAATTATACCTTGAGCTTTCTCTGGAAACAAAACTACTACTTGTTTGGTCCTCTTGATGAAAGTGTTTTCCTGCCTAGAGCAATGTATAGGTAATTAATTAGCAGCAATATGCTGCCACAGGGAGGGATGCTGCTGTGCTTACCTGAGGAGGCTATGTAGAAGTAAGCTGGAAGCCAGGCTTCTCTCATTTGGAGACCCTGGTGTTTAAGAAATTTAAGAACTGGTCAGGAGCAATGGTGAAATAATGCAATGCAAATGAGGGATGAATAAAGCAGATGCTGGGTCTGCACTGCAACAGGATGTGTAAGCAGAGACATTGTCAAGCCTTTTCAGTGAAAGACGCATTTAAAGGTACGGTAGATTTAGTAAATTGCTTTTGTAATCTGTACATAAAACCTTGTAATTTTACAAGGTTTTAAAAGTCTCGTTTTCTGAACTAGTAAAATTTCAAATGGAATATCAACACTCTCATTTCACTGCTTTTCCTGTGAATTTGTTTTGAGACCATAAGCTTTTCTCTCCCCATTGACTATTGCTGGGTACTTCACTGGAGCTATCAACAGAATATCTCTGACAAAACAACCACGCCACTGGCTAAAGCATTACTACAGCCAGCTGCATTCTATGTGATGCTATCACACTACATTAAGTGGCAGCTGCTGCTCCAAGCCCAGTGTTGAGCAGGGCCCAAGGACTGGTGTGTTTCTTCCATAGTGCAAGTGGACCTGCACAGACAGCAGATCTCCCCCTCTGAACCACCATCATGCTCAATAACTGATTGAGACTTCGATGTTTGAGATGGAAAAGGGTCCAGACTTAGACATGGATTGGGTCCGAGTTTTCCAGTTACTTATAATAGAATCATAGAATGTTTTGGCTTAGAAGGGACCTTAAAGATCATCTAGTTCCAACCCCCCTGCCACGGGCAGGGACACCTCCTACTAGACCAGGATACTCAAAGCCCCATTCAACCTGGTCTTGAACACCTCCAGGGATGGGGCAAGCACAACTTCTCTGGGTAACCTGTTCCAGTGTCTCACCACTCTCATAGTGAAAAATTTCTTCCTGATATCTAATCTAAATCTCCCCTCTTTCAATTTAAAACATTACTGCTTATCCTATCGCTCCACTGCCTGATAATAAGTCCCTCCTCATCTTTCCTGTAGCCCCTTTCGGTACTATCAGGGTCTATAAGGTCTTTCTGGAGCCTTCTCTTCTCCAGGCTGAACAACACCAACTCTCTTAGCCTGTCTTCATAGGAGAGGAGTTTCATCCCTCTGATCATCTTCGTGGCCGTCCCGTGGAGCTGTTCCAACAGGTCCATGTCCTTCTTGTGCTGAGGACTCCAGAGATGGATGCAATATTGTAGGGTGAGGTCTCATGAGAGTGGAGCAGAGGGGCAGAACCACCTCCCTCGGCCTGCTGGCCATGCTGCTTGTGATGCAGCTTAGGATACAGATGGCCCTCTGGGCTTCAAGGACACATCTCCAGCTCATATTTTCCTTCTTTACATGAGAAACTAATTTTTTCTCTTAAATCCTTGATCAGAGAGAACAAAAAACAAAGGGAGATGGGAATGCAAAGATACCCTCTTGCCAGCTGTTCCCACCATCCTCCTTTTCCAGAAGTGAGGAGTGTCCTGGGAAAACTGCATTGCTTTCTTTTTTGAGGGAATTCTGAGCACCCTGAAACCCTGCTGCTCTTCTCATTCTCTGCTGAGTGATTGCTCTTCCTGGGGCTGAAGAGCTGGCTCAGATGCCAACAAATAGGACAGCTGCAGGCAGCCTTCTTGTTCAGACTAGGGGTGCGTCAGAAAACTTGCCAAGATGTCCACGTCAACATTGTAAGGGAGTTGAAGGACAGATTTGACAACTTAGATGTATGTGTTCCTTAACTATAGTCACTGTAAGTAGGTGTAAATTGCATACCTTTTAGGAACACTTTCTTGTTTTCATTGACATGCCAGTGAATTTCTGGTAGTTTTCTTAAACATGATAATTTTGCAAGTTCTTTCAAGGGAATTTGCACATCAAATGCAGCTTAATGTAGTGTTTAAAAATCCATTTGTCCTTTATCAGTCTTTTTGTTCCATGCCACAGTGTGTATCCTGAGAGCAACGGCCAAATTAATTGAACAGCATTCCTAGTAAATGTAACTAATGCCTCATTTAATCATGTTATACATTGTCACCCCCTTTAATTTTGTACCATGTTCCTCTAGGCTGAAGCCCACTATCTTGTTTGTGAGTTCAGATTCATTTCTGAAATGAGCTTATGGTTCTTAAAGATTTTTCTTTCACAGTTCCTCAAAACTCTTCCTCTGTCAGCGTGCCTTCAACAGTAACACCAGTGACAAGGTTTGAGTTTTTTGTTCCTAGGCCCTACTTTATTTTATTCCACATTGCATGAAAAGATCCCAGGCCAGGCCCACAGAGTTCTGAAAATCCTTCTGAATCTCATAGTTTTGTTCCTATTTTTCTTTGTGATATCTCTCAGTCAATTAGACCGAAATTATCAAATGAAGTCAAAATCTTGTCTTCATTGCAACAACCTCCGCAAGCAACAACAAACAAAATAATGAAAAATCTCCAGGACTGTGGGGGACTCTGCAACCTGAAATCCAAGTATCTACTCTTTTATAAAAGCTGAGAGAATGTGAAGTACTAATGATACATTGGACACAGAAAACAGGTACCAGCAGGGGAATTTTTTACCTGCATTATTCCAACAGAGCTTTTGAAAATAATTATGCCTTTTTTTATATTATTTCAATAGATCCTCACGCCTACTGTATTACAACTGTGCAATTCCAAGTATGAAATCACTAATTAAAATGTATTCACAGCAAGGTTATTTATTGAAATGAAATAGTTGGGGTGGACATAGAACACTCTTGAGACTAAATTAGCCTTTCACCTATCAATAAAACACAATGGAGAGAGAGGAAATAAAGAAAAGAAAAACATCCTTATTCCAAATTATTCTACTTTACCTGCATGTTTGAAGAGTTACAGTTAGGGAATTGTGTTTTACTGCTGTACAGCAAAACTATTGATATTTTGTCTTTCCACTAGCTACCTTGAGTCATGTTCATACTGGAAGTCTCGAAATGGAGGGAAAAGTACAAAGGAAAAAGGCAGAAACAGTGTTGATAAACACTAAGCTGAGAAGCTGCTGCTGTCCCAGATGGGAGAAGAAGCAGTCACATTGGCAGCTGCCAGAGGACACATCAGTTGGGTACATTTTTTTTCTGAGCAAAACATGTGCTTGCAAGTGGGAAACGGGGTAAGTGAGAAAGTGGAGGGAGTACAGGTAGAAGGGAATTTTCTCTCAGAGATGAATCTCTCCTTGAAGCTGTCAGATGTGATTTCCTGTGCCAGCCATGGTGAATATGACCCTTGGACTCTTACTTTTATTGTAGAAACCTGTCATCAAAATTGATGGAGGGTATTTTATGTCCCTCACCCTCCATCACTGAGTTCTTTCATATTTGAGCCAACTGTGTTAGTTCATCTTGTGGGATTATGAGCTAGGCGATGAGCATTAGTCAAAACAGACTGCTTAAAGCAACAATTGCAGAACAGTTACAGCAATTAAATTTGGAATTGTGAGCGCAAACATCAGGACTCTGGTTTTCTAAGAAGTTGCATACAGTCAGGAAGTAACCCATATGAAGAGTGCCAGATGTTCCACCAAAACGTGCTTCATGTTGAATATTGGTTGCTCATGAATGATTCTAAACCAAAGAATTAAACATTTTATCTAGAAATAAGACTAAATACCAAATATCTAACTTCAAATTGAGTTCCTTGGTATCTCCTGCAAAGAGCCTGGAAATATTACAGAGCCATGCTGTGTTTTCTCAGCTGTGTGACTCACCACTGTACTTGGTACAGCTTACATATGGAGTAAATCAAGGTTGATTGTTTTGTTAATTTCTATATTCCACATGCTCTCAAGAGTCAGCCTTAACATATAAAATGCTTTACTGCCAATATATCTGCAAAAAAAAAAAAAAAGTAAAGATTGGAAAAACTTTATCTTGGACATTCCCTGCTAGAAACTAAATAAAGTGTAGCTACCTCAAGCTTTAATGCACTTTTGGTTTTGGCTTCTCAATTTACAGCATTTTCAAAATACCTGGTTTTCAGGAAATGGACACTTGGCACTCTTGAAAGGCCTCTACAACATCTCACAAATTGGGAGTCAAAACTTCTGGGACTCAAAATCATCCCTTGCTGCAGACAGCCTTAGTTCCTGTAAAATGAACGTGAATGCGTCAGTGTGGTGTGGAAAATGCCAAGTGTCAGTAAGGAGGGTTATATTTTCATTGCAAGGATCTCCTCTGTTTGGTTTGGCATTCCTTGGGAAGCTTATTACTGGTCTGTTCAGCTACAAGAGTACACAGTAGGGTCTATTACTATTACTCTGCTCAATCTATAGAAGTCATTGCCCTAAAGGGAATTTACTCATCAGTTTTTCTAGGAGAAAATGGGGCTGAAGTAAAACCACTTCTGTGTAAGAGGATCTCTAGTTTTAATTCCAGCTAAGGACTCAGCTCCAGCTCAACCAATTTTGTTATTTAAGCTGCATCAGTAATTTAAAGCAACCTGAGACACAGAGAGCTAGGTGGAAGGGTTTGTTGATAGATCACAGGTCTAGCATTTAGGTAAACTGCTAATTCAAACCTTCAATGCTTTTTCAGGGCACGTTTTAACACCTTTTACAGTATGCTGTCCTTTGCATGTGTGTTTTCTGGTGGCAGTGCCTTCCATCATTACTCCCTTATACATAGGTCTCTAAAATGGGTAAAAATTACCCTGATCATATTTATAAACTTCCATCATAATCCACTAAGTGTTGACCTTCCATTTCATCTTGTTGTAGCTAATAAACTTGTGATGGTCACTATGAAACTGTTTTGGAGACTTCAAAAGCATTTCAAATAACAATAATGTTTTTACAGTGCCTGTTACTTGACTTTGTTGAGTATGAACAGGAAGGCACTGTTTCTACAAGATATATGATTCTTTGCTTTTAAGCATTTTCCCAGGCACTTACATTTTAACAAAATGCTAGTTACCACCTCTAAATCTCATATGAAACTAAGACTAAACTGAAATCCCCGGATTACATAGGTGCCTGAAATATGGCATGTCATGTTTTTGAACAGACTAAGAAAAGACTTGAAGTCAAATAGGATCAAATGGGGTTGTTCTTTATTTCCTGAGAAGTGGATAGCATGTCTCTTCATCACATTTTTATGTTTCCATTAACCAAACGTTCATAACCACATCATTCAGCAGTCTCATCCCATGTTAGCAAATCAACATGCCTGAATACCAATATCTGTGTCCATGAATGAAACTTCAGAGCAAGTATTCTTCAAGATAATTAAAAGACTACTTTTTTTTTTTTTTTAAATCAAAATTACTTAAACATGGCTGTGTTGTTTACAATGATTAAGATGTATTGGCTATTTACAATATTTTATTTTTACATTAGACATTCTGATTCTTGACCTTACAACGGGAAATATGTAGTCAGTGTTCTGCATCTGTTCAGCCTCCTCAATACAACCAGGATTCTGCCCAGCCACGCTGGGCTGTTATCAAACATCACCTAAAATGACACCTGAAATGTTGCTTCTGGAGGATTTGTATCTCCACTTAGGACTGCGCGCATCCATTTAGCAGGTAAGGAGGCATTTCCAGGGATGCTTTAATACCCTATTATTGTGCAAAAACAGATACCACAGCACTTTTATGGGTGATCTCAGAGGGGTTGCTTAATTTTTTTCCTAGATGCTTACATAAAATTTTCTAAACTCCAAGACATATATATATAATGTTCAATCACATGACAGTAATAGTGGTGCAATGCTGACAGAAAAGGCTATAGATATACATCTGAGAATGTAATTTTCTTTTTTCCTTTATTTACTGGCATATAGCAAGGTATCTTTTTTTCTGTCCCTTTCCTTTCCTCCCTCCTGTTTTTGTTTCTTTTTTATGGGTATTAATTTACTCTCTGGTGCTTGCACACTTTCTCTCTGTCCACCCATCTACTATTCTTGCTGTGAATATGTTCTTAATTAGTGTTTTAAAATGTGGGTTTCTAATTATGACATAGTAGGCGGAAAGGACTGAGAAAAAACAGTACTAAAAGGGAATGATTATATTCAAAGGAAACAAAAGAAAAAATGAAACTTCAAATGTTCTCGCTTTCCATTAGGTTTTAGCATTGATTTCTGCGTTAGCTCATTCACAATGATTCTGAGTATAAAGCTAAATTATGTTGTCCATTACAAGGAGATAGCTTGAGACCTCAGTTCAGCAAAACAAGTCTACTTAAATGTTTAAAGTTAAGCATGTGCTTAATTTTGCCTTTTAGCTAGAATTTTAATAGGGTTCTAGAGTTTCACAAGAACAGAATTTATACCTTAGTTTCAATCCTGTCATGGCTTTGTCTGGCCTGAATCAAAGAGTTTTGATGGTGTCATATCTTACAAAAAACAACAACAAAAAAATAATCAGCAAACAAACTGCATGCAGAAGATTTTCCTTTTGGGGTTGATTTGGGAGTCTTTATATAATTGTGGTTAATGATTGTGGCTATGTCAGATAAATGACATAACTTTGCTCAAGTTGAAGAATAAATGGCATCTGCAATAAAACAGAAATCTTGAATACAGCAGAATAAAAATCAGTAATAGACTATTGTGAAATGCAATATAGAGACCTCAGACTTCTGTATTGGTGTATATGATATACATTTTCTTCCTTAAGCCCAAAGAACAGGGTCTGAACATAACTATTTACTTATAGAAAAAGATTAAATCTGATCTCACTTTGTTCTTTATTAAAGGACACAAGGCCAAAGAGAGAACTATGGCTAAAATCTAGAGCTCACAAAACTCAAATGCAAGCCCTTGAACATACTTTTAAATCTCCAGGTAATTTTTTTTTCACTCGCAGAATGATAAAGTAACTTCCCCATTGCTTAATGTCTCTGAATCTGATTATTTTTGCAAAGGTATGCTTTACCGAAGCTATTGATCTCAGTGTCAAATTAGCATGTTATACGGGAGTTAATACAATTTTGTCGTAATGGTTCCTGTTGCTTGTAGATCCATAAACATGATTGTACTCTAAAGGAAGATATACAGCATTTTTTCAAAGTGATTAGATGACATTGTTTCAGTGTCACTCTGTTTCAGCAGAAACCGTGAATATTTGGCAGAAGAAAAAAAAGTACGCTACCCAAAATACTGCTTGAATTAGTTTTGTGATGTTTATGTTCATCATAATAATGAAAGATAAGAAAAATAAAACCAGAAATACCTTCTGAGTAAAATTAGAAACCAGAATCATTCTGAAGCATACGAATAACTTTAAAAGAACAAATCAGCATTTCTGGAAGCTTGGTTACTGACTTCACTATGGTCTAGAAGGGAAAGAATGTGGGACTCGGACAGATGGAGTCCCCCTTCAGTTTCCTCCCCATCAAAACCAGGGCAGGACAGATAATTTATTGATGAGAAAGTTTCTTGGTGGGTTGCTGTCCAGATTTCTGTAGAAATGAAGCCCACACATTTTCAGACGCAGATCTAACTTTTTGAATGTTTGAATGTTTTCCTGCACAGACCACAGAGCTATGTTGAAACTACCTTTGGTTTCTGCTTTGTAGAAACAGCTGTATCCAGGATCACTCACAGAGCTTTGAGGGGCAAAGATCAAGCAGGAATCAGTGCCTCTTCTGTGAAGTCCTCTGCCCATAAAGGCGGGTTATTTTTTCCCTAGAATGAGGTAATAAGCCAGAACAGAGACTGTATTGACATCGGGAAATTTAACCCTTAGCTGGAATGCTAGTCCTAAACTCCCCAGTCAATACACAGGAAAATCCTAGAAGAGCCTGTGGAAATTCTTGTATGCATTTTTAAATTTCACAGGACATGGGATACAGTGCAGAGGGCTGCAGTACAACTAAGGCATTCTAAACTTGTAAAACAAGCAAAAATAAACACAACTTAAAGCAATACAAAAAGCAAGGGATGTACCAAATTCTGATTTGCATTATGGGAATCTGCTCTAACACTGCAAAAAAGCAGAAAGATACAAGCAAAAGAGGAAAGTGTCTGTGGTTTACTGGCTCTTCTGCCTAAATATAAACCAGTTAATTTTTAATTTGATATTTGGAACAGAAATATTCTGAGCATTTCACTAAGTAAACCCTACAGGAATCCAGGTGGTAGCTGGATTTCAATCTGGATGTGATGAAAGATATAAATTTAGATGTCCAGAGTAGGCTGGAATGTGATTTTTCCCATAAAGAAACATATTTAATGTGGGTGCTGACAGAAACGCTAATACAATTGATGCTGCCAATTTACCACCCAACAAAAGCAGAAAAAACACAAGTAACAAGCCTGCTGCTTTGGCTCATTTGAGAGAATGGATCTTATTATTACCCTGATAATAAGGCTAAGAGGAAAAAAAAACAACAAATGTGTTTTATTTTGATTTTATCTGTCTGGTCCTAAAGCTGTTGTTTAGACAATATAACCTTTCACGCAGTATGTTTGAGAATGGAATGTTTGGTTGTTTAGTCGCTGGCATAGAAACATTCACAATGTAGAAAGTCTCCCTATGTCTAGCTGCAAGTATTGAGTTACATTCACTTTGGAAGCACAGAGGAGCCCCAGCTTAAAAATCATAAACAAGGCAAAATAACAGAGTTATGCTGAGCTGGAAAGAATTATAATCTAGCATTTTTCATAAAGATTAGTCTGTAGTATTTTCTCATCTGACAGGTTAGGTAATTTATAGATCTGCAGCATTTAAGGTTTTTGACTCAACACTTCCCTTGTTTGTTGGTTCCAATGCTTTATGTGCCTTCAGAGTTAAAACTTCTTCCAGGTTTACACAGAAATTACTTGCTATAATATTTAATTAAAAAACATCATTTAATTTGCAAATGTAACCCAGGGACTTTTTTATCAGGATGGAGATATAATGTCAGGAAGACTCTTTTAGAGCTTTAAAGCTGGTCTAGTTTATCTGTGGCAATAGCTTGGTGTTTCTAAGTGAGCTCAAAAGCAGTTGAAATACCGTCTAAATTGTACCAAGTGGTCCTTTGGATTCCTATAGCAATCAGAACTGTAACCTTATTGCCTAGACTACTGCTGCACCAGCCTGACTTTCAGGAGCTGGCTTTTGCTATCCCAGAGCCTATATTTTGGCTTGAAATTCAGCACAACAGCAGTTCAGTTCAAAAATCTTTATTTCTGGAGAGTTGTTGCTTGGTCAACAGAAGCTAACCTTTAAGGAAATTGAAGAAAAGAGATCTGTGTTTCTCCCTTTCTTGTCCTGGTAAGTGCCCCAGTCAGGCAATAAGGGACCTCAAGGAATTTGGGAAGAAATTGTGTTTTTACAAGAAGATCTTTCTGCAGGTAGGGTTCCCAGTCCTGCATTGTCTTCTCTCCCTTTGCAATGGGCAGATGCACAGGGAGTCATGACTTATCTTTCTCCCTCTACTGGCCATTGTTCTAGAGATAGGCAAGTACTATGAGGCCCCTGGTAAGAAAGAGAACTTTTGTTTCTCAAAGTCTTCATCACTGCACAAGGGCCATGAGCAATCAATTCTCAAGACTGGGTAGCAATATGTGTAAATTTGGTGGTGGTTTTTTTTTTTTTTAGCTTCTTGTGACTACTTTTTGTATCATGTTATTCAGTAATAACTAAATAGAAGTCCTATTGATGACTTCTGCATTGAATATAGATTAACAGTCTAAGGCGGATGTGGATAATTTTATTTTAGTAGGAAATAGCCATTATCTGATGCGCTAGAGAATAGAAATCTTTGTCCATACTTTTTCGCTACTGAGGAATATGTATGTCAGGTTTCCTGGGAAAAGATGCTAGAGACAAGGCTGCTGGGATTCCTCTAAATTTTGAAGTAGTCTTTGGTTGTTCAGAAAGTGTTAGGCAGCCTCTTAGTCAGAGAGGACAAGGGGACAACAGATCTGTTTGTTTTAACAATCAATAGTTCCAAAACTGACCTACATACAATTTGTAGCTATTATATTGGGAAATTTTCTCTGTGCTTTGGATGACATGGCTCTTTAATACATTCCTATGAGAAAAAAACTCCAGGCTTGTCGATTTTGTGCAGATTGTTACTTATTTGCAGGAACACCTCACATGCAGTTAATGTCCCTGAATGATTAGCTGTGAGAAGTGTGTGGACATAGGACAAGTTTGAACAAAGCACAGTATTTGTTATCTTTGGCATCAAAGTAGGGTGTTTATTTGCTGGATACATTTATGAGGTCATGCAATGCTCAAAATAAACTCTCCCTAAAGGATTAAATATAACTTTCAATTGTTATGTAGCTGATATAATATCCTAATCAACATCTTATCTTGGGTTTATAAAAATGTTATTATAAACATGCAGCTTTAACCTTCATTGATTTCAAGGACTCTGTCATTATCCCATTTTCCAGGGTGAGGTGATTTCTAATTACTGAGCATTCTGGTGCTTAATTTCATGTGATAAGCCTGAAACTAATGTATAAATGGTCTCACTTCATTCTCAGGACAAAATAATTTGTAGAAAATAGAAAAGGTGGTGATAAGATATTTGAAAGAAAAACCTACGGACAGTACCTAAAAGCATACATTTCACACAGCAAACTATCATTGAAAAAAGGCTCACCCAAAATTTACTATTAGGTCACCAAGAAGTTTCTTCTGAGTGATTTTTTTAGCACTGTGCTAAAAAGCCTCCACCAAAGGAGATGATAATTTCATCCGTATAGCCAAACATCTAAACACAAGGCCCACTGTACTAATAGGAGGTTCACTATTCACTGGGGTATTTTTTTTGTACCTCTATTTCCTTTGAAGGAGGCATGTGGATTATTTTGAAAAGCCATTTCTTTCTGTGTAATAGTACTGTACCTGCTAATGTAAGCTACTCACATTGTCCCACAATGAATAATTGCTTTTTTGCAACTCATGTCAAACTTCTTCACTACCCTTTTTATTGCAGTATTTTGCTAGGGTGTTTTAAGGACATGCTAAGTGGCTTACCTACCCTGAAAAGATTATGCAGGGGTAAAAGACTAAAGATATATATGTGTGTGTATATACATATACAGACATCTCTCTCTATATATGAAAGGATACCTAAAGATACCTATTACTGGGCTGTCAGTGGTGAGATGGGTGAGACCTTTGAAGTAAGCCTTCATCTTATTGAAAACACATACAAACTAATTTTTTTCTATAACCAAGATGATCTTGAGAAGATTTATTTTTTTGCAAGTTCCATTTTGCAGCACACGCATAGCCAAAAATGGACTCTCAAAACAGGTTTTGTGTAACCGAAGTCTATCTAATTCCCATCCACCATTGCCATTACAAAGACAGCCAAGTGCCCTGTACTTAGCTCATGCAGTACTTGTTACCCCCAAGTACAAATTTTAATCAGTGAAAAATAAAGCCAGATGAACAAGAATCAAGGCTTTCTGTGGCAGTTAAAAAAATCTCCCTTTTTCTTTGCCCTCTGCCCATGAGTAGCTTTGTTTGAAACAGCTGGTCAGCCTCAGCTTAGAGAGTCTTGGGGACTATTTATGTCATTGCTTTTCATTTTAACCATTCAGCAATAGGGCTAAATTGCAAAGTTAGAGATGCCAAATTAAAGAGTAAATTCCTATTCAGACTTGATATCTCTGCAGATGTCAGCCCTTACAAAACCTGATACACTCCTCAAGTGCCTCGTAATCAAGAGAGTGTCATTGATTTCTGTCCCACCTCAACACCTACTGTGTGACACTGCAGAATGCAGAATCTATAGTGCCATGACTCAATGGGGGTCAAAAGGACAGACACATGCATAAGATAAAACAATAATTTTTGACCTATGTATTCTACACTCTGTTGTACATGAAATTACCGTAAAAATAATAGTCTTACAGGAAAATCCTCTGACAGTGCACCAGGCTCAATAATCTCTTTGCCTAGGGGAAATATCGCCTTCCAAGGGACTCTGGTTTTCTAAGAAGTCAGGTTTTGTCCATGTATTCATCTGGTGTCTTTCTTAACTGTATCTTTATGAAGATGGCTTCATAGTATATTGCCATGGAATTCTCTAGGTACCTTGGAACTGGTGGAACATCAGCAAGGACCCTTTTCTAGTATGTATAAAATGAACTCTAATTCCAGCAGTTTACTGTTTAGGAACTCCTGGAAGATATGCTGATAATCTACCAGCTGATAAAAAATATACCAGCTGGAAAAAGTCCATAGGTGTGGTGGGTCTACATCTCCTTGAACCATCTAGATGAACTGAAAACACTTTGAACTCCTTTAGTAAGGACAATAATGCACCGTTTCTGAAAAGAAAATCTTTTGATACAAACATTTTTATCATTTCCCTCCTGTTGTTGCATCATAGGAAGAGAGAACCAAAACCGAAGGCACAGCTCTTAATACCACAAAGAGTTCTGGTTTTATTCCTTCCCAGCTATCAAATATTTCCTGGATTTTCTATTAGTGGTATAGGACACAGTCTTTGTGATCAAGATCAGATGTTTTGCTTCAGAGAAAGAAGGGGCTTGTTATTTCCTGACAGCTAGCAGAGTTACCGCTGTAGCTTGAGGGGCTGACAGAAAGAGATTCATTCATATGCCTGTCCCATGGTATTTCAGGTATCTATTTCAGGTCCTGCAGTTCATCACAGGAAAAAACCCACTGTGGAACTCGAAGTGTTGCGAGTCCTAAATGCTCAAAAATAACTTGTCTAGCAAATTACGTAAGGCTAACAGTCTGTTGATAATAGTCTCCCACTGCTGCCTAACCTGTGCTGACAAAGAACAGGAATGCTAGCTATGAGAGCTGTTCCTTTAGCTCAGATGTTGATGGCTGAATGTTTTTTGTTGCTGAAAGTCAAATAGGTGATTCTTCCTTAGCCTGATGCATACAGGCAGCAGCTGCCCACTGCACTAAGCTTAGACACATTTTTATATGCTAATTGCACATATATGCAATTAATGTTACAGAAATGTAGAGCCCTCGCAGCAGCAGGCAAGACCCTTTCCTACATCGGGGCCATGCTCAGTATGGAGAGTGGAGCGTGTATGTGCATCAGCAGAATCTCGAACATGACTTGGATTTGCTATTAATCACTCATCTTTGCATGGAATCTTAAAAAGGACTTGGACTCTACAATGCCTTGTGTTTGGGTAGCAAATGCATTAGCATTCAGAGCCCATGCAGGTTGTCTAAGCTTTCTAGACAGTGCAAGGTTACAGCAAATATGTGCCTGTGCTATGTATCTCTGAGACATATATGTATGAGCCAAGTATTGCAGGAACATGGTATTTGGCCAACTGCCTAAACGAATTCAACACAGCCAACACACTAAAGAAGAAATCTTCTGAAATAAAACTGGTCAGGGCACAGTTACTGAGAGCTACCCGAAGTATGGGAGGTGCTGAGTTTAGTCATGTTGAAGCTGCTCCTCGAGAAAGTGTCTCCTTCCACTGATGAACCTGGAGGTAATCTCCAGAGGTCTGAGATGATTTCACAGACTCACAGAACGACTGGGGTTGGAAGGGACCTTAGGAGATCATTAAGTCTAATCCCCCTGCCAAACCAGGTTCACCTAGAGGATGTTGGACAGGGACACATCCAGGTGGGTTTTGAATATCTCCAGAGAAGGAGACTCCACAACATCTCTGGGCAGCCTGTTCCAGTGCTCTGTCAGGCTCAAAGTAAAGCAGTTTTTCCTCATGTTGAGATGGGATTTCCTATGTTCCAGTTTGTGCCCATTGCCTCTTTTCCTGTCGCTGGGCACTGTTAAAAAGAGTCTGGCCCCATCTTCTTGAAACCCTTTAGACATTGATAAGCATTGATAAGAGCATTGATTTCACTCATTTCTTTGGAAAGCATAGCTCCCAAAGGAAGACGACATGTTAAGGAATTATCCCTCTCTGACTCACCTCTTTACAACATGTCAATAACTAAATCACTCAGGCACGGAAAACATAGAATCATTTTCATTTTCTGCTTTAGGTTTTTAAAACCTTCATTGTTCCCCACATTTTAAACACAAGGGGCTACGGTCTCCCCCAACGTTTTAGTTCAAAATTACTACCCAAATAAATGGGCCAGAGGGACACGACAGGCAAAGAAGTGTTTAGTGGTTCTGGCAGAATTATCGATGGCTTGCACAGTAGTTGGATGAGAGCTCTTTTTATTGACTTTGTGTTGTAATAAGGATCCATAGATTCAGTAGCACATCTATCCTTTTAAATAAAAAAATTCATTACTTATGAAAATGTGTTATTCTCTGTCTCCGTATGTATAGGAAGCAAGCCCTATATCTGCATTTCAGATATGACTGAAGTGATTCCTGCACTTATCATGCACTTATCAGCATGCATAAGCAAGATAGTAAAGTGCTTTGGGATGTTTTTAAATAAGAGCTATGTTACTAATGTGTTGCTAATAAAGACTTTGTCTCCTAATGTCATTTGTACAATGCTCATGTTTAAGCCACACCTTTAATTTTCCATTGTGATTAAACTAGGTAGCTATTTACCTACAAAATGGCACAGTATTAATGCTCAGCACTATTTATTAACAAAACATGCATATGCATGTTTAGCTGTGAGTGCTGAAGTACTGCCTTGAATTCTTGTAACGTGCAACCCAGAGTTTGATCAGAGCTAAAACCCTGAATGCGGACTCTGATTTTGATTAGTGGCACTTACGCACTGAGGCAGAGACATTTTGTATTACATGATCTACATTTTAACTCCATTTGGCATAAAGGTAGAATGTTTTTTTCTTTACATAAAAACCTGTAAATCAGATAAGAATGGATTATATTTGTTCTTTTAATGAAGTAAGATAGTGGATTTCTGATTGATGCATTGGAAAGTATTTATATAATAGAGACTCCTGACATCATAAATCACTTTGTGGTGAATGCAACAATTTTTTTATTGGAGGTCACCAGAGTTAGCAGTAAAATCAATTCAAATCAAATCACACAGCTGCTGTATACATCAGAAGACTGCAAAGGATTTAATACACATACGTATTTGCTCACCATGCATGCCTAAATTAACAGTTTGCATAAAGATGAAGATGTCTTGCATTACAGCCAGTTAATATGCTTTTATGCCAGGCAGTCCAGATATCTGTTCAACAGAGACTGGCTGGAGTCTATATTTAAAAAAAACCTGCATCCTGTCAGCTAAAGAATACATCAATAGCGTTTTCCACTGTAAGAGATTAGGATCCAGGTTTGAAAATGTGATTAATTGCTCTCACTGTGAAATTACTTCTTTTGGCAAGAAAAGTTCAGTTCTGAACTTTTAAACATTATTTCATGTTGTCTATGTTAATACCCATAGAGCAAAATTGCTGCCGTGCGTGTTGTTGAAGCCATTTCTGCTTCGTCTGTAGCTCAAGTTCGGAGTCTCCTATCTCATAATTATGTTTAATGAGCAAATTGTAAAATACAAGAATATTTTCATTCTTTTGTTTTGACAGAACCCGGCACAAGGATACATTGCTTAGAGACATAGAATAATGGGCTTTAAACTCCCTTTCGTTCAATAAAAACAGTAGCTGTTCTCTGAAACTGAAAACTCCTGTGTAGTTATGAGGCAAAAACTAAAAAAGCCTGTTTCTTCTGATACCCTTCTGATACCCTGATAAATAAATAGACACTTACTATTCAATCTGTCCAAGGAAAAGGATCATCAAGAAATGTTTGCCATTGCTTCCCTCATTTCTCTTTTTTATGTGGTAGTAATTGATGCAAATTCCCAAACAAGTATGTTTCTTGGAAGATTTTAGTGCTTCTAGTTTTAAATTACTTGAAGTTTCTTTTGCCCGCCTGGACTTAGGACCCCAGAACAGATGATCTCATTAGAAAAGTAGCAAGATAGAAGAGTGAAAGACCTGGGGGACCAATTTATATCCTCCAGGATCTTATGGTTATTTCATACACCAAAGTGTTGGTGAATGACAAAGGACATAGGACACAAAATGGGAAAACTCTGAGCAAAACATCAGTTAAAAAGTTAAAAGCACCATCTTTTCAGCAGCAGAAATACCACTTAGTGTGATATTCTAATGGAGAAGACTTCCTCTAATACTTCTGAGCATCTGCTTTATAGAGGGTGCCTTGATGTGCAAAGAGTCAATTTTATGCTGTGCTTCCTATTTACCACTGTGATACAGTTTATCAGTGTTAAGGGTGAAAACTCCATCTCGGTTCAACAACAAATGTGGCTACATTGTCCATATTTATGAACAGTGGAATGAAATTAAAACCCTGACCATTTCCATGCTATTTTTCATAAACTTGTTGGGAACGAATGCAAAGGGGTATTGCTACAAAGACTACATGCTGAAAGCAAACTATTATATGATGCACTATTTGTCTGAGAAACCTGAGGAAAGAGCCAATCTTCTCAAGCCACTTCATACTAAACCTTCAAGTGTATTCAGGAACATGCAAGTGCTTTGGGGCTCTGCAGTGCCACAGACTTACAGCTAGGCATAATTCTGCTGCCGCTCCTGAAGATAAGTCAGTGGTTTCCAGTATGTGTATTGTCAGAACTTAATTGCTGGTTCATATATGAGTAATATTCCATATACTTGGTTATCTCTGAGCAGGTATCATTCTGAAGTGCTCTATTCAAAGTATAAGCTGTAAACTAAATGACAAGAGTAATTATGACAGCAAATAGATTAATAGCCAATCAATTCCTGGCCATAGGAATACATGATGTATTTAACAAGTCAGTGATCTAAATTTAATAGCAAAACCTCCTGTGAAATGGACCAAATTTAAGTCTTTTTCTAGGTTGTTCAATTATATAAATGTAATTAAACAATAGAGTAATCACTTGGGAAATTAAATAAGGCAATAACTTGGTCCACTTTTCCCTTACTCTTATTTACGAGTTAAACTCCAAGTCCTGTCCAAGGGACATCAGGGAAAAAAAAATCTGCTCTTTATTTACACCTGTGCAGCTCTATTTGGCTCTAAGCCTGAAATGCCATGAACAGAACAGAACCGCTTTTCATTGGGCTGTGGCCCCTTGAGCACAGTAATGCAGTAAAATGGGAAGAAGCAATATAAAATTAGATGAAAAAAATCTTAAACCCATTCCTGAGACCTATAGACTTGTATGAATTAAACAAGATAACTTTATATTTCATTTCACAGGAGATAACATACCGCCATCTATTAATACCATAAATAATTTGAGTCAAAATAGATCAGGCTAATTTTCCAATTTCTGAGGTACCTAGTAATAATGTAAATGAACTCTTCCTTTCAGAAGCTAAAAATTGACTATATAGTTGTATATTATGAATTATAAATTTATATATCTAATATACTTTTTTGGGGTGAGGGCAGGCACTGGCGTTCAAATGGGGGCAGTATAGGCCTCAGGCGGGGGCCTGGGCCTGCAGTGGGGCCTGGGCCTGCCCTTGGTGTCACCATCCCGGGGTGACTGGGGCTGCTGCTTGCTGGGGCCTGGCTGTGCAGGTCGGTGGGGCCAAGTCCCGCTCTGGTTCCCCCACTGGCTGTGGGTCTCGACGGAGGAGCTGGTGCCATTTGACGGCCCTGCACCAGGCGCTCACTGGGCCCAGTGCTGGGAGCTGGATCAGTGCACTGCCAGGGAAGGGCCTGCCCACCACTATGTGCTGAGAGCTGTGCCTTATCCACATGATGCCCTGGGCCGGGCTCATCCCTGCCTCCCCATCTCGTAGGATAAGCTCCTTTGGCCGGCTCTGGTCAGACTGTGCTCCTCAGCCCCTTCCCGGTTGGTGCTGTGAGCACCGTACTCGGGGCAGTCCCCGGTCTCTCCTCTGCAGCCCGAATATCCTGGGAATGGCTCCCAAGGGTCTCTGGATCAGAAGTTAGACTGCATATTAGGAGAAATTTCTTCACCAAAAGAGTTACCAATCATTGGAACAGGATGCCCAGGGAAGTGGTAGAATCACCATCCCTGGAGGTATTTAAAAGCCGTATAGATGGTGTACTGAGGGACATGGTTTAGTGGTGGTTTTGTCAGCGTTAAGTTGGACTCGATGATCTTAAAGGTCCCTTCCAACCTAGCTGATTTTATGATTCTACATAATTTATAAATTTATTATAATTTATCTATTATTAATTATATAATGAGGCACCTAAATAAGGTTTCAGCACCAAACATATGACAAATGTGGATTTGTTTCACCTTAAACAATTACAGTGAGTGTACCTTTTCCTCTAACTATTGTTAACCCTTAGACTCCTACTTTACTTGCAAATTGTGATATTCCAAAATCTGAGAGAAAACTGTAGTTATAAATACACTGTTAAAAATACTATAACAGAGGAATAAGCAAGAGGCCTACTGGGAGCTGACTAATGGAGTGTTTCTTTGCATATATGAATACCCAATGTGGCGCAGGCTGAAATCTAACTGTTGTACATCATACCGACAAAAAGCTAGTTCTTAATGCTAGAATTAACTTGACTTATGTGAAACATTCATAACTTGCAATCTTTTTTTGTGTTTTGCTGGAAAAGCCATGCCTGATGTTTTCTGCTGTAACACATTAAATTTAATGTAACTGAACTTGATTCTGCAAAGTGGGTAGGCAGCATTTCCTGTGCTAAATTTACTTCTAACAGAGAGGTTACTCAGACTCAACTGATATAACTCATCGTATGATGCATTATTCACAGTAGTGGATTTATTCTTAATCCCATCAGCTTTATCTCCAAAGAAATGGGATGGTCCTTTTGAGGGAAACCAATCTTAAAGACGTTCATAAAAACTATGCTAGTAATTGCCATGAAAAGAACTGATTGAAAGTTTGGTAAATCTTTCCTTCAAAACTGGGTCTAATTTCTCTCACCTTCACTTAACACAGTTCTCTTGGGTTTATTTTGGCCTATTTAATCCTGTTTCGTCTTTCTATTACCACTTTTCAAGATGGAACATATGGAAACAGGTAATAATTTTGCTTTTCCTCAATGTGCAAAGCACTGCAAAACACAGAGTACAAAACAAGTTTTGCAGGGTGCAAAACACTAAATCCTGCAATCTTTCTCTATTAAAGCTGTGAGATGTTTTGCTGTATGAAGACTTTTTGTTTTTCTCCGAGTGGATTATCAATCCTTTTGCAATCAGTCACCACCTCCCACACTTTAATTAGAGGTGATTGTAATTTCCAGGTTATATGGGTGAGGTTACAGGTAGTAAGATTCAAAATATTGTTACTACTAATGACATTATGATGTAACAGTCTAGGAAATACGATTTTAAATATATAGTTGTGATTTAATAAAGCTGAAATATTTTGAATGGTGATATTGCCTGTAATACAAAATTAAGATCTCAAAGACTCAGCCAATGTCAGCATTCCCACCACACCAGATAATTCACAAAGACAGAATGCTTGAAAAAACCTTGTACTCCAGATAGGAAAAATCCATAAATACCCTAGATTCAAGGGAAGTCAGAAAAAAATGGTCATTGTCATCAGTAAAGGGAAACTGTGGGCTGGCATGAGACACCTTTATGGCAAGCCCATTGCCTCAGCTTGAGATGCCAGGCCTTGCCAGCCAGGTCATTTTGGGGTTTTGTCAAAATGTATCCTGCTACTGAGTTTGGCTTGGTTCAGTGTCTTTGTAGAAGATGCCCATGGTGTTTGGGATGTAGGTGACTGAGCAAAGTCAGGAAACCAAGTATGTAACGCTGGCAAATTCAAGACTGAAGGTTGGTATGACCAACAAAGGCAATATGGAAATGCCTAGTTTTCAGAAGCTGGGTATTGGCAAGGAACTATGATAAAATTTTAGGAGTGACAGAAAACTTGCCTACAAAAAAATTCAGTGTGACCTGGAAAATGCTATTTCTAGAATAAAGCATTTCAGAGATAGGTGGAAAAGCTGGATAAAAAAAAATTCTATCTGTCCCATTGGAGGACAAAGTGTACTTACATATAATCTTCATAAAATGAGCAAATCTGAACATTTCATAAAGGAGCTAGGGAATGACAAAAGTCACTTCAGTCTTCTGAGCACAACAAATCTAAATTCTGATGTTGTTTTTCAGAATAAGAAGCATATTAAGAGTTGAGTGTACAGCCAAGACTCTAGAATAAAAACAGGTACTGGCAAAGGTACAGATCATCAGGATTTTGATTCAGATAACAGAAAGTGAGGCATCAGATAAACAGTTCCCCCAAGTTAATCAGTGTCCTTATCATTGCTGTTGTTTGTATTTTGTAATTGTTCTCCTTTCCAAAATAACTCTCATTAATTTTTACCTATCCCCATACTGCTTCTTTTAGTATGCCATTAACAAGAACTCAGTCCATTTTTTCCTTAATCTTATTTATGAAGTAAGCTTCAAGTCATGTACAAGGGACATTGGGGGAAAAAAAAAAACTTGCTCTTTATTTACACCTGAACAATTCCATTTGGCTCTAAGCCTGAAATGCCATGAACAAAACAGAACCACTTTGGACTTCCAGAGGGCAGAATTTGGCTTATTCAGGTGTTCCCCAGAGCTCAGTATCAGGGGCAGTCCTGTTTAATATCTTTATCAATGATCTGGACAAGAGGATTGGGTGCACCCTCAGTAAGTTTGCAGATGACACCAGGTTGGGGGGAGTGTTGATCTGCTTGAGGGTAGAAAGGCTTTGCAGAGGGATCTGGACAGGCTGGCTGGATGGGTAAAGGCCAACGGGATGAGGCTTAACAAGGCCAAGTGCCTGGTTCTGCGCTTGGGTCACAACAACCCCATGCAGCACTACAGGCTTGGGGAAGAGTGGCTGGAGAGCTGCTTGGCAGAAAAGTACCTGGGAGTGTTGGTTACAGCCAGCTGAATGCCAACAGCATCCTGGCCTGTATCAGGAATAGTGTGGTGAGTAGAATTAGGGAAGTGATTCTCTCCCTGTACTTGGCACTGGTGAGACCCCATCTTGAGTACTGTGTCCAGCTTTGAGCCCCTCACTATAAAAAAGACATTGAGGTGCTGGAGAGAGTCCAGAGAAGGGCAACGAAGCTGTTGAGGGGTCTGGAGGAGTCCTATGAGGAGAGGCCGAGGGAACTGGGGTTGTTTAGTCTGGAGAAAAGGAGGCTGAAGAGAGACCTTATTGCTCACCACACCTACCTGAAAGGAGGTTGTAGAGAGGCAGTGGTTGGACTTTTCTCCCAAGTAGCAAGTGATAGGACAAGAGGAAATGGCCTCAAGTTGCACCAGGGGTGGTTTATAAGAATATTAAGAAAAATGTATTCACTGAAGGGATTATCAAACATTGGAAGAGACTGTCCAGGGAAATGGTGTAGTCGCCATCCATGGAGGTATTTAAAAGGTGGGTAGACATGGAGCTTATGGGCATGGTTTAGTGGTGGTCTTGGCTGTCTTACGTTAACAATTGAACTTGATGGTCTTAAGGGTCTTTTCCAACCTAAATTATTCATTATTCTATGATTCTATGATATTGGTCAGTTTTTTAACTTCAGACACTGACAAAAATATTTCTGTGCTACTAGTCCTTTTTTGGGACAGTCGCCTAAGTACCTATCTGGCCCTCTCTTTTTTCATTACTTTAATCTAAAATAAGTCTCCAGGTTTTTACCACATATGAAAATGGCAAGTTGCTCCCAAAAACTGTTAAGTTATATGTCTTTGCACTACGTCCTGAGTGAACTCTCACTGAAGGACTGGGGGTGGTAGAGGGATTATCTCTGGGATGTTTATTCTTTCCTAACAGCTAGAAGATTCCTATATTTGCATTCTGTTTTGATCTCCTGAGTCAGTTCCTTTTCATGCTGATGGATAGTCAATGAATGTGTCAGTGTGACACCATGAAGTGTAGTCTTAGTATTACAGGAGTTATACATGTTCACAGAGAGAATAATATCCCCTTGTGACACAAACATTTAGATACAAGCCCTCAAATAGAGGATAGTGGAAGAAGCATTTTAAATCGACAATGTCATTCCTGTTAATATTTTATTAGAGTATTCTGCTGGTGCAACTTACGTGTTTTGTGGTAAAGAGCCATGCACCCTGACCTGTACAGACAGACAGGCTGGGAGTCTGTGGACAAACCCCATCAAAGATGGTGCCTGTGGTGTTCAGACCAGCTGAATTAACTCAGCGCTGTCAATGCTCACACAACCATCAGCAATCAGCACCAGGGCTGTTACCACCTGCAAAACAGTCCTAAGAGACAGCCACGGTGGTGTGTTTATTGACATGACACATGGTGTAAAGATCCTACACATTCACTTTGCACATTGACTGTTCCAGATCAAGTACTTTTGGAAGTAGAGAGCCTTAAGGTATTGTTTGAAATGCAAATAATGAAGCTCTCATCACATGGTAGTTTTGTTCTCTCCTCTCTATAACAAGGAGGGGCAGCAGTCTGGGCAAGGACTGCTGAGGAGCCTGATGATTACCTGCCCCAGCTCTGGAGGCAGGTCTCATTACCTTCCCCAGCTGTGGGAGATCAAGCAATTTGGGACTGGCCCTTATAAAAGGGCTGAGATGAAGGGGGGAGAGGTTTCTTTCAAAGAATATAGTGGGAGTTGGTTGGAGGAGAGATAAGGATTAATGGGATCTTTCATAATGCTGGAGGTATGTTTGTTTTATTTACTTGGTAGGTGTGTTTTGTTAAGGTTTATGGTGATGCATGTTATAGGTTGTTATGTGGTGCAGTAATTGTTCTTTGCTGTGGGCACTGGAGTCTCTCTAGTGGGCTGTGCTGGGTGCAGCTCTGTGGTACCACAGTGCAGGGGCTTTCAGAGCTCCTACGCAACCTGGGCTGTGAGGACAACAGGTCAGGGTCCCTCGTGGATGTCTGTGTTGGTATGGTCTCATCTTTACATGTTGCTGTCAGCTTCCCTGTGGGCCAAAGCAGGGTTTCTGGTTTTGTGCTGAGGCTGTGGGCTCCTCCTTTCTCACTCCAACATATGTCTTAATAGTATATAGCTATATCAGAAACATATCTATGAGGTATCAAATTTATTAAGAGGATGACATTAATTTGCATGTTTGAACAGTCTAGTTGGTTCTGCCTCCTAACTAACACAGTCTTCTTCTATATATCTCTCAGCAATGGGGAATTTTTTTTCTAAAATACCTGTGGTCCCTGAAGTATATACTCAGTATAAGCGTTAAATATATTTGAAATGACTGAAAGGACTTTTAAAATATAAATATCTGCAATACTATGCAATATCTTGATATATCTGCCCATGTTGTGTTTGGCATCTTCAGCTTCAATACTGTAATGCTTGGGCTGCTGTGAAAGCAACAGGTTAAATGTTTAGGAATGCCAGCCTGGTCTTTCAGATGAACCTAAAATAAAAGCAGCCCCATAGAGTCACAGGCTGACCTTCCCTGCTGCAGGGGCTCTGGGCTGCTTCAAGAGTTACTTTGTCCTGGTTTCTCTATTACTGTCATCTCAGTTCCTACCATGTAAGCTTCCACAGTTATATTGATATGTTTTCTTAGAGAGACTTTCATACCTAAAAAAATTGTTCTTGAGAAAGCATAAGGTTCATGATGTTAAATAACTATTGACCTCTTAGATACACTGCTTTTCAACTCTTATTGCTATTTTAGATAATTCTGAAGCAGCTTTGGGTTGTCTTGAATGCTTTTGCAGCTAATTTCTAAATTACTCTATAAAATGCGTGTTTGTTTTACCAGCATAAACCCACCAAACTGTATCTGTCTCAACTGAGTGACATCTTATCTACTTTTTGCTTGTCCTTTCCTCTTAGGTTCGTATTTATCTTTAATTAAGGCTAATATTTGTAAGTTGTTTACAGGAGATTCTGTGTTTTCTGTAAACTCACATACAAATATCTTCTTAGGAATACTTGTTTTTTGTTTGTTTTTAAACCTTGCTGCAAACCAATGCGATAAGAATTAGGTCAAATGCCCTAAGTACAAACAATGAGGAAAAAAGGAAATGAAAACTAGCCTCTGTAAGCATAGACAAAATGATATTTTTGTATTGATAGTGAGACACAATATTTCTGTATAATGGCTGTGAAAATATTTTTCTTTCCCCCAAAAAGTTGGTGTTACAATACTTAAAGTACAAAGTAACCGAGTCATTGAAGTGTGTACTGTGGAGGGGAAGGAATTAATGCAAAAATTTACAGCAAGCTTTTAGTACAAGAAACTTCCTTTTTTGTCAACAAACCACTATCTTGGAGCCTTGAAATGTTTGGGCCCTGGGTTTTGTAATGCCATTTCACATCCCACAAAGGATTGCTGCCTTCTTTGTAAATACATGCTGGGGAGTTTTCAAGTCAGACTTTAAAATCAGTTCAAAAGATGTTGGGGAGGACCTCCTAAAATTTGGGCTGCTCAGGCTCATAACCTCTCCAATTTAGCAGGTCTCCCTGAAAGCAACTTGGTTTCCCCATGATGAGATACTGTTACAAACCTCGCTTTTGTTCACTCTCAGATCTAGGCACAGTTGGGAGGAAGCCTTGGGTTTGATACAGCAAAATGAATCTTTATCTAAAGAAAACATATTTTTCCCTTTTGGATACAATTTTGAGAGCTGGAATATAAAGCATTGACTGAACTGAAGCAAATATGGGTGGTGACAAAATATTTCGAATCCCTGCTTGGGAAAGCTGCTTGAAGAAACTTTTCTGTCTCCTTCTGAGCCCTCCCTTCTTTCTCCAAGTGAGAGGAGGCAGTTCAAGTAAACTGCAGCAGGCTGGTTTTTCTCTGGAAAGGAAATACTCTACTGATGGGAACTGACAGCTCTTTGACTGCATTGCCTAAGCAATACCTGTAACACAGAAAGGCATATCATACAACTTCGAGTGTTTCCCATTTTCAGTAAGGTTGAACCTAAAGATTTTCCTTAATTGCACCAGTGGAATAGAAAATTACAATTGTTTTATTGTGCAGGGGGATACACATCATTGTCAGATTGTGGTCTTGGCTAAAAACTTACGCATCAGTGTTTGTCAATGTATTAATATAAAAAATAAGTGCACAAAATGCCGTGCGGAATGTCTATCATGAGAGCGCTCTCCTGTGACACGCAGTCTAAAAGCTATAGTAACTGAAAAATTAATGTCCTTTATAGTGTAGAAGACTTCTTTCAATTAAACTAGGTATATAGCACTTAATGAAAAGCTTAAAGGAGAACAGTTTGCTTGCCTTTTCTGCAAATGTATATGGACTACTTTGCAGTCCTATACGTGGGAACTGGTAGAAGCTTATGTTTCTTCTAATATCTTATTTTCCAAGCATGCTTGCTGCACGTTTTTTTTCTTTTGGTTGCTTCATCTTCAAGGAAAAAATTTTGCTCAATGATGGGATAGTTTGCTCTGCCTGCAACCTCATCATTTACATTAAAGTTTGCCCAAAAATACTTCTTTTTAGATTTTGCAAGTGCCGCAACAGCAAATAATAAATTATTAAATAGGAGCAAACACATTTTGAAATGTCGAAGATGCCTAAAAAATGAAGCACATAACATGTTGTGAAAGGGTGCAGTGTGCTGTCCCCTAGTCCTAGGCTGGTGTCAGTACCTTTGCTTAAATGACCTAATAATAACTATTGCTCTCCAAATGGAAAGAGTGAGGCTATGCAAAGTGCTTCTAGAAGAGGCAGTACTGAGCCTAGTGTACTACACAGAGTCAGAAGGTATTTTTTTTTTTTTGTCGTTAGCATGCATCCTTGGTTCTGGCTGGCTTTAGAGGCCCTAGCTGTAGATCAAGGTAAAGTGAGCAAGAATTCAGGTGTGCTAGGTGGTTTATTCTTGTGTGTTAGTGCCAAAGGGCTACCTGGTGCAGCTCTCACCTCCCATCCTTTTATCCACTTCAGATCTGAAGGAATCCTCAGTCAACTGTCCCATAAGGGAAACCCTTCCAGAATGGAGTCCATGAGCTCCTCTTTCAGACCATGTATCTGATGCAGAAGAGCCAAGAGGAAAATACTTAAGGATTCATTAGTCTGATTAAACAGATAATGGACCCATTCCAATGTTTGCAATAAGCAAGGATAACCTAGAGATCATTCTGAAAACATGTTCTTGATGTAATTTGGATTGTAATGTACAAACTGTATTCCTCCAGTTTATTGTGTCCACAGAAAGGCTGGAGTAACACTAGAGTAAATACATATTAAGCAATTTAAAATATGTATAGTATGGCCGCTGGATCTTGAACATCATCTTTTTTTTGTTGTTGTTTTCCATACAGAACTGTACCTAATGTAGCCATAGTCAGAATCATCGAAAGGAGTAAATCTGTTGTATTTTTCTTGATGACAGGATAGTAGCCGATTCTTGTGCTGCTGGGTCTCAGGTGAGATCACTTGCCAGCCCTGAAGGCAAGCTTTTGTCAAATGATGTGAGCCTGCTGCAATTTTAAGGGGAGCAAGTATCTTTTTTTATCAGTTAGATAAGAGGTAACACAGTTTCCAGGAAGCCTGGCTGAGTTAAATTATGAATGAAAGGTGTTCCAGGCGCAAATGCATAGCCATAGGAAGACTTCTTAAAGATAACTGTAAGCCTACAGTATATGCATGCAATTTTTAAAATCTGAAAAGAAGGAAAAAAAGCCTTGGTTTTAGCCTTCTTTCTGAAAACATTTCTCTGCTGCTGTGTTTTGTCTCAGACATCTGACAAATGTATGCCACAAATGAGAAATCTAGCAGGTAATTTTTGTTTGAATAATAAATGCCAGTTGTTTTTTCCCACATGCTGATGTCATAATTAAATTCTCCAGTCACTGTCCGCTCAGTTGCTCTGAGAACGCTTAGTGAAAATCAGAAATCTTTCTGATAATTAATGCAGGAGTGGACTGTAGAAAAGTCTTTTTCTAAAAGACTAGTGTCTGCTTCAGAGGGTAGGTTTGGAAGCATTCAAAAACCAGTGCAATGAGGGAACTTCTCTACAGGCTGACCATAAGTGTAAGCAAGAAAACAGCGTTGGTTGCTATTCGATTTCTGACCTAAATCTCAATTTTTTTACCTCAGAGACACTTCAGCCCAGAGATCTTGCTTGTACGTTGTTCCAGACACCAAATTAATTCCTGATGTTTTAATTTTTTTTTTACGTAGCTCTGATTAGTTAGGTTTTATCTTCCTACTCTTTCTGTATTCTCAAACTTCAGTGTGATCAAAAAAAAAAATATTTCCACAGTAAACAGCAAGCATGTGAAATTTTTAAAGAAACTGGAAACAGATTATTCTAATTTTCAAGTTTATTCTCAGCTACTCATCTAGGCTGAATATTCTCCAGCTTTAAGTTATAGGTTAAAACATGAGCTATCTGCTTATTGGGGAGGAGGAAGGAAGAGGAATTTTGTACTTGGTTTTACCCTGCGATATGTTCTACCTTGTAAAACTTGAATGAAGTGTAGCAAAAGACCTTTTGGTTTCAAAGTGATCCTGTTTTAAAATACTATTTCATCTGATTTTTCTGAAAAAAAAGGGGAAGAAAGGCACCGAGGCTGTGTATTGAGTCACTATGTTCCTAGTGAACAAATAACAGGTGTGACTTTCCCTGTGCTTGGGTACAGTGTGGGAGGGTGAAATGAGTGAACAGGTGAAGGCAAGGAAAGGGTGAGGGAAGTAATGGGAAAAAGAAGAAACAAAAGAGAAGCAGTGAATTCATTGCTTTGCAGCATTACTCAGGCTCTGTTCCTCACATGGAACTTCTTCAGGACTCATCAGGTCCGTTATAAAGATATTGAACTGTAGGTGAACTGGATTGCTCACCTCTTTCTTAACACTGACAGTCATATCTAGCTGGGGAATATCAACTAGTACGTTACGTGTGCAACTCTGCCTGATGATGCTGATCATACACATTTTTTTTTGTATAAGACCTCTTTTCCCTGGACAATCAATTGCAAATAATGTCGATTAACCTTGAGATGTCGTATGTCCAATGCACATAAATTTTTTTTAAAAAAAGTTGAGTGCTTTGGGAACTTAGTGGAAGTAGACTTAAAGCTTTTAATCAACGAACCACATCTCTTGGCTTTTCTGAATTTAGGTGAATGGTTGTAGACATAAAGACTAGTTTAATCTGTAGCCAGTTGACCTTTACCATACACTATCAAGCTCCAGTCCCTTATGTGTGTTTATGGGAATCTGATGATAGTTGAATAAAAATATCTATATTTTGGTATGGATGAAACAAAGTCTTCTAGAGAGGGAGAGAAAAAGAAAGAAGGTGAAGAGAAAAATATAATCTTTCTTGAAAATGACAGGCTGTTCTAGCTGGAACTTCTAGCTGAAATACTGGCCTGAGGTGCTTGTCAAGCATGGACTATTACACTCCAACAAGTTTAGCTTTTGCAAAACTATCGTCAACAGCAAGCCCTGAGAAGTGTCAGTCAGTATTAGCCACTGAGAGTAGTAAGTGCTTCAGCTAAACCACTTGCACTCCCATCATTGCGTGCAGTGATGATAAATGAAATGTTTCTCTTAGAGGTAAACAGCACCCTGCAAGGGGAGGGGGAAGAGGTGGAAATGGGAAAACTACGTGGCTGCCCCATAGTCTGGGGTGATTGAATAAAAGCATTGTGGTTCTTTATTGCCTATTTCGTTATTTGGCTTGTGAGGTTTGTTCTGGTTTTGCTATTGATGTCTGCAGTTAGGCATCAGCATAACGTTTAGTTTGAGATTAAATGAGGAACATAGGATTAACCTTATCCCTTGTGCAAGACTGCGAAACAACTGTTGATTCAGTGGGTAATGTCTGGTTGATGACCTGTATTCAAACTTACATATATGTCATGTTTTTCTATGTAATTTATTGAGAACCAAAAATCTGTGTTTTGTCTTTCTGTAGTGAATAAGTGACATTATTAAACATACAGCTAAAGGAACAAGAAAATTAGGGAAAAGTATAAAAGCAGATAGTTTATAAAGATGGTTTATCAAAAGGCTGAAGAATAAACAAGAAAATTCATTAAATTTGAAGGAGAAGCATTTTTTTCAGAAACCTGTTTGACTTGCTTAGCATTTTCTCCACCAGTGCCAGAACTAGTAAGCATCTTCAGGCAAAACATTTACTCTTACGGCAAATACTCATGCAGCACTCTTTGATATAGTCAAAATGGAGTATATAAAGTATTCAAATGTTTAACAATCATTTCCATGGATTTATATAGCATTTAGTATTTTATAAACTGACACATTGACAAAACTATTTCTAACAACAACGTTTAATATACATTGTTAACTCTTGGTGATATGATTAAAAGAGTCCAATTTGCTTATCCTTGGGCAAAAAAATCTGTTTTACTTGGAGGGAATAGGATTACATCTTAACAGAGGAAAGATTAGCTGATATGTACCAAGGGAATCTGCAATGCAGAATAACTATGAAAGAAAATAGTTCATAGAACATTGAATTCTAAGTAAAGTTATTCTTCAAATTTTATTTGCTCCTAAGTAAAATCAGTTTTTAGTAGAATGATTTTTCACTTACATCTGCTCTTAATGTACTGTTAACTTGTTGCAAATCTTGCTTTTGCCTTGGAAGTTCTTTGCAATGAAAATGTTCATCCTGACTTAAGGCCTAATATTATCAGGTGAGGAACAGCCTCCAATTTCTTAAACTAAGAGCATGCCTACTATGATATACAGAATCCTTCCAGGTAAAACCCATAAAGCTTGATATCTTGCTACTATTAATGCTAAAGAAAAAACTGAAGACTGAAACAGACCCATAAATATATTTGAAAGTATCAAACCGTCAGTATTGGTAACAAAGGCAGAGAACCAGAGTCAAGGTTTGTTCGATTGGATGATCCTGTAACAGCAGTACCTGACTGCAGTAGAATTAAGGTGTCACCGAAGGTTGAATGAGAAGTTCAAGCAGTTATGTGGGTAGCACTTTATTCTGTAGTAGTTTAAGAGATCTCATTTTTTAACTGTAGAGAAGCTTTGCTCATAACTGAACAGAAATCAAAAGCAGAGGAAGGTTTTACCTGCGGTGCTGCTCAGTCGCTACTTTCCCCTGCTTCCATTGCACACGCTCTCCCTTTCTCTCACTTTCTGTTTGTTCTTTCTAACAGTTATTCTTCTATTTTCCACTTTGGCCTCCTATCGGGGTACTTTTCTTCTCTACTTACACCTGTCCCCTGTATTTCCATGCTTTTGTTTCTATTTATTCATTTATGTCTTCCACTGAGATGACTGGGAAAGCAGAGCAAGGGTTACCATAATGTGCAACTTCCCTGTGTGATGGAAAATCAGCATCCCTGTCTGCAGGGGATGGAAAAGAGGTTAGGTGGTGTTCCAGCTCAGCTATGAGGAGTGTAGAAGAGGCAGAGTGTGAGAGACTCATGGAGATAGCGTCAAGTGAAGAAAAAAGTAGTGTAGTATTGTGTGCTATAGGAAAGGATTGCCCTGATAACTTCAGGCACTGCTCAGTTGTGCAAGCAGCAGCTTCAATGATATAGAGACAGGCTTCTATGTTTTTATAGGAAAGACATTGAGAAAATATCTTGGAGCCAGCCTGATCGTTCCATGCCCAGCTCAGAAAAAGGTTCAGCAGCCAGAATAACACTGGTTGCAATGTACAGTATAATTTGGTTCCAGAGCACTAGTAACCTTGGAGGTTTATGACAAAGCTAAAGGAGCTGCTGTAATAAAACAGACATTCCAGATCAATGTTTTTTTCCTTTGTTTCATTTAAAAGAAAAACATGCAAACAATTCCTTTTCTCAAGTTATATTGGTGGAAAATACTACTGCTTAAAAAAAGTTCATCAGACTTGCTTATGCAGACATCCATGGATATTTTTCTGCAGAATCATTTTTCTTAGTAATGAGGGAATGTTATTTAGCCATTATCAGTAAATAGTCCATCTTAGAAAACTTGATGCTTTTCTTGACATTTTAATCTCTTTCTATATCCCAGAAAGCAAATAACATCATGATTTTTCTCAAAGTATTAGTGAGATTTATTTTAAAACCTCACAACTGAGCCATGTAAACAGGTGTTAAGTCCCTTAGTGATGGCTCAACTGTTAGAGCTCTACAGTAATGTTAATTTTTTTCTGTCAAAATGCTTTTGATCTTACACTAGGATTATGTGAGTTTCTATGCCTCACACAGGATTCATTTTTTAACTGTCAAAAAAGTTTTTTCAGAAATGATTTGCATGTTCCGTAGTCAGTCCATGTGCAAGTGGCTTATTAGGTAAAGATCATCTCCCTAACAACTGGATGGAGCAGGACGCACCTTTAACTGAAGAGTTTGAAGTGAGTTAATTCTAGTTGTGAACTGCTTGAGACAATCTCTTAAGGCATGAAAATATTGAATATCTTTCGTCTGTTGTCTTCATTTCAGTGTCTCTGTTCTATAATATTGCTATGCATGGCTTTAAAATATAGAAAAAGAAGGGAAGTTTAACAGCTATTGCAGTTAGTCAAATGATAGAAAAGTAGCAGTTTAAATGAATATGTTAAGTGTTTTCTACGTCATAGCCTGGAAAGACTGATGCATTTTTACTGCCCTGTGTAATAACAATAGGCATCTGTATGCTGCTGCTTCTGAGATTCAGACCCTCTGTAGTCTCTTTGCTAGCTGTATTTCATTAACTCTTATAAACCTCTTGCCTTCAATAACAGCAAATGAAACTCTGGCACAATGTCTCCCTCTAGGCTACAGACAAGTCCGACTTCCAATAATTCAGTGTTGGAGTTGAATAAAAGACAAATTATTCTGTCATGTGTCAGTAGCTACAATACATCAACCAGTAATGCAAGGTACTTACTGTGAAAGAAGCAGGGATATTTTCAATTACTGCCAGCTACTTAATTATCCACGGCGCAGGGGTGCATGTAGCCGCATGGTTTGTTGTGTTGTAGAAAGCACCGCTTCCTGTTTGGCTCCAAAACCCTGGGTTTCCTGTGCTCAGGCACATGGGACCAGAAACAAAACTTGAGGTTTTAGTGGTTTTTTTATGTTAAAGAAAGTACAACATGTGATAAACTTAACTCTGTAAAAAAGGTTATACCAAGGGGTAAAAAACAAAACAAAACCCCCAAAAAAACCTCCTGGGGAGTACGTGTTTGTGTACAGCAGAGCTGAAGCTGAGCAGAGCACAGCAACCACAAGCGTTCTAAAACTTTTGCTTTCTTATGGGCAGACTTTATATGAACTGGTTCAAGGCAAAACAACACATGACCCTTCCAGGCAGCTCGCAGATACTCTCCGCCCTTAATTTATTCTCATCCTAATGAGAATAAATTCTCAATCCTAATGGTCTAACATCTGGTCCTTGCATGTAGCACAACTGTAATGGTTGAGAAGTGATTCTGGTGACCAGGCTGAAGAGCCACCCTCCTGACTAACCTGCTTTAAAGAGTGATGGAAACAGTGTTCTGGTGATGTCCTTTCCAGACAGATTTACCTTTTTACCCTCTTGAACTGCTGTGACTTGTTTTGTTCCTTAAGAAATGTTTTTGGTCTCTTTTTAACTTTGTAATAGTCTAGCACCCCACTACTTTTTCAGTTTGGCAAAGATTTTGATGCTAAAAGGCAACCTACTGAAAATTTAGAAAATTACTTCCCTTACAGGCAATAAAAGAATACTGGCAAACACTTTTGCTAAAGCTTCTGCTCCCCTCATCTTTATCACTTTTGGTGAACAAATAACCGGTTTTATTCTTGCAATTAACTTCATGAAAAAAATTAAGTTGGGGCAGTTTCCTTTGTCCAAATACTTCAAAATACTTATGATCTCAGTCATTGCAAATTTTCCCTCTCTTTAATAACTCAATGCTGAAAATAAATATATTCTTCCTTTTTTGAGACTTTGAGTACATATCCATGAATGCCAGTCATCTTAAGAGACCTGATTTGAAATAGGAAGGTCTTTTGTTGATCAGCCTTTTACATAGCAGCCAACATTTTGGAAAAACAATGCCAAGTAATGTTCTCTTTTTTGGACTACAAAGTGTTATTTCTCCCCTACCAGAAAAAAAAAACCCAACCCAGAAATCTGGCATTACAGACACATGTGTACCTTACTGTAAGCAGATTAGTATATAAGGATTCAGCCAAAATTTTTGAGTAAAGGAGAGTTTGATCTTCTTGAGACTATCTCTCTTTCTGAGAGGTCTTTTCTTGTTCAGATTTCAGAACACAAAACATCTTGCTTGTTAGGTGTTGTCATCCTCTGTGTGTGTGTGTGGGGGGAGGTGGGGTGGTGTACTGGTTTTGGCTGGGATAGAGTTAATTTTCTTCATAGTAGCCTGTATGGTGCTGTGTTTTGAATTTGTGACCCAAAAAGTGTTGCTAACACAGCAATGCTTTTGCTATTGCAAAAAAGTATCTGCACAGCATGAAGAGGTGGGGTGGACAAGAGGCTGGGAGAGGACACACAGCCAGGAGACCTCTGACCCAGGGTGACCAAAGGGATATGCTTTACAATAACATGTTGTCCTCAGCAGTAAAACTGGGCTTGGGGCAGAGAGTTTGCCAGGGTTTGCTGTTGTTCGGGGACCAGCCAGGCAGCAGTTAGCTGGTGGTGAGTGCTTGCTTTCTGCATCATTTGCTTTTCTTTTGTTTTGTTGTCTTTTTCTCTTTAACTTATTAAACTGTCTTTATCTCAGCCTGAGTGTTCTCCCTGCTCCTGCCAAGTAGGAGGGAGTGAGTGAGCAGCTGTGTAGTGCTTGGCTGCCCACAATGGTTAACTTACAGCAGGGGTCATGGCCAGTTCAGAAAAACTGCATGGATATTGGGAGCTAGAAATTATCTGATTTAATGTTGTCAGTCCTTAACTTCTAGTTTGCAGAGTTATACGAATCACTTCTATGATTTATTGCACAGCTGGTTATCAGGAGAGGACAAATATATTTCATTTCTGCTAAGTAATGTATGCATACATGCATACAACAAGCTACTTTGTCAATGTCACATTAATTATCCAATAATATTGAACTTAATTCTTGCTGTAAACTTAGATGTACATTTCCTTGCATTGTAATAAATTATGTACTAAACCATACTTGTTACTGCAAAAATGTTTCTGGTAAAGCTTATCCCTGCCAATTAGCTTAAAAATGAATAGCAAGAGATTTCCCCTGTCCTCTACTTATTACTTCAGGTATTATAAATGTTCTCCTTCAGTGTGTATAGACAGACTTTGCTGTTTAATAAGCGTCATCATATGGCAGTTATGCTGCAGAAATAGCAGTCAAATTAGTAGATTCAAATTTTCTCTTCCTGGCCTAGATTTCAGTCAAGAAAAGAACTGTAATCACTGCATCCAGTTTCCCTGGTCCAATCCTCTGTAAAGATAAATACTTCAAATCTTTTTGATCTTTCATCAGGTTTCTCTGCAGGTGACTTTACAGGAACTGTTTCAGTTTTGGAAACGTCTTTGTTCAAATGAATCCTTCAGATTATATTTCTTGCTTTTAACAAAACCAAAGCAACAACAACTAAAAACAATAAACCAACCCAAATCCTGTGCTCTGGGTATTTAAGAACTTGGAGAAGGGATCATGACTCGCTGTTGTTCTGTTGGAGGGAACTGTGAAAATAATCTTCATCTCATTTTGGTCTGTTTTATGGTTGGCAATAAAAGAAAGAGGACAAAAAGAGACAAGTTACAAGAAATGTTGGATTTTGAGGGTTTTTTTGCAGTTAAAAACTGGCAAACCTAGTTGCTGGCTGACTATCAAAAATCTTTAGATCTGTCAGAATACTATAGTACAAAATAAGATGGAAAAACCATTGCATCTGATGAACAGAAGCATGGAAAGTTAAATCAGGTTAGAGAAATATAAAAGGGAGGAGGAGGAATAGTTTGTTTCTTGGAAACTTCCTAGCAATATACTGCAGTTCAGAAATGGTTCCCTGTAAATTTATTCCATGTGACAGTGATGTGAAGTCTTACAGCTTGTATTGTAAGCTATACTTCTTGTTCAGACAATAGAAAGCTCTGCTCTTGACAGCACCAACAAGGAACCCAGAGGTTATAGGACTTCACTTCTAATAGACAATTTTGCATTTGATGCTGGTGTTAATGATGAGTAACCCAAAGCTGTCATTAAAGTAACTGAGTTGGCTTCTCTGCTGCACTGAGTTTCTACTTTATTCAGTAGATACAGAGGGGCCATCAGGGTAAAATTTTTAGTTCAGTCTAACTCCACAGTTGTTTAAAGCCATCCAAATAATTTCCTAACATTAGCAGGTACATTTCAGGAGTTTGTCAAATAACTGAAGATAGCAAAGACCAGTGGGAAGCGCCTTCTATCTCTGTGGCTTTAAATGCAATGTCTCAGGAGGCAGGGAAGACACAATTCAGGGTTTGGCTCTTTATTTTTCAAGAGGGAAGACCCTCACTAAGTACAGACTGCTTTCTTTTCCTATTTTTGGCTGCTTGGTTGAATTAGATACTTGCCGTATTTATGCAGTCCTTGCTGTTAGCTCTCTTACTGAGAGTTTGTACTGATAACACAGGAAATTAACATCTATCTATTACTTTCAAATGGGTGTTACCTGAGTATCTGAAAAAATCTGGACACTTCTCAAGAAAGTAATTTGTTTTATATACAGTAAGTTGTAAGTAAACTCAGGAGCCATATTCACAGTTAAAGTCAGTGTAATTCTGGTATTAAAAAAAAAAGCAAACAACAAACCCAAACCAAAAATTATACAAAAATGCTTTATTAAAGTACTCTATGCTCACTGCAGAATGGCTCTTTAAAAATATTTTCTTGTGACCCTTAGACTTAGACTATCTGTACAGGAAAAACCTGTTGAGAGTAACTGGACAACCACATGCATCCTCCTTTACAAAGGAAATCTTACTCCTCAGAATAATACCTATTTTCAGAAAGCTCCTGAGCGATGATGACAAGTTATCCTGTCTCCAGCTACTCTTCCCTATATAAACGCACATGAAAGGATTGGTAGGGTATGTTGTGTCCTGACAGAAATTCTGTTTGCAAAGATCAAGAAAAATGGTTAATCAGGCCAAGGAATTTTTTTTTTTCCCTATTCTTTCTATGGATTTATCTGTGGTATGAAGACTGTGGCATGCTGTGCTCTGTGGACTAGTTTTCTGGGGGCTGGCTACATCTTATGTACATCTTCCCTTCACCTAGGGAAGTCCACACAACTGAAGAATCCAGATTATTTGATCCTATGTGTGGGTTAGTATCAAGTGCTTCTCTTCTTCATAATGGCACTTGCACAGTGTAAGGCAGATTTGATTAATGAGAAGACAATTTTTTAAGAATAGCTGAGATCCTTCATGTCCCCCAGTTATAGTACAAGGAAGTCATCACAACAGATCTGGCAGGACATGCTTCATTCATCTCTTAAGGCTTATTATCTGAGCAAGCTTACAGAAACATGTCAATGAATGCCTTAAGACTTTGACAGCTCATTAATCGTGTAGTCCTACAATAAAAATAGACATAAAATGCATTCACTACTTTTCAAACTGTTACATTTGTTGGGATTTTTTTATTAGCTAATGTGGAATGATAGCTAATTTTCCATAAATAACATTCACTTTGCTTCATTTTTCTAAATAATCAGTAAAGTTTTAACAGAATAATATCTTGAATAACAACATGTGTAAATACAGATTAATGAGCTCGAAATTCTAAGTCAAATTCTGCGCTGAAAATTTATTCCTTTAAAATGGAACTAATTAAAGGTTATTTTCCTGCAATTTTATTACAATGATATCACTTTTACAACTAAAGAAAAGGACACATTCCTGTGAAACCTGCGCTAGGAGGACCTGCTTTGGCAGGGGTGTTGGACTAGATGATCTCCAGGGGTACCATCCAACCCCATGTCATTCTGTGATACAGAATAAAAGACACATAGCTCAGATGATAAGAGTTATAGAATGATGAGTATATACTACATCAATGGTTCCTTTTTTGAATAATCTTTAAAAACAAAAAAATCTTTCAGTCTTCTCCTTTGATGCCAATTTACATGTATTATTTCACCCAGGAACAGTAAACAGGTTTATGAAAGGTAGAGATGGGAGCTGGTGCCCTTAAAGCACTGTGTATTTATTTCCACTTTTCAATCTACAAGTGCTGTAACGAAACACAAGTTAGTATCTTTTCTTGAAAATGCATCCTTTTAGGATCATAAATCAGTATACTGCACTAGTAGCTAAGAGATAAAGTTTAAAAACTGATGTGCAGAGGAAAAAATATGCTGTGAACCGATAAGCCTTCATAAATGAACAAATTTGCTTAAATGCTTGAGGGATTTTGGTGAATCAGTGGGGTCAAAGCCTGGTGTTACTTCTACACAGATGTTATTTTTTAGCTAAATTTTGTGAAATTGAGGAAAAGAAAAATAAATGTGTAGATAATGTGTAGAATGAATATAGACAAAAGTGTTTTATAAGCATTGGCTTGAAGAAATTAGGCATTCGTCACAGGGTCTTATTAAATACAAATCCTCTGCCCAGGTCTTAATTGTCATTCCTACTCTGCACAGACCTCACCCCAATGAAGTCTGTAATCCTTTTGCCTGTGGCTTAAATAAAATGCAGAATTCATTCTTTTGGTTTTTTACCGTCTTTGTGGTATTTCTTTCAGTAGTGTATTCCATGATTAATGGGGCTTGGAGGTGTGAAATTTAAAGTGAAACCCTGTTTTTGTGCAAATTAGTAGCAAATGTCCAAGAATTTGCTCTTAATGTTTATCAGAACCAGCCTGGAACCGAACAGAATAAACAGTAATTTAGGCACAGACTTGAAGCATGTAGATGATTCTGTTGGCACCTCACTATGAAAATGCTGGAGTCATAGGCAACATTGGAGCTTGAAGTCTAGCTTAGCAATCAACTTGGCACTGCTTGCAGAGAAAGATATCATTCAATGGGAAGAAGCAAACTATATATTAACCACTAAAAAAGTGGAAGAATATATGTACTTTCATCATAGTGAAATAAGGACTAATAAAATACTGGCAAAATGCTGGAACTCATTTGTAATGAAATTGATACAAACTTTCCCATTTCTATTTTTTTATGATCCTAGAGAAACATTTCCCTTCATTTGCTGCTTTTGAAGATTTATCAGTTCTGTTTTTGAATACAGGTGTTCTGATAATATTTACCAAACTCTGAAATAGGTGATCCTGGCTCCTGCCTGATAAGAGAAGCTGTTTGTTGGTCTGCAGTAAAAATATGTATGAGTTTAGTGACAGAAAAACAAAGGGAACTGTTAATGCATTGATGTTTCTCTTTGGGTTTTTCTCCCATATTTTTTGAAAATAATATCTTTCAGTGCCAGAACTGTGGAGAGGTCAAAAGGACCAGGAGAGTATCAACTATGAGAGCAAAGAATAAAGAAATAAAAATGAACTGAAGTGATTGAAAGACTAATAGGATTTATTTCTTTTAAAATCATCTAGACATGTTGCTTTAAGATGGAAAGTCCAACAGAAAAATAGGAGCAAGAGTACTGAACAGAGCAGAGCACCAGGAATTACCCAAGGCATTAGGCCACATTATTTCTAGTGGGCTGTGTGTGTAAATGTAGGTCTGGTATTCCTGCTGAAGTGGTGGTGTCTTCTCTCCGTCACTGATTCCTGCTGAGAATGAAGGAGGGCTGTGCTCTATCTCTCTGCATAACTTTCATGGGCTGTTTGGATATCTCAAACTTATGGGACAATGTATATAAATTAGTAAATTTTGTCAATTAGTATGTAAATTTATTTTATGACCTTGTCAAGAAATATAACAAAACAGGTTTTAATTCCCTCTGCACAGACAATAGTCTATCAAGTGAATTCACTTACTGACCACTTAAGTCATGAGGTTTCATAGCTTATAACTGGTAACTCTTAACTTGTGCACTTACAAGCAAAATCAGTCACCCAGCTGATAGTGAGAGTGCTCATCCTCCCTCTTCTGTCACTGTGTGGGTGTTCCTTGTATCACACCAGAGAGTATGAAAGACTTGGAAATTCAGCTGCTGGTAGATCTACTTCAAAGGGGTTTTGAGTAAGCTGATGTTTTCATACCTTCCAGCAAGGAAATCTGGTCTATACCATTTCCATTCTGAGGAGACTGCCACACATTCAATACGCAGAGATGGTGGCTGCAGGGGGCAGCAATCTGCAGGTGGTAACAGCTTTGAGCTCTTTCTGGCCACCTCTCCTGCCTCTACTGGTGCTCTTGCTTTGACCTAATGATCTGCTCCATTAGGTCAGCATGTGTCAGGCCTTAGTATGAGCTGTGTTAGCCAAAATCTGAGCAGGAGGTGTGTGAACAGTCACAACATCCAGGGAGGTTAATTTAGGCACTTACGTTTCGATACTGAAGTTGTGTCTTGGAATAACTTTAAGGACAGCTAGATTGCCTAGGCTGGGAGTGCTGATGTGTAGATGTGCTGAGGGACATGGTGTAGTGGTGGCCTTGGCGGTGCTAGGTTAACGATTGGACTCATGATCTTAAAGCTCTCTTCCAACTGAAATGATTCTATGAACCTGTGCTTTTGAGAAGACCACCCCAGCCTCACCATACGCACAGGAAGCCTGGGTACCTGAAGCCTGCAGAGGAGCCTTACTCGTTGCTGTACCGAAATTTTTGGAAGTGAATGTAGTTCCGAGTGCTTGTCTTTTCTCTCTCCAGCACCCTCCAAATGTCAGTCACTAATCTTATGCAAATCTTGCATAAGCATGTGTATAGCAGTGACTCTACACAGTATTGTTGCTGTGACGTTCCCCATTTTCTTTGCGCAGCTGGACATAATCAATTCAGACATACAAAAATGACTATGTATTCATGCCCGTAGGGACAAGTTTAGATAGTTCATGGAACTTTTGTTAAATCAATGTAAATTGGAGATGTATTGTTATCATACTGCCTTTATCAAATTCTTCTGTAAATAGCCTCCATTATTTTTGATTCAGGTGGTATTGAACTTGGCCCAATTTTATTACGTGATTTTTACTGTTTAACAATAGAAGGCTGGAGATTTGATGGTAATTTCCTCTCCATTCTAAAAGTGTCCTAATTTTTCATGATAGAATACTATAAATTGCAATGTATTCCTCAGAAATGGCTGTAGATACTTAGCACTTTTTAAGTCTTATCAATAGAATATGAAAGCACTGGAGACTACAAGTAAGGAATGTGTATGTTTTATGAGGTAGTTATGTCTATAAACTCTGGCCTATTGTAAGACATTAACTCTGTGTTGCTACTTTCAAGCTTAGGTGAAAGTTTTCTGTACTTTGATGTTGATTAATACTTAATTTTCATAGACTCTGAATTCACAGTAATTTCATTTTTGAAATAGGCATCATGTAAGTTGAAGGAGACTGATTTATTTCTTTTATTATTTTTTGCTTGTGCGAAATGCAGAGACTTCTGAAAAGCAGAGATAATCACTGTACATTTGTATGTTAATGTTACCAGGTAATCATCCTGAAAGACTGAATATGATTAACACCTTGAATCATAAACTAGAGAAAATGTACAACACTTGACAGGGAGTGAAACTTCTAATACAATGTGGAAACATCTGGCCAGGAAATTGTTTTCCAAACACTGAAAATTATAAGCAATTATCAAGTATTTTACCTGCCTATACTCATAACTCTGTTTTAGTGACACTTTAACTGATATTATGCTTCATTTCTCAGCAGTCTGATTTTTGGATAATCACCCTAGATCTATGATTTACATGCTTTCATCTTCCTGCTTGACGTGCATGGCAAATATTTCTGTGGTGTGCTTTAAGGGGGCAATCAAAGCGGGAGATGAAATAAGGCACTCTTGTGACAATTGAAGGGAAGAGCTTAATTTGACAATTCTCGTCAGTGAGGGATCTGACAGGAAGACCAGGTGGCCCTAAATCAGCTTGAGCTAAACTTCTAGGGAAGTGAGCCTGCACATGCCAATTTTCTGAGCATAACCTAGGTGTCATTTTCAAGACCTTTTCTTGAGGCAGTTGTATGTACATGCAACTTTGACATGTGGCAAATTGCTAAAATATGGTGGCAGATGTATTGGCTAATAATAACTTAGGATGATGCTTATCTGTAAACCCTCCATGAAAAAGAAAGGGCAACTTCATCCTTTATGTACCCACTTTCACTCAAATATGCATTTTTTTTTTTCTATTGCATATTTTCCTGGGACAAAAGGTAGAGCAAGAGGGGACAGAGTCAAAGGATGTTAGGTTTCTTTTGACTCCAAGAAGGTTTGTGGCTCAAATCTGGATGCTGTTTCTGACTTTAGAATATGGTTGTGAACCATTCGTGATTTTTATTGTGCTAATAACCCTCTTCCTGTAGCTAGCCTCAGCCATTAAGTAGAAACTGCCTTTTCATCTTGGAAACAGAGCTTCCTATCTCAAATCACTCCAGGACATCCCATCAAACTGACTTCCCTAGTGGCCACTTCCTCATCTCTTAGATGAAAGTTGCAGTAAGAAAAAATGGCACTCTGTCCCTCAGTGGGAAAGTTCACAGTTGGTCAGATCCTGACGTACTTACATGGCTCTAGCAAAACAGAACAAAAAAGATGTAAATCAGATTGGTTTGTTAAGGAAAGTGAATTTTCACCTCAGCAGTGATTGTCCTTCACTGTCATATGCCCTATAGGCTATGTAAGGTCAAACTGTTGCATTCTATAACTTAAGTACTGACAATAGTATATCAAGTGATGTTTTGTAAGTGAGCCTTTTAACTTAATACAACACGACAGGCCATTTGATATGACATATGAATGCAAAATGTTGTTGGCTTTCATTTTAACTTCAGGTAACATGATGTCTTGGGATGGCTATACATTCCTAATCTAGTATTTTCATCATGCCGGAAAAAAAAAAATATTTCTTCTATTTTGAAACTGTTTCTTTCTACACTGCTTTTTATTTCTTTAATATTTGCAGATTGAGGAAATATTCTTGCTTTTTTCCCTTATAATAATTTCGTGAGCTGGAAAAATAAAAGGGAAATTTTCAAGCAATTTACTGTCTTCACTCTGAAGTACGCTGAAAAATCAAAATCTCAAAATATCTCACGGAAAAGCTGAAATAATAAAAAGAATAACATTTTTCACTGCAATTGAATAATTCGTATCTATGCATACAGTAGAATTAAAGATAAATGGAACGAGAGAATTTGAAATGAAAAAGAGGAAAACTTAGTGAGATAGTAAAAACAATCAAGGTTCTGCATCTTGATATTTACTTGGGTTATTTTTTTAGTAATTAGTTACAATCAGAATATTCTGACATCATTCTGGTACTAATTTAACAGCATTTTCTGTAGATGACCTGCTGGAATTTTAACAACTCTATAAAATACTTGAAATGCATAATTTCCTGCTGAAATTCTGTTGGGTCATTTGACAGCTGCTTTCAGAGCTGATTTGCCTTGCTTAATCCATATTTGCTCTAAGGCTTGCTTACTTTAAAGTGTTTCAGGAGTTGGTGTTCATAGATTTCCAAGCCATAGGTGAATGCATTTTAGACCCCCTTGTGTCAATTCAGGTGACAATTATTTGGGGAGAGAAAGCACAAAGTGACATTAGTGATGGAGATGGACTTTTCTGTATAGTTCCAGCACTCATATGGTTTATGTAGCAGTCCTGTATAGGTTGTTTCAACCTGCAGGTGGTTCCATCAAGTTCCCCAGCGTTGACATATCTGAGAGGTGACCTGCTCCTGAGCACACTGGCCCACAGGTGTTCTCAGACAAAGATTTTTTTTCACTACAGGAGCTGAAGTTCTATGCTGGCTTGGAGTCGGCAAATCAGCAGGTGTTTCAGTGCTGGGCAGTGGCCAACATGCTCAGTTTCTTGTGGAGATGCGTTTTGTTGTGTAGTGTATCTTCCATGCTCTTGAAGTTCTGATACAAACATAAAAGTTGCAAACTAGAAAGTTCCTGAGGGAAGTATTTTAGACAGTGTATCAAAACAAATGAGTCATGAATCTAGAGGGAGGAAAAATATGTGCATATTTAGAAATTTCAGTTTCAGAAATTACTATGATCCTGTTTTATTTTTTATTTCCTTGTATTCACTAATTGTTAACCGTATAGAGGAAGCTTTAACCAAGCTAATTCATTAACAGTTCTGTATTCAAAGAAAAAAGTGCTAATTTAATTAATGGGCTAGTTTTAAATTCAAGCAGCAAAGGAACATTGAATCCTCTAAGGACCTGGCCTGCTTATACTTTAAGTGCCATTTTCAGTCTGATTTGAGGAGAGTCAAGGTAAGTGCAGGGAACCAGAAAGGTATATGTGCTTCTGAATATTCAAAAGAAGTAAAAAACAGGAAGAACAAAGATGACTGTTGATAAGTATTTGAAATTAAGTGAAATATTTTCAAGAGATGTTTAAGAATATGCATCAGTGTGCCTTGTGGAGTTACAAATCTAATATCTTCAGTTAAGACTATACCTAACACTAAGCACAAAAAAAGAATGTACAATTTTTCTACTTATAAGAGTTTAAAATCAGTGCTTCATGTTCAGAAGGTTTTCGGGTATTCCATTTAATTCATTCACTCCATTTAATCTGAAAATTGCATGAGTCAAAGATGACTCCTTTAATTTCTCTAATCCCACAGACATACTTTTGGTGTATCTGATGTATGAAAAATGTTGCCAGTAAAGCAGTCCACTGGTCCTCTGGAGACCTGATCTTGAGCAGGCCACTGACTAGGTGGCTCCGGAGAAGCCACATCACTCTTCTGCACCCTTGGTTTGTCTTTCAGTGGAGGAAAAAGATAATATCACTGACCTTTATAAAGCATTTGAGATCTAATTATTTATAGATTAAGTAACATAGGATAGGTAATGTAAGTGCTACCTGATAAACAATTATCTAAGAGAATACCGCAAGCAGAATAAGCGGGAAAGATGTTAATAACAGCCTCATATTTAACAAAAGGACCCATAAATACATGGACTTCAGCTCTCAAATATCAACAGATTTTTTTCTGGATTCTTCAGCTTTTCACTAAAGCTGTGACAAATAATATTACTCTATTGTTACTACCCTCTGATTATCATAGCCATTAGGGAGGTTAAAAAAAAACTTAAAGGACTATAGTTAGGCCAACAGGGAGGTGGGAAGTGGGGGAAAGCCTGGCTATTTGGGAACCAGTTTTCTTTTGTTGACCAAGGAGTTGAGTTCAAGCATATGTATTGAAAAACTTATGCACTAAGAGAAAATTATGCACTTTTTTCTCAGCTCAAAGAATTAGTTTGCATAGGATAGGGCTAAATCTTGTCAAACATCTCAAGAATTTGTGGCCCGGATTCTCTACTGCGCTATACTGAGTGCGTCTGAGACTAACGTATTGACATATCAGAAAAACAGTGTTAATTGTGTCAAGATTTGATGTCCTTGATTTCAAAGCTGAGTTTCAACAATGGCATTTATAGGATCAAATACAGTGTTTATATAAAAATTTGCTTGTTTTTTGATTGTGAAGAGAGCATTTTTCCCTCTCAATTATTTCAAGATCAAATCATAGGTTAGCCAGTGCTCAGTAAAAAGCACATGGTGGTTTGAAGAGGAGGTTTAAGGCAGGAGGTGGCTTTGACCATTGAAAACGTACATTTCATTTACAACAGGGTTAAACACCATTACATTTGTTATATGTGCTAATCTAATAATCACAGAAAGATAAAATCTTTTATTAGGTTTTCATTGAATGACATTGTAAAAAGTAGCTTTAAAGGCTCTTTGTTGTAATTTGATCTAACTGAATGTCTTGTGCTCGCATTGTACCTTCTGAAATTCTTTAATATGGAGATTTCAGAAGTTTTGAAGTATTTATTGTACTGAACGCTTTGAAAAGATCAGTAGGTTATATGATTTCTCTTTTTTAATAAGTTAGAGTAAGCGGCATCCATATTTTTGTACAACACAGCCCTATTGCTCTTTTAAAAAGTGTGCTGACAAAACAATTTCAATATAATGAAACAGCTCACTGCAACTTCTCTAGAGAAAATAAAACTGAATTTGATGAGCCTGGTTGTTACTGACAAGACATTTTATCATGAATACTGTTAAAGTTCCACTTTTCTCATTACACTAGTTTAGAAAGAGCAAAATGTCTAGTATTAAACTTGGCTTATTTGTTCTGAGTGTGAACTTTGTGTTGCATAGTGAATATTGATGTGAGTAACAGAAATCTACAGAACTCCATTTTGTTCAATGACAATCTTTGACTATAAAATTTATACTAATTTAGCCTTTAAGCTGCCTGCATGGTTGGTTGTATGCTATAAAACATTTCTACATAAGAACACAATGGAAACCTGAGCATTTGATTGGCATGGGGTATATACAGCCAGCCAAAGTATTTATCTAGGTTAGTAGTCCAGCTCATTCAACAATGGAAATTATGAAAAGCAAAAATGCAGCAAAATATGTATCATTCTAGTTATTGTTGTGTACTCTTGAGACTTCATCTCAACTATCTGCAGTTCAGTTGTTCAGCGTGCATAAAGCCTAGCAGAGAAATCATCTTAGTCTGTGTGGACTTGCTTATGTTGAGTGTTTGAATAGGAAACACACTTAGGAAATCTGGTCTCTGTGTTCAGCTAAAGCATTTAACTTACTGAAACATGAATTTAGGTATTTATTTATGTGAGTAACTTTGACTTTAAAAATTCCAACAACCCTCACTGAAATTCTGTAAAAATCACTATCTTCAATAGTTTGAGGAACTGGATTTAACCAAAAAAAAAACCCCGTACCAACACCCAGAAAAATAAATCCCCGGCACCACCTGCTCCCTCCCCCCTCCCCCCCCAAAGAAACCTAAACCCAACCCTAAGTATTGTAAGAATTATGTTTGTTCCTTCAGCCATAGAGTTTGAGTACTTGTCTGCTTGATGCAGATTGGAGTCTTCTGTAATCCTGCTGTCATTCAGTGATAAAGCTGGAGGAAAATCTCAGATGGGAACAAAATCTGCTGAGAAAGAACTTATGGGTATTCTTATGGACAAAAAGGACCTACATGTTCAATTTGGTTTGATTTTTTTTTTTAACTTTGATGCTGGTAAATACTAGAAGGGAATGTTATATGTGTGGCTTGTGGTAGTTTCTGCATGTGTGATATGCTGTACCTTGTTGTGATGAGTGTGTGGTTTTCTAGTGCTTCTGCAGAGCAATGACATAAATGAGACACTTGTCTTTTATGTATTTGTAAACAGACTTGAACAGAACACTTGCTTGGCTGCAGGCTTTGCCTAATGTATTCACAGGCCACCAAAGTTAAAAGCTGAACAAATTCAGGTTTATAGGCAGGGTTTGTGTAATGGTTTCAGACTACAGGAAATGAAATAAGAAAACAGGTATCACCATAATCAACACTGTGGTTATCAGGATGGTTTGAACTCTTGAAAATAAATCCTTGAGAATCTTTAGTAACTTGCTGAGTGAAGAGTATTTGTGCTGTTTTGACATCCATATAAAAGCACAGCTTCTGAGGTCAATAGATAGTTTTCAAGCTCATGCAAAATGTCTTTTAGGTGAAAGTGTCTGCTGCAATCTGCAGAATGCTTGGCTTTTACTGAGTTTGAAAAGTAAGAGAAAAGATCTGGTACCATTGTGCACTGTAGCTCTTGGTACCATATTTTATCCAGAGGGCCTAGAAGTAAGATGTCTGTGCCCTTGCTTCCTTATTTCTATCACAGCCAGAGAGATATATGAGGGAGAGAGCTGCATGGAGAGGAAACGCAGAACTCTGGTCCTTTCAGTTTCTCTAATATGATGTTTTGTAGGCAGGTATAGCTGTCTATGAAAGGAGTTGTAATCACAGATCGGGGAAATCCTTCAAGAATTGCTATGGATGCGTTCACATGATGTCCTTCGTGCAAATACCCCTTAGTTCAGAAAGAAAACAAATCTGAAAGATCTCTCACATCTTGATTTATCTATCCCACTATCCATCTCTTTGCCATTAGAACAAGCTCAAAATGACTAAAACGGGTTTCTCTGCCTCTACCCTTTTCTCCAAGGGACATTGTCACTTGCTTCCTTTTCTTGTGAACTGCCTGTGATTTGAGCATATATAACCTCAGTTATTAGGTTTTCTTATGTTGCTTTGCTTTAGTCTTTTCAGGCGCCTCTAACCATTACAGATTCTTTCTCCAAAGCATCTTTAAGAGGTGCACTCTGCTCTATTGGTCCCTGAGCAAACTTTGAAAATTTAATGTCCCAATTTTTGCAACAAATTCACGTATGATTTGAAAATACTGCCAAAAGATTGTGTATTGCTAGAGGCTTTGATGGTTCTTACCTTCTCTTTGTATTCCTCTGCAGACTCCCAATTCTCTTTCACATAAAAAATTTTAACTTCACCTTTAGAGGACCTTGCTTCCCTTTACACTTTTCACATTGTCATTTACCCATTGGTTGAATTCTGCCTAGGTCCATTCTCTTCAAATAGACACTTCTTTTTTACCATATTGACCCCACATTAGCTATGAAAAACTTTCTAGAAACATCTGTAGGCTTCATTCTTTCAAACACCTTATTTAAGTTCGACAAATCTTGTCAATCACTATTCTCCATACATGTCAGCTGTCCATCATGATAATATGTGTGTCCCTTGATTTATTTCCAGTGCTGCTCCAATTCGTCCCTATTGATTAGCTCTGTCTGGTTTTACTTTCCAATAATGGCTTTTCTGCAATGAGTTTATAACCTGTAGTTTGCTTGTAAAATGCTGCTGCAGTGAAATTCTGCTCAGTGCTTTTTGGTGTATAGAAAGGGTTTGAGATTAGTGCGGTTTTGTTCATCTCTTGTCAGTTGTTCGCCTTTTATTTTAAATGTTGACTGCTCAAAGTGAAAAGCTGGCTAGTATCCCATAATCAGAAATTGTTACTTTAAAACATTCTTTACCTTTGGCCAAGACAATGCAGGGCAATTCACAAAAAAAATTCTCTGTCCAAAAAGGGATTAAACTAGGAGTTCATGATGATTAATTCTCCATAAGCATTTTGTTCAGAATGACTTCAGTAGTTTGAGAAGAGAATTTCATCTGGATAGTTGAAATGCAATTAAAACGCTTGGCTGATGTTTCAGGATTTACAAAGAATGTTGGTTTTGTTTGTACTTCACCCTGATTTTACACCATAAAATTTAGACAAAGATGTGATGGTTCCTTGACATTTCTATTGCTGTTTTAAATAAAAAGTCAATGTTACATGGCATTAGACAAGTAGAACATACTCTGCACGCTTTGAGGGGTAAAACTACTGTGTTGCATAGATTTTTTTTTTTTTGTCTTGGTAAAACATACATGTAAAGAATTTCCTGAAGACTTAAAGGCTAAAAAAAAATTTGTGCTCTGCTATGTTTATGTGCATTGTTAGAAAAATGTCTCACTGGATCACTGAAAATTAAATATATAATCCACAAAAGTTGATAGATGTTGATTTCAACGTTTTGAGAGTGAGTCTAGATTATATTGCTTCAGTTTAATATTTTTTACTGCTTATTTTTCTGCTTTTTTAAGTGTTCTTCCATAGATTTTGTGTCCTTTAACAAATGTTACAGGCTCTAAACAAGGAAAACCTTCTCTCAAATTTTTATCCCTAGTCTTCTACTCTAGTCTTAATTTAGCTCTTATGGACTGTACTTCAGTGGATTAAGTGATCCTTGAACATAAAGTCAGTCAAACATTAAGTTCTTGTGGGATAAAAATGATGGATGATGCATGTTGCAGTTGGACTAGATGATCGTTGTAGGTTCCTTCCAACTGAAATATCCTATTCTATGTTATTGCTAAGTCTTGCGGACAGCAATGTTCAGACCATAGCGCACTGTTTAATATACAGAGGTATTCTGTGTGGAAGTTGTGTGAAACAATCTCTGAAGAGAAATGTTCATATTAATCTTTACTGAATGAATCCTTTCAAGAATAAATATCCTTCTGACAAAGTTCACAAAAACCAAAAATAAAACAATGCTTAGTATATAAATCTGTTTGACATAACTGATCCCACTTGGGTGGGGATCTAGATGACTGACTTGGATGTTTCAATACCACAATGGCAACGTTGGACCACAGTGTCTCTGCTTAACCCAGGAGGCAGGTGCTCACTGGTTTGTCTGCTGGAGTCCCAGAGCTGTGGTTACCCCCTGGGTGCTGTGGTTTTCTTTTTGCTGGAAACCAGGGTATGTGAGGAGATGACAAATATTCACATCTCAGCAGGAAAACAGTCCTGGCTTTGCAGCTTTGGACATAGGTGTTGTTGCCTCTACTGTGTGTCATGTATTGGAGAGGTAAAAAAATAAGTTTGAGTAGTACCCTAAAGAAGCAAGATGCTTTGGAAACATTCTACCTGTCTTGCAACCACTCTGGATTATCAAACAGTCAGCACTGTTAATATACTTTTTATGAATAATTATTTATTTCCATGCACATGTTACTTTCTCTGCAGCATAAACTTTAATAATCCCTACCCTGATCAAAAATATTTTTTTGAAATCCATTTTTAACAGTAGACTCTTAAATTTTTTCTGATAGTCTGTGGTGCCAATGATAAACTTAACTGCTTCAGATACCCTGAGAAGAGAAGCTAAAAAAGAGTTATCATCATCTTAGAAAATGTATCAAGAATGTTAATTTGAATAAGTGACTTACTTTTCTACAACAGAAAAGTTGAAGACAAACTAAAGCTAGAGCTTTCCAAAATGTTTTAATCGCCCTTATAGTATGCTGGTGGGGTATAAGAAATGCTACTTTTTAATTTAAAATAAATCCAACTTCTGCCTAATGTGTGTGGTGGGCAATTTGCAATTATGATCTTCATGATGAGATTCCTCCAAGAAATGAGAGGTGTATTATAATTTAAATAGAGTTGTAGATCTGGTTGATTTTAATTTGTGACCCAGGGGTCAGTAGTTATTGGGTGTAATAACCCTGTGGTAATGTGACTCTTCAAGGCACATTTGTATAATGAGAAATCATAACTAGTTATAGGAAGCGTGATGATTTTTTTTGCCTTCCCAATTCAAATATGCTGCTCTATCAGTCTCCATTTTACATGCTTAAAACTCCAGTTAACATGTTTTTTGCTATAAAAAAAGCTCTGAAGCTGTTAGCAGCATCTGACTTACAGAAGTTTACACATGTCTGTTGTTTTCAGCATGCAGCCATAGTCTGTTGTTTACTCTTCCCTGGAAATTCAGCCTCTCTTGTCAATGGTATTGCTAGTAGTTGTTATTTTGGTGTGCTTCAGCTGTTTGTCACTGTTCCCCACCCTTGTGACTTAGGTGACTAGTTGATGACAGTTTTATTAACTGAAATGAAATTACAAAATTTATATGTGGGTTTTTAACTACTATGAGAGAGTCCAAACCTTTAAGAGATAAAGAGCTAGTTGCTCTTTTCACCTAAGCATTTAAATGTATTTTGCACTGAGATATCATTAGGTTAATTTTTTCCTGTTGAATATTTGTGCATCTGTCAGGTATAAGAGGAATGACAGCACTACCTTAACGTGCTTGCCTGTATCTGAGGAAATGCTGTTGTCTTCAGTTCTAGCAGTGATAACACTCCAGCAAGACTTTATTCTTCGTTTCTCTTTGGTTTACTTGTACTGTTTCTGCAGAAAACTAGAACTTTCAGCTCAAATCCAGCCTCCAATCCTGCAGAAAGCTAGAGCTAGAGCCTTCTGCAGGATTGGAGGCTGGATTCAAGCTGAATGGAGACGCATCCTGCAGAAGCCTCAGTCCAGGGATCCATTAGAGCCCATCAAAAAGCCCCATGCTTTTTCCCCAAAGGGAAACCTAAAAGTAAGAACTTTGCCTTGTGTCAGGCTGCACATGGAGACACCAAGGAGTGTCTCCTCTCTGTGTTTGGCTGTTGAGGAGGCTCGAGCTGCACCCTGTTACCTCTACCCAGGCGTCTCTCATGGGGGAACAGGATCTGGGTAGTCCCTGCTTGATACAGGCTTGCCTGTGCTACAGGCTGCTTAAAAATGTCAAAGCTTGATGTCTTGGCATGTCCTTACTGTAATATTAGCTGGGGTTACTTGGCTTTATGAGTTTGAAATGAGGCCATTCTTGCTCATCCATGTCCATATACACCTCTGAACGCAGAGAGATGCAGGCAGGGATAAATGTGCTCCCAGCATGGCTGGAAGCTTGCAGGAGTAGATCTGGCTATTCTTCTTGGAAATGGATATCGATTGCCTCTGGAAAGAGACATGGGATGAGCAACATGAAAATGTTGCCTATGCTCCAGTTAAGAAACACAACAGGGATTGTGGCTGTCCCAGCCATCTTTGCAGAAATCCTGTTGACGAACAAAATGTTGTAATAGTCCACAAAGAAAGTGTTGTGGGAAAAAATAACAGCAACATCTTTTCATAAAAGAATGGAGAAAGCACTCTTTCTTGACACCTGATAGCCTTGTTGCAACAGGTGAGCCAATGAGATCTTGTCAGATGACTTTATATATACAATATGTAATATATTTCACACAAATTCTCTATATATCTTTATAATATATTTATAGGTTTTATATATTATAATTCTATATTTATCTAATATAATTTATAGATATAATTTATATAGTATAATTATATATTTATAGGACTTTCAAAACTGCATACTGCACCCACGACTGTTGCATGCCTCTGATGGAAGGGGCTGCAGGGTTAAATAATATTTTAAACAAAGTAATTCTGTACAATATTGATTGCTTTATTTATAACAGATTTAACATCTAAAACATAACAATTTTCTTGGACTTTGGACTCAATGTGGTGTGCACACATTGCCTTTCAGAGTGTGAATTTCTTCAAAGCTGGGTAAGGAATGGCCTTATGTTGCTACCCTTTAGCTTATCAGCTTGATAAAATTAGTACCTGCCGAAAAATTAATGAGCATACTTCATTAGAGTTAATAATACAGACAGAAATGATTACTAAATGAAATTTTTGGAACTTCAAGATGCTTCACAGATGACATGCAGCTGATGTCTTAAGAATGATAAGTTCAAAGTAGGCATTTAGCCAGGCCTACTACAGTACATTTTTATGACAAAGTATTCATGGAGTCAGCATTTATAGCAGTGTTAGTTCTCATTTTACCTTACTTTATCAATTGCTATTGTCAACAAGCTTTCTAAAGCAGTATATAGACCAAATTCTTATATTCTTCCTTGAGTTGCACTCAGCAGAGGTAGAAATAAACCAAAAATAACTGCCACTTGTGTATTTTCCTGCTGCAGAAACAAAGCAACTTTCTGAGTGTGTATTATTTAAAAAAGAAAATGAAACACAGAGGTCACATTTGTTGTTCAAGTCAGGTTTATCTTCTCTGAAAAATGTAATCTTAATGCTCTCTCCTTGTGATTGACTCTCACTTTTTAATCCCATGGATTTTTTTTAACTCTGTAGGAAAGGTATATTGGCTGCATGCCACTCATCAAAACTGTATTATTTATATTAATGTATTGGGACTCTCATTGGAAAAAAAAAAGCAATACAAAAACCAAAAGAACAGTGATTCTCCCTGCAAGCTTTATAATGCAAGAACAACTGGATGCTGGATGTTAAGTCTGCAGATAGAACGAGATAATGCTCTAATGAAGTTCTAAAACTAGTTTCTGTTTGCATAACTTAGGCTCAAGTTGGCAGCCACTCTCAAATCTGAATTCACCTCAAATTCAGTTCCTGTGCCATTGTATCTCATATTTAGTTGGGATCTTGCATGGGATTTTACTTGAGAAACTACCCTGGTAGAACTAACTCAAACACATCTCTTCCTGTTCCGCTTCTTGGTGAATTATGGAAGATCTGAATGCTGGATTTGCAGTGGCTTCTCCTGACAGGGTTTTACTTGGTTACACTAATGACAGTGTCTTGTACAGAACGTAAATGGACTTGACATTAGTGAAACATGACTTTTCCAAAGAACGTCAATGAAATATTTTCTGTTGCTGTTCAAAAATCCAGACTGGAGTCCTTTAATCTTGAGTTTTGTCATAAGTTAACAAGAAGTTCCTGCAATCAAATTAAACCTGGAATAATTTAGATATACTAAAGCAAGTAGAATATGATTCTGAGCTCAATATGTTAAAGGATATCAATGGAGCAAATTCAGAAATAATGGCTGATCATCAGTCATTTGTATCAAGTAAAGTAGAACAAAGCTAGCATAAAGCTCAGTATAAGTTATAGTCAGTTAATAAATAGCTCTTTAAGCCACAAAGGTACATTAGTCTTTTTAATGTGGGATATAGATCTAATTAAAATTTCTTCTTGCTGAGTGAGGAGTACCCTGTATGCTATAGTTTGGAATTAGGAATTGGAGATTTCAGTGTGTGTTGGCTCTGGTCACATCTGGTGTGTGGGTTCCTGCAAAGGATGCTCTGTGTCTCCCACCTCTTCCACCCAGCTACCCAAGGGATCTGGCTGTGGTGGAAGGGAAGAGCCTTTAGTGTTACTCACTGTGGTGGGGGTGATGAGCATTTCTCAGTCCCTGGGTATAACTTCCCTCACTGGTAACAGCCACTGTCCAGCACAGAAAGGTGTGCGCTCAGGCAGCAACTGGTGAAGGAAGAGTGAGGTGCTGGGGCTGACTGGGAGAAGGAAGGGAACCATGGGAAAGACCGCCCCTGTCCAATGAAGTGGAAATGGTCCTGCATCCTTTTAAGTGAGTCTGGGTTTTGTTGTTTGTTTACTTGTTTTTTTCCATCAGCTGGTGTCTAAAAGTCAACTTAGACATGTCAACACCTTCTTCATTTGCCAACTTAGTCTGACCAAACCCATGTCCTCTTTCCTGTGCTGAAGTTTGTAGGCTGGGTGTAGCAGCCCCTCCTACTCTCTGCCTGCTCTCTCTTCCAAGATCGTTAAATGTTTAGCATCACTTCTTGCTGAGTACCTCTAGGGGCCATCTCTGATGTTCTCCCAAACTTTGACCCAAAAAACTCCCTCCACCGGGGGGAGGAACTAAAATGTACCCTTTGACCCTTTTTTGACTCCAAATGACAAAGCAGCTGTCTGTTGGAGTAGTCCTACAGTGACTTCTATGGGCAATTGGGGTTAGTGTTGAATAGGAGAAAAAAATGAGATGAAACTTGTCATTTTTTTCCTCGGTTCTTTTCCAAATATCTTAGCCTTCTACTCTATGAATATTTTTTTATTTTCTCTTTTCCTCTGCTTTATCTTAACTAGTTTTTCTTTTTAATTATATTGGTATTTTAAAATTATGCAGTAAGGACTCTTTCTTCTGCCACTGTTTTTCCCTGGTATTTTTCGGATTTATTCCTCTTTTGTATAAATGGTTACTGAAAATTACTTTTTCCTCCACTGAAAATTCAAAACATGCTTCTTGAAACATTTCTCTTTACAATATGGATCTGAGACAATATGCTAGAAGTAAGGGAGGCAACAGAAGGCAGTTTGGAGAGTATTGAACTAATAAGTATATTGTGATCAATCTTGCAGAGGAAGAATATTACCAATATTGTAATCAATAAAAAGACAAATAAATAATGAGTGAAAAAAGGAAATATTTAATGTACAACAGACTTTTTAATCAGGATACCAAAAAAATCTTCACAAGTAACTGTGACTGAAATTTGAACACTTTATCTGTTCTATATAATAATTTTAGTTGATCATATTTTAAGGTCCCAAATTTCAGCAGGCCAACACTTGTGTAGTGCTGACTTTGTATTTCATTTCCTTGCTTAAAACTAACACACCACAGAAAAACAGTGGTTTTTATGTGCCAAAGGTATATGGATTTTGGGCTGCTTAATTTCTCCAAATTTTCAAGCTGTCTATGAAAATGTGTGCTCCAATGGACTTGGCTTTCTAACATCTTAATGTGCCAGTTTGAGTGATAGCAAAGTGTGTGTCTCCATGCCTATGCTGTCACTTCTTTACCTTGTCTAGGTTTTGGTGTACTTGACTAGGAATGCCAGCTTTACTGCTGTGATTTGTAGGGCTGATGAGAACTGCTGCATCGAGTTTCTTTATTTCTGTAATACAGAAGTTTTTCTTTTGTTCTGCCTTAGCCCACAGGTCCTTCCCCCCCCCGCCCCTAGTTAGAATGACTTTGTGTCCTGGATTTAAATGCTCAGCATGGCAAGATATGAATTCCTATACAATGCAATGCTGCTTTTCACTGGAAAGATTCCTGAAGATGTGGTTCCCTGCATCTTCCTCCCAAGGCTGAATAACAACAAAACATTAACATCTCCACACTTTAAAAATGTATAAGCAGCATACAGCATAACAGTGCTCTAGTAATTTCTGAGGTATCTGGTGTGATGTGTGGGCGGTAAGTGATTAGGCTATTAGTACATAGCAGCTAGGTCTGCACATCCCCCCGAGACTTTAGCGTCACTGTTGTCAGGCAGCAATAAGATGATTAGTTTAGTTTTGATCATGGCAGGGCTCTAAATCAGTGCCCTCTGTGTTTTCATTGCTCCTCATTCTTTTGTCAGATCTCTTGAGAATTTTGAGATGGTATCACTTCGCTGTTCTCAGTGTCTGACTTGCTTGGGAGATGGCTTTGCAGAGCTGTGACTGTCACGGTGACAATCTTCACAGTCTTGGTGTCATAGGGGCAAAGATGCACAATATTTTGTTTTGGTTTTTTCTAGCTGATGTAGCAGCAACTCCCTGGATTTCCCAGGGTGTCTTGTTTTGCTGTGAATATTCTCTTTACACCCGCACGCCTTCTGTGCTTTCTTTTCCAGTAGGTCGGACCTAGGTCTGGTTCACACAAGGATCGTGTGCTGTTCCTAGTGCTGGCTTGGCTGAACTCAGGCTGTGCCTTCCCGTGCTGGGTCTCCCTTGTACTAGGTGTAAGTCTCAGTCACGTTAATGAGTCTTAAAGCGTTTCTTACTGACTGTATTTGGTAGAGAGTTACTTACACTTCATGTCAAATCCTAGTGGGGTCTTTTAGTGGCTGGTCAAAGTATTCAAGTGCAAACTCTTTTCCAATAAAAACATCATTTAGTGCTCTAAACAGTAAGATTCATATGGTCACAAACTCTAGTTTCTCTGTCTTACCTTTACAATGGAACCTTCACTTTGAGATTATTCTTTTCAGATGAGTATGTCATCACATTGCTTACTGCAGTCATTTTGTAACAGGTAATGAAAAACTAGTGAACTTCTCATAAACATCAAAATCTGTTTACAAGGAAAAATCTGTACCTTTCTTGTTAGCATCTGGTGTTCTATACTGAGAACAAAAAATTGTTTGTACACCAAAGATGCTGCAGAGTACCAGGCAAGGAGGCACAAAGACTAAAATACTGTTGATTAGCAGGGTGGGAAATGAGCTCTGCATGCCATTTAACGTATTTTGGGGATTTGGTGTGCAGCATAACAACAAATCATAAATTTTAAGGTGGAGTTCTAAGGAATGATATAGTCCTGAAGAAAGCTGCCATGAAGTTTGATGATGCTTGCAGTGCAGGGCACAGCAGGGGACTCCTTTCCAGTGTCCAACTTCTGAAATCTCTTTGTCACAGATATGCTCCCTTCAAAGCTTCAACCTAGCTAAATCTCACACCCAGCTCCTTAGTGTTCTCACAGCACAGTTATGGCAAATTTTTTATATCCTTGAGAAATTTGAAATTATCAAGCTGCACTGTCTTCAGGTTCAAGTAGAGAGGAAAAAAAAAAATCACCCCTCAGAAAAGATAGGGTTGCCCTAAACATTTGTTGTAAGCTATCACTGAGGTTTTCTGGTATCCACCAGGAGCAGATCAGAGCTACTCTGTTAGGCTGGATAGATGGACGGGAAGACACCACCAGAACAGACCTGTTCTACATATTTTGTGACCTAATATTGCATATGATATACAATACATTGTGTATTGTGTATATTACCTATGGACAACAAACTGCACTTCAGCTGTAATGACCGGTTTTTATAGAGCAAATATATGAAGGGTTAGTTCAAGAGACCTCACTGCCTAATAGCTCCTCTGTCTGATCTTCTGTACCTTCTTCTCCCATACCTGATTTGCACTGATCCTCTGTATCTTTCTAATATTAGCTGATTCTTTTAGCTAGTTCTCCTTTTTCCTCTTTTGTCTGAAATAGCTGGGGATGTACCTCCATCTTTCAGAGCACATACTTGAGGACTTTAATTTCCAAGAGCTTTCACAGAAGTATGGGTTACTTGAGCTGCAGTTTATACTCATAAAACCCCAGTATTTTCTCTAATAATTTAAAAGCAAAATAACATGTGCAAGTATACTACAGTGGAATTCCATCTTTTCTTATTTTCTACCCACTTGAAAATTAAAGAAGAAATCACTAGTTTTGAGGAAACTGCTACTTACACAGGGAAGTCAGCTTAGAAACAAGAGGAGGACGGTCTTCTGACCAGAATCTTTGAATAAGACAAAATCTGGTTTTTGTTTCAAATTTATATGCCATTAATGAAAATACCAAGAATGAATAAACAATACAGTTTAACAAGTGGGAAAAGAATTCCTTGTCTTTCACAACAGAAGGGTGAGAACAGTAGCAGAAAGGTGACATGCAATGAATCTGTACCGTTTCGACCTTGAAGAGAATGGTGTGTAACTGTACTACTTGATTTCCCTCTGGATCAAAAAGAAAAAGATGTAAGAACAGCTTGCAGAAATTGTCAGAAAATAGAACCTTCAGAAAGTAGGCACAATTATATAAAATCTTTTCAGAGGTTTACACTGAAAGAAATGAAAAGGAAGCAATGTTGTTGAAAGACCTAAAATAATTATATAGGGTGTGCTGGGTTACCACAGCACAGTACTGTGAAAGAACAGAGCATTTTCCTACAAAGTTGTGCTAGAGGGGATTAAAAGGCTCACCAACATTTCAGTCCACTGTATTGACCCAGTAGAAATAAATTGCTCCAAAAGGCTGAAATATACGTTCTTCAAAACAACTATGCTCTACAGGGCTAGGAAATTATTTGCCTGTTAAACTTCAGGTTTAACATTCTATACTAGGGAGAAAAAAACCCAAACAACAAACCTTATTAATCAAATAATCTTAACTAAAAACCTCAAAAGCCAAATTAGTAAAAATACATATTTATGCACTGCAGGACGAGAGTAGAACAGGGGCTTAAATCTGGATTTTCTGTGGTTTTTTTTTCTCCATGAACCTCATATTACAGATCTAGTTCTGAAGTGCTTCAGAAGAAATATTCTTGCTGGTTGCTGTGGTGTTCCCAGAAAGTTGCCGAGGGTTTTCTTTTTGCAGATAATTTCATAGCTGCTTGGGTATTTATTGCTCTCTTGTGACAGCAGTATGAGGTCAGAGTCCCAGCCTCCTCAGTACAGGCAGACCTGTGGAACACAGCGCTTCTGATTTGGGGAAGTGCAAACCTTCTTGAACTCAAGCATTTTAAAAATCTAAATCTAGTATCTCATTCAGTAACATATCCATCTGAAATTTCCTCAAAGAGGAGAAATATAAATGTACACTTTTGTATTATGGATGGATGGTTTTGTCTGCACACTTTTGTACTAAGCACAGAGAACAGTGGGGACTGATGGCAAAGGGGAAAAAAAAATCTCCTTCACCTTTGATTTACAGTGGCTTAATATGACATGTCTGGAGGCTATGGATAGGCAGAGAAGGACTAAGAAATGAAAATTATCCTGTGTTTAGAGCATGACTGCAGAAATTAGAGTAGGTCTTGTTAAGGCTTGGAGTTTACTGGAAAACATCATACATGTTGAATTTCAGAAGGTAGCTGGGGAGAGACTAGCTTTGAAGGTCTAATTTTTGAACTTGGCCATCTGTGGTAAGAGCTAAATTGCAGTAAAATAGTTCTGCTTGTACTTCTTTTCTCTCATTCTCATTCTGGAGAGTTCCCTGCACTGACACAAAAGCATTAATATTCTTTAAAATTGAATGTAATGTGGTAAGTGTCCATTCTCAGAATGTGCAAAACAAAAATATAATAACTGAGCTCACAAGGCTGTTTTTTTTTTTATCTGACTTCATCCTCCTCCTGTGTGAACATCTGCACTTCCCTCCCACTAAGAGGCACCTTGTTTTCCAGTGTAAGAGAGCACTTTTAAATGAGTTCTTGGATCATCCATAAGTAGTGTCAGCCTAAGTACTAAGCTCTAAGTATAGAGCTTAGGGAGTCCAAACCTCACAGAGGAGTTCTAAATCTGTGCAAATATTTGGTTGTGAAAGAAGCCCCAAAGGTTCGCTTTGATTAATTTGGAATTAAAAAAAATACTTAAGTGAGGAGAGAGCTAAACAAATGAGCAACTAACCAGGACATTTCTTGAAGTGGTGTTGCAATTTGTACTCTGTTACTGGCTGGAGTGGATGACATATTTCAATAGAAGTCAATCTTAGAGTTACTAAGCAATACATATTTATATACTCCAGAAAAGCAACAGTACAAGCAGTATGCATTTTCCTGGGTTTACAAGATGTTTATATTAAAAATGTATATAAATGCACATTTATATCTTAAAAAGTGTTGCCAACCTGCTCTGCATTGACACTTAAAGACTTTTAAAAACTTTTTTTAGCCATTCTTAGCCTCAGAAACAGAATTTTTATATATGGAAAAGTCTTCACAGTTAAGTTTCTGGATTAGTTTACTTCTTACTTTGATAGAAGTTATTTATTTGCATTCCGTGTAATTGGAGTTGCTAGTTAAATCTCTTGGTTTAAGATAACAGGGAGGTGGAGACGTTTCAGAGTGAGGCATAGGAATGCCTCAGGAGAAGGTTGGATAATGCAGAAATGCAGACTCCTCAACATAGAGCAGAAAAGAGTCATTTGAAGGGGCTGCTTGATAATATATATTGCAAATGTATATTGCATTGCATACCTGGAAAAGATGTGTGGTTGAAGAGTCTTTAGGAATCGCTCCGGGATCAGGTACTTGAGAGATCTGCTTCATTTGCTGTTTGTTCCAACTGTCTCTGAATTGTATAATGTTAGTCTCAAATGTACAGTTTTCCAGTCAAACTTTGCCATAATAACAGGGAATAAATGACATTATATAACACAATTTAGAATATTTATAACCACTGCCTGAGCTTGCTGACAGTGTTTAGTCCGTGAAACAGCTCGGACTCCCTTGCGTGATTGTTGGATGCTTGGAGTTACTACATCTCTCTCTGCTCTGAGAGGTGGGTGCTCCGAGACTTCTCTGCTTTATCCAGCTGTGATTGTACAAGACTTGTCTGAGGGACCTTCTTAGCATGCCTTCAAGCCTCCCACCTGGAAACAGGAGGAGTTCTCTTCTGCTTCTCCATATGTTTATACCTCACTGGAGTGTGAATGGTCCCCTCTAGTTAGCTCAGATATTTGTAGTAACTAACTTGCAGACCCATGATATTGTCACTATGAGGAATGGAAAGTATTTTAAAGTACATTGCATTTGTCTTTGGTGGCATTTTTTTCTCTTATCTCTTAACAAATTTCGTTTCATACCTTCACTATGGTTGAGCATGTTTTCTGTTTTTTCTGTTAAATGCAGGATCAGCAATTTTAAAAAGTTTCGTTCTTCACTAGTACTACTCCCTAATTTCATTTCTAAATACAAATCATATTTTTCCATCATTTGCTTAGTGTTTTGAGACCTCACCACCAACCACTTAGACTGCTTGATTAACTCTCTCCATTACTAAAAGTATCTTTTCAGTTAAATTGTAGCTAAAACCAGTATTTCTTATTGACTTACTTTTTAAAAAGCCCTATTCCTACCGTACCCTGGAAGGATTTTCTTTGTTACTGATGCTGATTCTTTCTTGACAACCTATTTTCCAGTAATCTACCTTGGACTTCAGGAAAGCAGACTTTGGTCTCTTGAGGGACCTGCTTGGCGGAGTAACATGGGAAAAAGCACTAGGGGGGTGAGGGACCCAAGGAAGCTAGTTAGTATTCAAGGATCATGAACTCCAAGTTCAGGAGCAGTGTATCCTGAGAAAGTAGTAGTCAGGCAAAAAAACCAGGAGGCCTGCATGGATGAACAAGTTGGAACAGATTCAGAGGAGAGCCACAAAGATGATCAAAGGGCTGGAGCACTTCTCCTATGAAGACTGAGAGAGTTGGGGTTGTTCAGCCTGGAGAAGAGAAGGCTTCAGGAAGACCTTATGGGGCCTTCCAATACCTAAAGGGGGCCTACAGGAGAGAGAGGGAGGGACTCTTTATCAGGGAATGGAGTGATAGGACGAGGGGTAACTGTTTTAAACTGAAAGAGAGTAGATTTAGATTAGATACTAGGAAGGAATTCTTTACTGTGAGGGTGGTGAGACACTGGAACAGGTTGCCCACAGAACCTGTGGATGCCCCACGCCTGAAGGTGTTCAAGGTCAGGTTGAATGGGGCTCTAAGCAACCTGGTTTAGTGGGAGGTGTCCCTGCCCATGCCAGGGGGGTTGGAACTAGATGGTCTTTAAGGTCCATTCCAACCCAAAAAATTCTATGAATCAATAGAAAATATTTACTGTGCTTCTTGAAAATGTGAGCTCTGAATGATATTGAAGCAGTTACATTTGTCTGTGGTGCATTCAGTATCCTGATGCATTTTGGGTCTGAGAGCTCTCCTTTGCATTGATTTCAGTGTTGAAATGTTATTGTGGCTGCTTTCTGCTCAGCTTGACCTTCTATGAAATTCTGTCATTCACACAATATCTGAGATCAGTCTGTATGTTTTAAAAGATTTGGCAGTTCCTTTCTATGTGGTTTTAAGCTCTGAATGTTATTCTGCAGCTCCTACTACTCTCTCACAGATACTAAGCTTACCATGGAGTTTGTTTTTCTCTGGTGACTGTATTACCCATTACTTTCATCACAACTCGATTTGAGCTGAAGTACCTTTTTTGTCCATAGGTGTGCATTGTGATGCTCAAGATAACTCTGGCAAAGTGATATCATCTATGGCATTTTCCCCCTCTCTTCTGTCCTTGTAGTATCCTTGTCTTGGTTTCTGTCAACTGTAGAGATGAATTCTGTTATGTACCTTATTGTTGATGTCTGTCAGAAGTAATATCACTGTAACTTGAAAATGTGGATTTATGTCATTGCCCCAAAAAAATTTCATTGAGTAGTCTTAATGTATTTCTTATTACTTAGTCCTTTGATCACAAAGCTGGTTTTTGTGGGATTTTTGTGTTCTGTTTGCTGTGTGTTTTTTTTTTTTTTTAAGAACCACAAACACCGCCAACAATACAGCTTCTGCTAATTGAGTATATTTTTAAGAGGACTGGTTGGTGGTTTAGTATAAATAATACTATTGTTTGTGATCTGAAAATAGAAAGTTAGAGACATTAAAAGAGCTTGCATTGCTACAAAATTTGTTCACCTTAGTCTTCCTAAAATAAAAATAATTGTGAAAGACTGGGATGATCTCTGGGGTTAGACTTCTCTTATCGTTCTATGGAATTACTTGTTTTAAGTTTATGGGAAATTTTGGGAAGCCTGGCATGTTTCTGTGTTTAGTGATGTGATGTTATCTCCAATATGCATCATCATGCTAGTTACCAATAATGCAAAATTAGTATTACTTTTTCTACTGCTCTGAGCTTGACTTGAACAAGAAAAACAATGAGATGTTCCAAATTATTTTTTCTCGCAGTTTACTTAACTGTAAATATGCAAACTCTGTTAGTGTATTGCATTTCACAGTCCCTGAAGAGCCCCTCTGAGAGCGCAAGGCTCCAAATATGGACACATTTCTGCAGCTGAGCTGGTCAGGATATTCTCCTTTACTAAGTTAGAATCAGAATGTGTCCTAAGATGAATAGAGCTTGTGCTTCCATGGAATTAAAGCTGAGGAAGTTACTTAAAACTTTCTTAAAATGCAATGATGGGGAAATTATGCCTCTAAAAAAAGTACTTTTTTTTTTTTCCCCATGATATATTATTCCTTGATTAAGAGTAGAAAGCCTGAGCAATGAGTCTCAAATTAGATATCTATTATGCTCCAGGCAAGGAGGCTTTCTAAGCAGAAGAAACTATTGATCCCATGTCTGGCGTTATAGCACATGAATACAGAGTGCAATCCATTATGAAGTGAAAGCAAAACCATTAGCCTCCTCAAGCATTCAATTAGACTATTACTTTATCTACCTTAATTGATGCTGCTAATAGTATCATATTTAATTGTTTCGTATAGGTGGAAAACATGCTTGTTATTGAGTCTCAGCTTATTCACAGAATGACACTCAAGCAATAGCAGCAGAGCTGTAGGTGGGTTCCTGATCAATGTGTGACATATCACCTTAGTCTTTCACTCTGATGGTCTAAAATGGTTTGTACTTGTTTCAAATGAATTCAGCAGTTGGCAGCTTATGTGCAGAGCACTAAAAGTTTACTTTCCAAGTGACCAGTGGTTTACGAAATAGTATCACTTTAATTGTGGTAATTATTCGACAACTGTTTGCTAATACTGTTTCTCATGTCCCACAGTATCTTCTCAAATGTTTTGATAATAAATTATTTCAGCTATGGATCAAGTGAGATTTTTCTCCTCAGAAGATACATGCATGTGTGTACTTGTAATAATGTATTAAAAGTATATATTTGTATGTGTATATACAAATATATGCATGCATTTATGCATATGTAATGTTCTTATATAAATGTATCTACATACATTTGAATCATGTATAGGAGGAGATCTGTGCCTCAGGTTCAGAAATACTGCATTTGCAATAAAATACCTTTTTTCACAACTCTAACTCACCTCATACAGCTGCAAGAATGTATCTAACAAATAAAAACTAAGTCAAGTAGGGTAACAAAAGCCTCCTGAAATTTGATTGACCAAAAAAAAAAGTCAGCGAAGGCACATGAGAAAAAAATATACAACAGTAATTGCAAACTCTTCTATCCATTCTGTCTAAACATTTCGTTTGATTCTACTATGTTCTTCTTAAATACTTGCAGAATTATTTTGTCTGAATCCATGTCTACTGAGGTTGTGCTTAGGACCTTGCATTTTCTGTTCAGCTGATAGTTTCCAGTCTTCACTGGAGAAATGAAGTTGCACTATAAAGTCTAGCTTGCTTAGGATGATGTAGGATATATGCCTCATTTTTCAGTATTTAAAACCTGTATTTTTTTAATGGTTTATTCTGACTGGAAGCTCCTTTAAAAACTGGTAAGGACTTTGACTTCAAAGATAAATACATGTTCCAGTTCATCTTTCTTGAGCAGCTATTTTGTGGAAGCTTCAAAACTCGGCTCAGGTCTGGGTTACTTAATAGGCCCTTATAGTTTCAGAAACTTCTCACTGATATTGGAAACACGTTTTTATTTTTCTGACATGAAAGACTGACTCCCTGGGCTTGCTTCCAACAGGGGGCTGGCAGTCTTCATGGTCAGACTTGTACTGTGCTTTGATTGCAGGCAGGTGGGCTTTGCCTTGTTTTGTTGCAGTAATAGAAATCCCATGAAGAATATCTGCCAGTTGCTCCCCGGGTGTAGAGAACCACAGCATCTTAGAGGTCACGTCTATCTCATTGGATTGTCAATTGGTTAAAGGACTGACATAAAAATGTATTGCTGACCAACTTAACATGTAAATGTAGGCTTGAAATGGCTGAATAATTAAGTAGGTAGTGAAAGGCCTAGAACACTTTAAAAGGTATTTTTCTAGTGCCAAGGTGCCATGTGTCTCATGAACTTGCATGTTCTAATAACCTTCATTTTAATCTCTGGGAAGCTGATGTGATTAGATGGCGTTGTAAGCAAGAATACAAGGGTTTGATCCTTGTATGAGAACAGTAGCTAAAACTTTAAATTTTATTTACCTTTCTGCAACTTTTAAAATTACCTGGATAACTGATGAGAGAAGACAGTATTTAAAATGATTTTGATAACAGAACTGTATAGAAAACTTCAGCTGGTTTTCATTTAAGAAAACAAACAATTTCATCCTACCATTTGATAGTTGTTTGGAAAGTTAAAACCAACAAATATGAAAAGGCCCTTGTTAAAATTACTCACTGATGTTTAGAGAACATCAGTCATCATACACAAGGATTCTGTGTGAGAATGAAACTGAAACATTTATATATTTTTGTGAAATATCTATTACTAGTCTGAAAGGTCAAGTTTTCAATTTGGGTCTCCCTAGTCAGGAGTAACTAGGGAGTGTTCACCTTGGACCTTAGATATCTTCATGTTTGAAGCTTTGTCAAAACTGATTCATCTCTGCAATGTTCTGCTTTTGAAACAAAACATTTCAACAAAGTCAGATCTGACGCTGCTTGGAGCTGTTACATTTTTCTATGTTAGTTTATCAACCAATAGTTTATTTTTAAGCAAAGGACAAAGTTTAAAACTATTTACAATATATTAATAATTTTATCATATGCTACCTACATATGAGTGATACACAGTATAATTTTTATGTTGATTTACATTTAAGTAAAGGAAAATGAAGTAACTGATTTCCTTTTTCTTTATGGTCATAATTGTTCTAAAATGTGGACTTTCTTTTGTGTATGCTATTTATTCCCCCACTTAACCCAGTACTATTTTTTCTAGTACACAAACACATGTAAATATATAACAATATGGTTGTGACATAAGAAGCAGTTATAAGAAAATACTACAATAATATCTATGAAGTTACATAATTTACATTTTAAAAATTTTCAAGGCAATTTTCTTTCAGCAGTCCATGTATTTTATTAAATATTACTATCAATTTGTACTGCTGGAAACTTGTGAACAGTCAACTGTGTTTTACTGACTGTAAGTTTTAAAGTAGGATTATATTACTCGACTGGAAAATAACTGAAGAACAAATTGGAAGAGAAAAGTCTCTCTATTTTCCAGCTCAATAAGATCTTTAACTCGTACATAACATACATTCTAAACTATACAGCACGTAATATTTGAAAAGCACTTTTGACTTCAATGTGAAATAAGTGTTTTTGTTCTTATATTGCATCAGTTTTGAAAGTCTAAAGGACATTTCAAATAATCAAATGGCAGCACTAAACCATGAGAATGTAATTATCTTTCTACAGCTATTCTTAGCTTCACTTTGAACAGTTTGATAATTGAATAAGTCTTCTAACAATTTTAAGTCAGATTCACAGTCTACATCACTATGTAATGGTCTCTATAATTTCTTTCTCTGAGTTTTGTTTAGCGTGGGTTTTTTTTACCTATATTCTTTCATACCAATATAAAATATAAAGCAATCCTCCAGTGACTGATTTCATTCCAGTGCATTGCTTATTTTCTTACATAGTTATAATTGCTAGGTGAACTAGCATTGCAACAACAACTTCTTATGACATAACATTTGAATAGCAGAACAGAAATTTTGTGGTTGGGTAACTGGCTTTTATTGCACCTCTGAAATCTTTGCAGAAGGGAAGTGCTGTGATCAAATGTCACAAGAGTGATATAGTCTGTTTTTGATCTGAATAATTACATATTGATCTTTGTTAATACTTTATACACTTCAAAACAAATTTATCAAGCTTTTAATTTCAATGAATGCTGTTAACAGGTTGTTCTTGTCACTTATTGCTATTACAGTAAGTAAGGTAATTAACAATCTGTATAGCCCTCTCCAGTTATGGTGTGAAAGCACGCATCCTCAACTGGTGAGCATATCTTCCAGATATATTAATTGATTGCCATCTGTAGATGATTGATTCATTTGTTTTTACTGCAATGTACTCTTCTTAGCATCACAGCAGTCAAGATAGGTACAGGAGGGTGAAGAGCAAGCGCAAATAGTCTGCCATTTCAATTTGCAAAAAAAATTAGATTGACTAGGC
>JAOXNO010000033.1:4213313-4253865 GCA_028565335.1 Limnodromus scolopaceus
GATAGGTACAGGAGGGTGAAGAGCAAGCGCAAATAGTCTGCCATTTCAATTTGCAAAAAAAATTAGATTGACTAGGCCTATTTCCATGTTCTTGTGTTATTGACCCTGAACAGTCAGAGATGGTTACACATTATAAACAGCATGATTTGCATGGCAGGTCAACCAACCTTTTATGTCATAAGCTTATTGAAGGGGCATAATTTGTTTTTTAAGGTGTCTGAATAAAGCACTTGATGTTTCCTGCAGGGAAAGCTTTGCTCCTAAGTTAGCCGTTTGTAACGGGATAATACTTTATTTATAAACAATATTCCTACCTTACAAGACGTCTCATATTTTACCTGGTAGTTAAAATCATATTTGGGATATTTGACTTCTCAGATAACAAACATGCATTGTGTAAAGGATATAGCCTTGATGTGTTGTGCTAGTTTGTGGTTACCATTTGACATGTGCTACTCGTAGCACTACAGACTTAATGTTGTTCATGAAGTGGCTTGTGCCTAATCTTGTGCGATTGCTAATTGTATTTATACCCAAAGAATCCTCTGCTGTAGTCAGAAGTAGCCTTGCCAATGGAGTTGCTGGCTCATGGAGCCCAGACTGCACTCAGCAATAGTTTTACACCTTGTAGGGTTGTGTTCTGGTTGACAGGGGAACTGCGCCTATCTCTAGCTTTTTGGGTCGCTTCTTTTGTGTATTTTTAAGTTAGGCACTTTGAGTTCTTAGCTTTCAACTACTGTGCGGTGTTATAGTGAACCCAGTTGTGCCGATTTCTGCATCAGCCAAGTATTATATTTAATGTTTCCACATAATAATAGAGATTTTCAGCATCCAAACTCAAATTTTACATGTAGTGACTGTTCCCCCTTACTTCAAATACCAGCAATTTTTTCAATTCCTCCTGCTTATTTGTCCCATATGTATCTTTCTTCAGTGATGTTGCTCCTGAAACACTTGTACAGATTAACTGTTGCTAAACAAACTTTTTTCCAATTTTCCTTTTTCAAAATCACTTTTTTTGACTCTCTTGAAAAAATAATCTGTGATGATGGTCACCTAAGCAGTCCTATACAACTTTATTAAACGATGCTAAAGTTGATCTGTGTAACATTAGGATGGAATTGTTCTACCACGCTCTTTATCTCCTTTTCCCTGCCACCATTTCCAGCTGTTTTCACTCACTACATCACAATTTAGATCAGCAATTGTTATTTCTGTTAGGTACAAATGTTTTATATCTGTACACATCAGGCATAATAAAGTACATGTCACTCCTACATGCGAAGTAGTAGTGTAGAATGTATTTTATGAAAATTATGAAAAAAAAAATCTGTCTTCTCCCTGCCTTGGATTTCTGACAGATTATGTTAAGTGAGAACTTAAAAGTAACAAATTAAATGCGACCTGTTACTTCATTGGTTAAACTACAGTCTACTTCTGCCACTTGTAGAACGATTCACACCAAAATGTAATGAACACCTTGCTAAATATTTTTTAAATCTCATGCTCTATGTATCCAACTTGTAATATTGTTATCACTGTTAAACTATTGTTATTGGTTTAACAATATTAAAACATCTGGGACACCTTCATCAAAAAAGAAGTCTCAACTATGTTATTACCCAGAGGGGAATTGAGTGGTATTCTTTTAATTTATAGTTTTAGTTTAATCCAAATATTGTTGAAATACTGTGGTAATGGGGCCCATTATAAAAGCTTTAATAGGTTGTAAATTAGCTCATGTGGAATTAGATTGAGGGTATTTTTGACCCATGTTCTCCTCACTGGAAAAATACTATCCTGAAGCTTTTCCTGAATCTGTGAACTGGACAAATAATTGCTTTGTGTAAGACAGGAAAAGGATGTTCATTCAAGAAAGGGACAAAGTGGTTCAGTCTTTTATCCAGGCAATGGGAATGCATTTCTCCATCTTTCTTCCAGCTGCAAGTGTTTGATGCAACATATGTAACCTAATTGGAGACCCTGACCCAAACACTGAAAGTGGCTTATAACAACATTTCCAGTAGTTCCTCTTGCTAACAGTTTATTTTATAGAAACCAAGCACTTTTTGGGGATCAGGTGCTTCCAAAGAACTGCATGTGACGCTATTGCTATGATGCTCTTTCTCCTTTTACTCAATTGCAAGAAGTTTTTGTTCCACTTGTCATAAATTAAGACTCAATAGAGAATATTCTATCAACATTATTCAGTAATGTTCCCCAATTATTTTTTTGTATTTACAAACATTGCACAGCCTTTTTAATATATCGATTCCACTTATGATTCCAAAAAATTTAGGCTAAACTGTCCTTATTAGTCTTTTTCTCACTTTGTTTTGCCTGCGTATATGGGAATGTGTCTATTGAAAAACACATATTTTGCTGTTTCACAGTTTGCCTCTGTTCTGCTGACACTGCGTAGCTGTGAGATACAGCCTGAGAAACAGATTCAAATCTAAAACCCTAGTTTCCAAAACACTTAGAGGTTTTTTAGCTATATATTTTAGTGAGATGTGCATTTAGCAGTGGGCAAGAAGTTTCATTAGAAAATAATATCATTCCTTGTTACAGTATCAGATTTCCTTTAGTCATCTTTTCTAAATGCACTCATTTGCCTTGTTCCACTTAATGTAGAAACTCTAATTAAAAACTATGTAACTATGTCCTGATGCAACATAAAAGTATGATGGTTCTTGTTATTGACTGCACACCATGCAGTCCAGTCCTCCTTGGAAGTGAAGAATAATTCTCTTATCAGCCTCATAATAAAGCATGAAATCCTCAAGGACAGATTGAAGTCAGATACTTGATTAGTCCAGAATATGACTGATTGCTCTGCTCTTGAAAGAGGGGGTGAAAAAGCAACTTCAGCCTTCTACAAATGTGTAGAAGACTGGCATCTGGACACTTGTTACTTTATAACTTTTGACAGATTTCTAAATGAGTGCATAAGGGATATGCATTTAGGTAGATCACCAGCCTATTACTCTTTTTTGTTGTTTATGTTTATTTTGTTATTTTCACATCGAAGAAAAGCAAAGAGGAAGAGTCTTTGTAATGATGGTGGCAGCGCTAAATGTAGAAAGGGAAGAAAGGAGGCTATGGCTGTAAAACTCTTCCCAGTTTCTTGTAAGGAAAGATTCGCATCTGCTATACCTGTCAGCAAAGCCATAAAAAAAAGATGGACCATCTTATTGCAGACTATATAGCTCTCTGAGTTTTTATGATTTTACTGACAGCCAGACACCAAATGAAGACTTTTTTTTTTTCCCCCCTTCCAATGTACATGAGGTGTTTTATAGTCTAGCACTCTTCCTCCCCCCAACCCTTGCCCATGCTTTTATCTCTCCATACTCATTATGGCTGTGTATGCATCTCCCCCACCCCCTGAGCTCTCCCTGTTCCCTCTCTGCTTCCATGTAAATGAGTTACCAACATTTTCTGCTGAATATTCTAATATTTTACCTTCTCTCTCTTTTTCTTTTCCTTGTTGGTTTTTTTAAAATTTTTTTTTAAGCTGTCTTGAAGTAGATATATGTAGGCTGGTGAGAGGTTTGAGGCCATACTGTGTCTGGTTGTATAGCAACAGATCTGCCTGCCACTGCAGCATGCTCAATTAATCATTGCAATAATTCTCTGATTTTGTGTTGACATATTGTTATGGGATCAGACCAGTAATAAGAATGTGTAACACACCTGCAGTCAATCACTGGGGTTCAGGCTTAAGTTAAAAACAGATTCAGCAAAGTTTACTATTTTCCACAGCGATGAATCCTATACTTGGGAACATCTAGAGCTGATTTATATGATGTGTTGGTACATGATTCTTTTGCTGCTTCTTCATTGCAAGGTTCTGATATTAATTAATTCAGCTTTTTAAAGCACTTATTAATTAGGTACAGACTTTATAATGGTGTACCTGGGGCCAGGGTGGGGGAGAAACTTAAGTGCAGCTGAAACCTTAATTACTTATACAGGAACAAAATATGAATGCTAAGAGGACTCATTTAGGAGACTAATTTGGAATTTTAGTCTCGCTCTTTCCCACCTTGTCATTATCTTACGTCTGGAAAATAATTTTTACCTCTTGAATTAGGAATAGGGAGTAAAAATGCAAAAAGTCATTGGAGTGTAAATAAATCTTCAGTTTGTTTCATTTCCAGTATGGAATAAAGTTTTGGTTTGGTTTTTTACATTTGTCAAAACATGGTATGTCATGATCAAAATCTTTAAAACAGTCTGGCAAAAAAAAAGTAATGTAAGGATTCATTCACTGGAAAGACAGATAAAATTGAAAGCACAAAACAAAGAAAGCTTCATAAAATTTTTTTTGTTTTCTTTTAAATTCTTTTGCATAGAAGTAGAGGATTGCTTTCTGAATTTCAGATATATAATCCTTTGAAAGTCTTTTCTTCAAACTGATTTCAGTTCTTCTTGAGATAAATGCTCCTATATCCAGCGGGAAAAGATTTATTCAAAATGCTCTGTATTAACCTACTGGTTCCCATAGAAGCAATTGGTAAAACTCATATTGCTATTGATGTGACCAGAAGTTGATTTATCATTAGTTACTTCAAAAAGTTGCATCCCGTGCCTCACAGTGGTTTTTGCCCTGGTGAATGGCTATTCACATGCATGTACTCTTAGCTGTAAGTTCACTTTAGATGAGATCCAGTGAAACAATTTGCAGCACCGTTCCTGTCTGCCTACTACCACTGGTTGGACTTGTCGTCCAAAATCAAGTCCAGCCTTAAATCAGGATTGCAGGTTTGTGTCCAGTATCTTGGCAGAAAAATCTCATTGAATTTGGCATGTTTCCATTAAGTCTTAAAAACTAGTAGATAAATCAAAATCATTGTTTCTTTGCTGCCACTAATCATGGTGCCTCATCTATGTATTCTTCTAATGGTTGAAGTCTTTTGTAATAGTTGCATCACTTTGAAAATATTGTCTTACCTTAATGGGAATATTTTGCAGCTAACCAGCAAAGAGACAAAAGTGAAGAGACTGTCCCTGTCAGCCATTCTGTGTTCTGCTGCCTTTCTGTAAATAGGCTCCCCAACCTTAATTGACAATTTCCACATGCACTTACAACTAGAAGTTGTGGGATGCTCATTTTCATACTATTGAATGCAGTTATCTCCTTTCCACACAGATCTTGTTGGTGACTGGGGGTAAATCACTTTATCCAAGACAACATCTGTCCTCTCTTGTAGGAAAATCCCAACCTTAGATTCCGAGAGATGATCTGGGAGGCTGCCAGGGTATGGTATTGCATTGGCAGCCCTAACCCTTGTTAGGACTGTCAATATTCTTGTCATATGCTGGTGACGCTTCACCCTCTTACAGCCACATGCTGATTGCCCCATAGCATGAGTGGCAACAGAGGATCCTCAGCTGTGCTGTTGGCAACTAGCCACTTAGAGACATATGTCCTGGAACAGAGACAGAAATTGCCAGTAATTACACCTATCGACATCTGTATCACTGATTGTGATACACAGCAAAATAAAAGGAGCTTGAGAAATGCCACTTGAAGTTCAGGGCCAGCTGTGGAGCTCTGCTTCCGACCCTTTCTGCTGGAAAGGATAGGAATGCTTTTCTTTTGATTACAGGTAGGAATCTTAAAGATAGCTAAATTGAAGATAACTATCTTTAAAAAAAAAAGCCCTTAATAGTTGAATACTAAGAAGTGTGATTCTAGTGGCTATACATGAAACTCAAGTACTATCCTTTAGATTCTGGATTGCATCACCTCTTAGGACATTTCAGAGGAGTTTTGCCCTGGCTAGTGCACAGGATTTATTGTCAGACAGGAGTGAGGTCCAGGGGTATTCTCCAATCTAGTTACCTTTTCTGTTTCCTTCAGTCTGCAATTACAAAACATGGTTTCAAGCCTATCTCTTGAAAGCTTTTCTTTATTTAGCTGTAACATTGCTTTATGTAATAAGTCTGTTTTTTAAAAAGCAAAACCAAGGAACTCCATTGAAATTAATCTCTTATGAAAGAGATATTTCTTTCATAAGATACATGTCTTCAGGCCTCAATCACCTATATCATGTCTTTGATACGCCACATTTTCCACAAAGGGAGATGTTGCTATTAATCTAGTCCAGAAATCAGCTCTGGGGGGTGTGCAATATGATGGAAGGAAGCAAATATAAAATCCTCCCAGTCTTGACATAAGGGAAAATCTTTTGCCTATAAAATTTTCTTAGTAGTATCATAAAGGAGCTCTCTTCTACCAACATGCCTTATGATAGATTTATTACTTCAAGCTAATTTCTGAATATAAGCAAATACCATCAGTAATGTTCAGGACTGCCTGTAAGTGGTTTAATACAGCTAAATTTGAAACATAGCATAAATATTAATTTATTGGAAGCTGGGGCTTGTGTGCCTGAAGTCTCAGATTCACTGAGTCACCTGAAACAAAATTCTTCAAACGTGGTCACCTGGAGCTGGAGAGTTAATGCTTTTTAAAAAAAAAATGTGCATGGGTACTTTTATCACATGGGGACTAAGCACTGGAAGATACTTCCTGCATTTTTTTAAACTGCAATATTAGCATCTAATAAACTCAAAGAACTTGGAATTTTTAAAAATAATTTAAAAAGGAAAGAAAAAGGTGTGGTATGTAAACACAGAATATTGAAAAATAGCATTGAAACTGCTTTCAGCCTGCTGTGTTGAGGTATCCAGGTATAGATGTTTCAGGAACATAGGAAAGTATTATACTTAGATAATGCTACCTGTTGACATAAGTCATGGAAATTTTAATACATACCTCCTTCAAAAATGTACATGGAAAAGGTTTTTAATTAGCATTTGTGTCTTCCAGATCTTAATTTTATATTTCCTGTTTCCTTTGTTTGCCGCTCCAACTCTCTCCTCTCTTTTAATGTATCAGCAACAGTCATGCTGCAGAGGTCACAATTAATTCTGTAAATCCTAGCATTTTTCTCTTCTATCAGTCCAATGTAGAGGATGAATCTGTGGCAGGCTCACCAGCTGGTAAAGGTGATAAAATATCAGGTTAAAATTTAATAAATCATGTTAAAAAAAAAATAAAAATATATACATCATGTTCTGACAGATAAATTGAACCGATTTGAGGTAGTAGTCTGTCAACTTTCCAAGGTGGAAAAAAGTGATGTATCTATTCTTGAGCCTCTGTTTCAATGACAGTTGTCATAGTTTAAAACAAATGTAGAGTGTTGTGTTTTGGGGTGAGAAAATAAGGCACACTGTAATGTGCAGGCTAGAAAATGCCTCTGTGTTTGTTCAAGGAGGTCACGGCTAAAGAATAATTCTCAAAACTTGATTCCTTGTCAGTTAGCTCCTGAGCAGGCAGCGTTAGCACTCCTCTGCTGACCAAAGTATGCCTTTGCGTGGCACTTTCCAGAGCATTGCCCCCCTGCTGCTCTTTAAAGCACTTCAGGTTTCAGACATGCCCCGTTGCAGCTTTTAACTATGATGCCGTGTTGCTGCTTTTTAGATTTTCTTTGATAAGGTCGCTGTCCTTGGCCCTCCTGGAAAAGCAGGTCTCTGCATCTTGTTTTGAATCGGAGGGTTGTATGTTAGGAACTTGGGCACAAATGATGAGACACTTTTAGGACCTGCATGAACTGTTTGGGAAGGATGCCTGCTTCTTGTTGCTGCCTTATTAAATCTCTGAGCTCAGTATCAGTGTTTGTAAGGGCACTTCCATTCCCATCTTCTCTGCATTGATCGCTCTCATCTCATCTGTAGTAACATATCTGTTCTTTTGTTGTATTTCTAGCTGTGAAACAGTTTACAAGTTACAGATTCAGCTGTAAAGGAACAATATTTCTTCTTCTATACTGCAAAATATAAGAATTAGTTTTGGGTAGGATCATTCAAATCTAAAATCAGTGGCAAAGAAATTTAAGGGAAGAAAATACTATCCCATTAAACCTGCTGGGTTGTTTGTTTGTTCTTTGGTTTTTGGTGTTTGGTTTTTGTTGTTGTTGTTGTTCTTGTATTAACTCTTCAAATAATCAGTCTGCCGATCAATTATGCATTTCGTTTGGGACAGAATGACTGAAGATCAAGCACCATTTTTTCTCTGACTTTGTTTTTTTTTTTTTCTCTCTTACTCAGTGCCTTGTTGAAAAAAACCCTATGATTTCATGTGAGTTTAATCTCATTTTTTGAGCTTCAAGAGGCATGCTTACCAATCTTGTTAAAAATATTGATTCCTTTGGTCACCATGGCTTGTATAATTATCATTGGATATATTATTATTCCTTCTCACAAAATTGGTTTTTTCTTTTCTTTTCTTTTTTTTCTTTTCTTTTTTTTTTTAAATTAACTTTACGAAGCTCAAAACATATCTACCATAGTCTGCCCTGATTTAGCAATGGGGTCTTTGATGTTAGAGTCATATGTCTATTCGGATCAAGAAATATTTTGGATTGCATCCTTTAAAGGTGGACATAATGTACTTCTGCTCTAATCTATCATGTGAGTTTTGAGTACATATTTATATTTAAAGGTGTCTGTTTTGCTCTAATCCAGGCATTTTTTTCAGGTCATTCTATTACTTTTTGCTTTAAAGTAATTAAGCAATTTAATTCCTACCCCCATAAAGAGTATGCTTTCAGATTGATGAGTGATCCAGATGATGACAGAGTATTTGGTGATAGAAGAAATTACAACCAGCTGATCTGTCACATTGTAATCAGCCTGATAAGGAAGTATATTGGCTTTTTTTTGTATTTTCCTACTCTGTCTTTGTTTTATACTGTGGATATCCTGTCACTAGGCTGGTAGAAATTTCTCTTCCTTCCAGCACCGCAGGAGCACTGTTGAGAGCCAGCCTGGCAAAGTATATTTAGTGATAAACTAATGCGTCAGTTGCATCTTACTTTCAGTTTATCTAAGATCCTGTGTTGTTTAAGAGAGCTGTGTGTGAAAATTAGAATTATTTGTTTGCTTTACTAATGAAATAGTAATTAAAAGACTAGCAAACCATCCTTGGGACCAAACTGCCTTTTGTCATAGAAAGGAATAGGGCTATTAAAAGTAATTTATTTTTTTAAAAATTATGCATCAAGTACAAAAATAATTGTACCGTAGCTGCTAAGTAGTTCTGATCCAATCAATGCTGTCTCTGCACCTGTAATTCAGTTAGTATTAGTACCTTTTCTGTATTGAACTGCAAACCTTTATGTTTTATTTAACAAAATATCTCTTTTCTGTATTTCTGAAGTTCCTTGGACAATAGCTATAAAAGCTACAGGTGTATAAGGTTATCTCATGCATACTGGTCAGGCATTTCGTTTGCCTTTTTCTGCCTTTTTTTTTATCATTTTGTTTGTAGTGGAATCAGCCTCTTGCTCCTGGAAGCTGGGGTTGTAGCGATTACTTAATATCGCATATTAGAGTGTTCTAGCTCTGATTTTGAACTCAGGGTTAGATCTTCTCTCTTATTTTCACTTCCCTTTCTTAGGAGTTCACTGTACCTGAACACTGAGCTCCTCAGGAGATTTCACACTTTCACATGTTTCGGAAACCATCTCTGGCAGAACTGTCTTGGTTTGGGGTACCCTGAAAATCCAACATGAGCTTTACAAGGAAGTACGTGCAACAGTGAAAGCAGAAGCACAAGTAAAGTTTGGCACTGAAGAAATAAAAACTGGTGGTTTTAGTTAAATAATTAAAATGTGTATTCAGCATTAACAAGCATGCTGTCTTGACTGTGCTGGCAGTGAGCACATATCTGAATGGAGGTACTTGCAGGCTTCTTAGCCTTTCACCTCTTGCTGAGAATGCTACTTAGTACTTGTTGTGGTCATGGCTTTTTACAGTTTGGATTCTTGCCAGCTGGAAACTTCCCAAGACCACAAATCCATTTCACTTAAGCCAGTGTACATCCATCAAATGCTAACAATATATGCTGTATGCTCTCATTTGTTCCATCCAGTTGCTGTTCTTAGAGACATTTGGATGGAGAAAGGGCATGGATCTGAATAGGTTCTACCATTCTTTATAACAGAGACAATCTAAAAAAAAGAATTATGTATATATATTGCATCTAATAACCTCTCCCTCAGGCAAAATGGTTGTTAGACGGGAGAGTTGAATTCTTGTGAGTACTGAACACTTCTGATATGCATGAATAAATGCCTAGTACGTGGTTTATTGAAAGTTCTGTTAACATAAGGGTGAGGCTCTATTTCTTATTTTTCAGGACCTGCAAATTTCTGCTGGTGTGGAAGTAATTATTGATATCCCTTTCTCATCCCTCTGTTTATCTGGTTCCTATGACTAGAGTGCTTTATGGACTTGACAAGCAAAATACAGATTTCCCACTTAGGGAGGGGAAAAAGAAAGGGGGGGGGAGGGAGAGGAAGCCAACATAAGGGGAGACAGATCATCATTTCAAATGAACCATAAGAAGCAAATAAAGATCAGATAGTATTTCCCAAAACTGCTACATGAAACAGTTGCCGGTTTTCAATAAACTTCAGTTTTCAGGGAACTGAACTCCTACAGATTGCGTATCCGCTAGACTCTTCATTGTCCACGCTTTTGCTTTCAGACCCTGAACTGTATCTGAGAAAATATTCACAAATGTTCAAGTACAGGGTTTCTATCAAAATTATTTATACTTAAGAAGCAACACTATTTCTTCTTTATATACTGAGTGTGAAAAAAAGACTAAATATTATGGTGGCGAAACTTGCTTTTTAACTTACTGTGCTGGATACCAGACACATAATAGATTCACAGCAATTCAGGGGTGTATCTGCTCTTAAACGATTAACCTCTGAATGCTTCCTTTTATTGATAGCATGAATATACAGGTTTTGTTTCTGTGGGTGTTTTTTGTTTGTTTGTGTTTTGTTTGTTGGTTGGGGTTCTTTTAATGACCCATTTTTCTGGAAATCAGTGTGCGGGTCCATAGCTCTTATCCATCATTCTGCAAAACAATGTGCCAATGCAGGATCTCCCTTACGACAGTTGATTCTGAACTCAAGCCCATGTCCTTGGAGTGCTACACCTTCTTCTATCGCTACTCAAGTGGCCTCAATGCCCCCAAAGTATGATCCACGGAGAATCTGTACAGTCAGGAGAGAAATGTTTTGGGGCCCTCCCCTCCCACTTCAAAAATGTGGCTAAAGAGGCTAAAACCTGCTCCCTACTCAAGCAAAACCAGTTATTGACATCACTGGTACCCCTTGTGTAAACAATCAGGGTTTGTATCAACATTTTCAGGGCAATTGACAGATTTTGATCTGTGAATTTAAATCCCACCAACTAATCTGAATTTCACATTCCTGGGAACGTACACCACTTTTTTGCTTGGTGGTGATCTGTGAAAGCATAGCTGTACTGTTTGGCATGAAATTTTTCCTGGGAAAGCCTAGAAGGAGAAAAGGCAAATGTGAACTCTCTTAGTGCTTGTTACATTTGGATTTAATTCAAAGTCTTATGTTTTACTGACTATATCCAGGGATGCGTATACTACAGATCTTTTGACTTGCCTTAGATTGGCACAAGCATAGCTCACAAAACTGCTGGCTGTTATCTGTGATATATGTCCTATAACATTAATAGTATCTCATACTTCTTGCTTCAATCACATTGTTTGGGTTACATATTTAAAGTAAAATCTAGATGCACAGTTTTGTACAGGAATAATTCCTCAACATGTAATTGTAGACATTTTTATGGAGTTATACTGAATCTTAAATCAATAATGTAGAGGGAAAAAAAGTGGCAGAATAATAGTAATAAAATTTATAAATAAGTTCCTACTCTGATTTTTTCTTCTCTAATAACTTCATTTGATATCTGTAAATAATGCAGGAAGACAGTATTTTCTGCAGGGAAGACAGAGCTTTTTAACGAGCCTTCGATGTTACATTTCTGACAAGGTGTTAATGCAAATTTTCAGGCAGACAGCAGGACTTGTAAATGTGGCTGACAAGTATTTATTTTTTCCAGTTTGTTCCCACCTTTGTCATTTTCTGTATGACATAGTTGTTTGTATTCCTGCAAGTTCTTACAAATGTGATTTAAGTTGCAGAAAACCCTGGCAAACAAGGTGATATCCCTGTCCCTTGTTTTTGAAACAATTTAAAAACAAAACCAAACCTTGCTTTTATACTGACTCTCTTAAAAATGAGGAAAGATAAATTTTTCTTATTGAGGAGAAATTGATGAAATTGTTTGAAAATATTTATCCCAAAACATGAACAATATAGAAAAATGTGATGGAGTGAGGAATTCAGACAGTTTTAATCAAGCAAATAAAGACAGTTTATAATGACAGACAATCCCAACAAAAATTGTCACTATAACTCACCTGTAATAACTTGCTATATAGAGAGCTGTCGATACCAATTGAGTTTAATAACGTTCTCCTACCAAACAAGAAATGTTTCTACAGACTATATTAGCATAGAGCAAGTGAATGGTTTTTTGAAGATAGGTATAAATCAGTGAATTTCCATTAATAACTCGAATTTCTCTTCCAGTCAGTGTGTCTACCTGTCTCTGGTGTATTATCATCACTTAAGGGGGATTTTAAAGTTATAATTTAATTGGAATTTAAATGATTTAAGATAATGATTTTGTTTTTCTTCATAGTACTATGTATTTCTATAAAACTAGAATCTTATATACCAGTATGCCATACGTTATTTCAGTAATAGAAATTTTACTGTGACATGGCTATTTGTTATTAAATTAGTTCTCAATATAGGTTCCTTTTAAACTGTATTCAATTTCTTTTATGTTATTTCTTTCATGTCTGGGCGAAGTATATCAAAGGGGAAATAAACTTGTTAATATTCTGTCCAAATAGGAACTGTTTTTTGCAGTAACCTTTCTAAGTGATATCTCAATATTTTGACTTATTGCAAGGTACATATAGTAAGTAATAAACATATGCACCATAGACAAAAAAATTCTAGTTATGATTTTTCATTTTGCTTGTAAATATAGTTTTACTTTTTATTTGGGGCCCAAATAATTACTGTAGTTGACAAATCCCATGTAGGTAACTCTTCTCGTCCTCTTTCAGAAGTTTATTTACTATCATAGAAAAAAGAAAAGTAAAAACTTATTTCCTGCAATCCTTTTGGTAATCTTCTGCCATAAGGATTATTTATTATGTAAGTGGTGAATGGAAAACTTCAGACTTTGTCAGAGTTGAAATTTCACTCAATGTACAAAAATATGATCAGGGCTGTATTATCAAGTGCTAGTGGAAAATAAAATTGAATTTTGCATTTAATTTTTCAAGTGTTAATAGTACCCACTTTTATTACGGTTAGTAGTAAGCCCCATGTTTATTCCAAGTTCCTGTGGAAGTCTGCTCTTCTGAACATTCAAATTTTGTTTATTAACCATCTAACTTTCTAGTAGTATAAACTCATCACTGTGAAGGCAAGTTCCTTCAGGTGGCCTGAAAGATACCAGTAGATATGCATTTTTACTGTGTGCCACTCATATTTTTATCTCTGATATTCAGTTTGAAGAATAACCATATGGCAACAGAATTCAAGGGGGGGAAAAAAAATCATATTTAAGTGAATTAAATCAATGAGATCAATAAAAACAGAGGGTTTCTTTCAAAAGAAAAGTTATGGAAATGCTAATTAACACTAAGCAAACATTCCATCTGATTTATTATTTTTTTAAAATGAGAGGACAAAGATTTCTATGCAACTTCAACACTTTCAATTGAATTGGGGGCATTTATTATATTAACCTAGTTAATAGTCCTTTTTAGACAGTCATTACAGTTAAATTGCCGCTTTATACAATTATCATTTTATACAATTTACAAAAAGCCTGCTGGCCTGAAATGTAGGGAGATGAGCTCTAGAAGAGAAGCTAGCCAGAGTAGGGATTGTGATGGTATCTGCTACAGAATGGAGGGATTTGCCTGGAAATAAGTGGGAAAAAAAGTGGGGCTGGTAACTGTGTGAGCAATTGTCTTAAATGATGCAATGTGAAACTGCTTTCAAAATATACCTCTATTGCAGAAAGGGTTCCTTTCTTATTTTAAAGTGAAAAAGTTTATTCAGGATATATCTCTTCTACATAGACCTGTATTCTGTTGAAAATTTTATAAAGTGAGTGTTTTAGTAGTAGCTGGGTTGGTGATGAAAGAGAGCATGAAGGGGGTGCTGCAAAAAGGAGAACTGGACAGGATGAGATGTCCGAGACTGGACAGCAGATGCAGACAGTGTGTTGGCTTGCGTGACTAACATGGTTAATAAAATTACACAATAACCCAAACAGCAAGAAAAATATGCAATAAGTGCTCTTAATAGGTGTATCTAATAGCAATCCTAGTTAGTGCAAATAAGGGGAAACAGGTGAAATAAGGTGAAATGACAGCAATCGTACTGGCTGGGGAAGCACACAGACCTCCTAAAGCTCGGGGGACCTCAGGAAGATTTACAGTAATTTGGCAGCTTTCAGTCAAAAGGAAGGGTACATTCATGAACATTTTGTTCTATGTTCCTGTGGATGTAGTGCGGTGGCTTGTCTTTTCAGGAAGGTTTCTGGTTTCACAAATAGAATTGTTACTGTATTTTCCTTTTCTCCCAGTTCCAGTGAAGCTTTCCTCCACCAAGACCATTTTATAATTAGTTGGTTGTGAGCTGGGTCATTGGAAAATATAATTTAGTTTCTCAGGATTCTAATAAGGCAGTCAAAGTGTTGGTCTTTGGGTGTTTTAAATAGGATCCTCTAGAAAGTGAGAGTATATAGAGTGACACAGTAGAGATAATACTCCTGAAACATACACCCTGTACAAAAGCAATGATACAAAGTGATTTGCAATTTAAAGAAAAAAAACCCAAACAAACCAACATCTCACTGAAGTTTTGACTGACTTTAGGAGGTAGTTATTTGTTATTTTGCCTGCAGAAAATCAAAACTGTCAACAGGGAACTGATTGTCGCCACTTTTGTTATTCACTTTTTCTTGGAGTAACTGCTGGAATAATTCCAGATGATAATTTTAACATGTCAAATAATCATAAGGAAATTTTAGGTAGAAGCAGGTAGGCTTTGATTCCCAGGCTCAGTTGACTTTGCCCAAAAAGTTCTATTTCTAAAAACCAAAATATTAATCAAATAATACAACCCCTGATATGACTTGAAGGAGAGGGCCATATGATGTTTTTGTAATCAGTCTTTACTGGGACTTCAGATATAGCTAAAGGACTTTCTATCAATTTATCATTACTAATAGCAGCCATGCCCTCGTGTCATGCCATTGACAAATGATTTTGTTTCAGTGCTGGTATTGGCATTTTAGCAATCCTTCAATAAGCTAAAGCACTGCCTTCATTAGTTTAATGAGAAATGCATTTACATTTTTTCATGAAAAAGAGAACTTCCATAGAGCTATATTTTTGGAACATTAGGTTCCTCAAGTATTTTAAAAACATATGAACAGATGCGAATAAGGTATTTGGTCAAGCTGAAAATGCTATCTCATTTGGTGTGTTTCCTAATGCATTTCAGGTGCTGTTGGTACAAATAATTTGAAAATATGCCTTTGCTGTATTTTTGCAAAAACACATTTCCAATACTTCTTTTCAAGCAAAATGACTCTTTGAACTACTTGTCAAGAGTATTTTAATATGGCTAACAATTCCTGTTATAGAAAGTCAATATTTAAACTGTTCTCACACACCTTGAGTAGCAATAAATGGGGAAATATACTTCAGGCAAAAAACCTTTATTTTAAAGAACTGGGGCCAGCTGGGGTTTGCTGCACATATAGAGTGAATAGAGCCTTTTCAATAAAATGGTGCAACTGAACTAGTGGGCTTTGATAATCGGGGAACAAATTCAGTGCTGCTTGTAGTTAAGTGAGTCTTCTACTACACCATCAGTGGTTATTACCGAAGGCTGAAGATAATAGAAAAGCTTAACAAGAAATAAATAGGAAGTATCTCTCCCAGCTATATTTTAAACTACATAAAAATCTGTGTAATGAATAAGAATAATAAAAAAAATTAGAAGAAACATGGTCTATACCTTTTGTTACTTTATGTATCAGTAGTGTGATGAACTTAGTGAGTGTCAGGAATTAATACAATATCCTTTTAAATTGAGTCTTTACATTGTGGTGGTTTTTTTTTAAGGTTTAGAGAAACACTGCAAGTTTAGGAATAAAGATCAGTAGTTACTGTTTCTGGGATTCAGACAGTAATCTCAGAAGTCTAAATCAAACTTCAGTACTAAGAAAAAGAGATAAAAATCTTGCAAGTAACCTAACGGACACAGCGAATTTCAGAAACAATGGGCAGTGCGTCATGTATCACAAAATATTTTCAAGCAGTGATTCAAACTGATATAGCAGGCCAAAGAGCTTTTTGGTGGGAATGAATTCAGCAGCCCTGAAGTATAAGTGATGAAGTAATAAAATATGTTCTTGTGCTGCAGTTCTTAAAAGTCAACTGTAACATAAACTGAGTAATACCAAAAACACACTCCTAGAAACACAAAAATGCCATAGATTTATATTTATTTTTCATGTTTATATCTTATGAAATTTACCAAACATAGTACCTTTCACGAAGAACTATATGAATCTTTGTTATTTTAATTTGTAAGTGCAGTCATTTGACAATGCAATGTTTAAAAACAAAATTCTATCGAAATCAGTGAAACACTTTAAGTGAAACACTTAAGAGTGAAATTTTTGCAAATTAAACACAACTTTTATTCTGGCCTTACTATTCAAAATATAGGATTCATCATTCCTCAAGGCACTATGAATTCGAAAGGCATTTCTCAGGCTTGAAATGATAAATGATACTGGAAAATTGTATTATCTTGGAAACTAGAATGAAATTTGTCACCAGTAACTCCTCAACTAGTGAAGTGAAATCGAGAGTAGGGAGTCCCCATCAGCACAAACAGTCACAGCTTTACAAGTGAAGAAATGTGTAGAAAACTGCTGAATCTTCAAGTGTTGTTGGGAACTGGTAGAGCCACATAGGGTCACTTTTTGGCCGAATACATTTTCCAGTTAAGAAAATATTAATAGAACTTATTACAGTACAAATCTTTCTGTAAAGTGCTCAAACTAATCTATGAAAACTGTTTACAAAATATAAAGGTCAAAGTAATTTCTCTGGAAAAACATATCAGCATTTCTCTGAGTGGAATAGTTTTGATTGCAGCCTCAAGAGGCTGTTCCATATTCTGCCAAAAACAGTCTCAAGATGGGGAGACAAGATGGTATGTTTGGGAGTCTCAGCTGCTGACCTTCCATGAAGAACCATTGAGATGTTCCTCACCTCTGCTACACTCTGCTCTGAGGACCCCTTCCCACATTCTCCTCTGAGCTATTTGGAAACCAAGAGAGAACAGGTCTTTCTTTGCTGTATTTTCACACCTCTCTTGCCCTTTGTCTCATGGTTGTATGTATCACCCTGAGCACACGTCAGACTGCTGGAGGCTCCTAATAGCTACCTCACTCAAAGAGATTTACAAGTCAACTTCTGCTAAGCAGGACCCACAGAAATGTGGGCATACTGATGTCTGAGCAAATAATTCTTGTTCAAGGATTTCAATTTTTGACGTGGTAGAGGATTTGGTTATAAAATTCCAATTCTCTGAAGTTATTGTAAAATTTTACACTTTCTAATAGCTTTTCCTAGCTAGAAAATTAAATTAAAGAAATGGAACTATTATTACAGTTCTTTACAGGAGTGTTAATAATATCAAATATATAATTCTTAGGGGAAAAAATCAAATACAGTAGGTGATTAGGGTTGTATTACTGGCTGGCAAACAGAAAATTACTGTAAGCTGAACAGCAGGATGTAAGGATATTGTGGTGAATTATAAAAACATTTGGCACATTGCTAGAGTTTCTCTCTATGGTACTGTGTTATCTCATTTCAAATATTGTAATTAAAATTGGACAAACTTTGAATTAATGTAGCTGAGACTTATCTTCCCAAATGCACTCTAAAATTTTCCTCTGTCCTTATTTTGCATAAGAGAGAGAGAATAGAGAATTATCATAAGGTCCTGGAATTTCTTTCTTACCACATTGCAAGCTGAGTTCAAAATCAGTGTTATTGCTTAGACCTTTCACAAGCACAATGCTTATCAAATGTTTCTTGAACATAATGAGGCTAGGAAAAAGACTGTGACTTCAGTACTTTTGACTATTTCAAAACAGATATGAAATACACTTATTGTGAAAGCCTAGGTGGAGATCTGTTAAGAAACTTTATACTTTTTCAGTAAAGGAAGCAAAAGCATGTTTGTAACATGGTTTGATCAGTAACAGCAGCATGTTTTAAATCTTGAAAGAGGTGATGGCAATTAATGTAAAAGAAGAAAGGTTAAATTTGTATTTCACTGGTTATTTATAATTTCCAAATCCTGAAAAATTTACAAGAGATTTTTTTACATCATTTAGAAAGGAAAAATGAAAAACAACAACAAAAAAACCCAACAAAAAAACCAAGGATAATGCATAGTATGCAAAAGGATCAGGAAGGTCAGCTTTGCTGTGATTATGTGCAGGATTTGGGATGGTGGGGGGTGGGTTCCATTTGGGAGATGCCTCCTGCCATGCTCAAACCTGCTTTGCGGACACAGCTGCTCTGGGAGGTTGAGGTTGTCGAGAAATTTATCCAGAAGGAATTCTGGCATCAACTGGCTGCAAATAGTTTAGCTGACTTGGATACCTTCTGTTTTGTAAAAGAAGAAACTAGAAAAACAAATACAGTAAAGGATTTATAAGAGGAAAGCTACTTGCTAAACCTTTTAAGACTGGTATGGAGTTGAAGTACCTTCCAATGTTCATGTTTTGGTCTGCACTCATACTCAGAGAATACACCTTGCTTCAAAATTCAGGTAACACAGTGTAACACAAATACCATTCCCCAAAAGTCTCTAATACAATCTCTGCCTTCACAGTAGGAAAATCTGTGGTTCCTGGACATCCAAGGACAGGCTTCTCATATGTTGTTATGCTGGACAAATATGGAGAATAAAAATACTTAAAGTATCAAAACAGTCTGTTTGAAGTGTATTGAGTATGATTTTTTTTTTTTTTTTGGCAATCACTACCAAGTCTTTTCCATGTTGTGTATCCTCTACCTGGTATAGCTGTCATATTAGCATAATAGTATAAACTGTATCTGTAAAATAATATCATCTATACATAACTTCTCCTAGCTTTTCTTTTTCTGCCTTTCTTTCTCATACCCACGCGTAGCTAAGAGAAACCTTGCAAGAATGTTTATTGTTTTTCCTGCTATAGAAAAGGTATGGTCTTTAATAAGATATGAGCACCTAATCTTTTTGCTAGTTTCTCATTTTCTTTGCTCAGGGTACTTACTCCATACAAAATATATCTATCCAATTTATCAGGGCTAGTTATTTTTCATTTTTAGTCCTAAGTGGGCAACTAGAACCGTAAAAATATAAGAGAAACAAGAAGGAGTTTCCTGGAAACTGGCTGCTATGCTGCTATGGAAGGCTTACATGAGAACTCAATTTGTCTTTCTTTGAAGATAATAAAGAAATGCTATTCATATAATGGGTCTCCAAAGTAAGTATTTGAAAATCAAAGCCAGCATGCCATTTCTGCAAAAGCTTGTCTTCCTGTTTTATTGGGGTTTTTTTCATCTTATGCAAGATCTGCAAAGTCAGTCACAAAGCTGGTTCTTTCTGCAGTGCCTTCTATGGAGCTAACCTCTTATTTTTTTAAAATAAGTAACTGCTACTGAAGGCATGGACCCTTGGTAGCAGTAAGCAGATGATTAACTCTGCTTCCCTGACAGTTTAAGGGCAGATGATGATTTTAGCTTCTCTAACTGTACGATGATCAAATGGAGTTCCCAAACTGTCCAGTACTGACTGACAAAAAGTTGATTTCCCCAAGGCAGCTTTGACTAAATTTATAGCATACTTCTGACAGAGAAGACTTTATATTTAGATTTAATTTATGTTTGTGTTAGTTTCCCTTCTTCTATTGCCTTGGGACTGACCAAAACAGTTAGTTTCTTTAACAGGGCCAGTGGAGGTTTTTCCCATCTCTACTTGTATTTTGTGTCTATTGATCCTCTCATGTAAGGACAAAATCTTGTGTAAACTAAGGAGGGAGGTTACACTGCTCAGTGTACCATTTTGCTGCTGCTTCCTTAACACTGGATATTATTCATTAGTTTCAATAGTTAGATTATTCAGTTGTATCCTTAAGAACGGGATTTCATTTGGAAAAATGAGCATCATTTAGATCAGACAAAGATAATTACAGGACTTCTACAAATTAATTAATGCATAAGAATAGACTATTGCTCATGAGTTGTTGTTTGAATTTTTTTAAAATTTAGAAGCACATTAGTACACTAGACAGCAAAAAAAGAGAGCAAAAGGACTTCTTGTTCAGTTCTGCCTCAAAGAATTTTGTATCAAAGCTTTGTGCCTATTCTGGGTTGTATCTTTATAGCCTAGAATCAAGTTTTCCCACAGAATACTGGTTTCTTTGTTCCCGATGAATAATTTTGGCTAGCAAAAAGTCTTTGTTTTTCCTGGTTTTCATTCCAATTTCTAGCAAGGAATTAGTATTCTTTTATGCTGAAATTCAAGCAGTGAAGCACCTGATACTTTTCTTGAAGGTGTACTTTCAGAGGACGTTCCTGAGATCTGAGTGAATTACATATAAACATCTTACTGTTATCTGTTTCTCTGTTTCTCACAGTCTTTCCTTTTTTTTTTTTTGTGAAATATCACTATCCTGAATAACTTAATCTATTGTCAATACTGCAGAGTGAATGTTCATACATTCTTTAAAGAATGCATTTCTTTGGTTATAAAGTACCGTTATATGTTTAAGGCATTTTCCTGCTAAACAGGGATTACTTAAAATGTTGAGCTACAAAGTTACCACAACTGATACATTTTCTTTTGAAGTCACCTAAATTATTTGCAATGGCTAACTTCTGGCAGCCTCTAGAAAGGTACCATATCTTTTCTTTTTTGCCATATAAAGTCATGATTTTTCATAACCAGCTGTCTGGCTCTAAATGAGATTGGGCTTTCACTGCAGTTGCAGAAGGTCAGTGGAGTTATACATGGACTTTGAACCAGAAGTTCAGATCACCCTTTTTGCAATGTTAATAGGGAAGCTGTTCCAAAGATCATTCACTTCATCCACCACAATCACCTATTTTAACTGTTTCTTACGTTCTTTAATGTTTCCCTTTCCATTGTTCTCCTGCTAAAGAATCCTCTGAGAGTCACCTCCCTTGATTTGTGAATACATGTCTCGTAAAGGCCTGCTCAAAACGTAGAGATAAATCACGAGTAAGGTGACATTTATCAACACAGCACTGCTCATTATGCTTTTACAGGCACCTGTTTTCTGTTTATTCAGGCTGTAAACTGTTCAAGGAAGGAAGGAACGTGCCTTTATTGTGCCAAAAAAGAAGGCTTAATCTTTAGTTTTGTCTCTAGTCTCAACAGCACTCTAACCTTAATCTGGGTTAAACTCGGTATTGTCCACCGTTCTGTGCCATACAGCTGTTAGGGTGTTGTGTCATGAAGGAGCTTAGAAACTTGGGGTTTTTTTACATCATTAGAAATCATCTGTTCAGAGCCATAGAAGGAACTATAATCTTGGGTGTAAGGCATGAATAAATATGACAAACTCCCAAGGAGCCCTTGGTGACTATTTTGTTGAGTGCCAGTGTCTTCCTGATTCCTGTTTGTTGCTCCCTTGCCTCCTGAACTCTCAGGTATCAGCTCTCCACCTAATCATGAAGCTTAAGGGAACCACATGCTGCTACGTTCAGTCTTGCTGGAGACCTGGGAACTTGCTATGGCATTTCAGTGTCCTGGTTTATAGATTCAGCGTGCCTGTCAGTATGACAAATTCTGCTATCAATTTACATTGTAATTGCTCGTAACTCAAGCTATATTGTAATGCAAATGAAGATGTTTATTTACTGCTTCCAAGATAGTCAACATTATCACAGATTTTTCTAGAAGACATATGAAGAGGTGAAAGAACAACCTAATTTAATCAGTTTACACAAAGATTAGACTGGAGAGGCTGTGCTATCACTTGTAACTTGCTGACATGTGTCTTCTGAGACGCTGTATCTTTTTGCATGCTGTACGCCAGCCGTCACACACACCAGAGACAATCCCTGTCATAGCTAATCTCCTTTTAGAAGTCCTCCTGTAGGTGGAAGCAGACTTAATGTTTTTTCTTCCAAACTTGTTTTTCTAATTCAGGAGACAGTCTTGCCAGTTGTCTTTTCTTAAACTGCCTTTTCCTCTTCCCTGGAGATGCAGATGTCTCTTGATTAGAGCAGATGCCATCTCCTGTCCTTGAAAAACCAATTACCTCCTTGTAGTTGACTCAGCATGAATTGGTATCTTTCAGTAGCAGGGTTTCCTCTGCTGAACTGTATAATGCTTCAGTTTGTGTATTTGTAAACATGTCTGATATGTACCACTAAATGGTAATTATCTATAGTTCATTAGTAGCTTGTAAGATCAAGCATAACAATAATAAAAAAACCCTCTGGGTGGATAGCATGTCTGAGATTATTGGTTCCCATCTTCTCTATCCTAAAGACAGAGGCAACAGGTATAATTAGGAAATTTGAATCTCTATTCCATTATCTCCCAGGTGTTTCCCATTAAATAATCATTTAGCCTTTTCATCCTTACTCCACCTTAAACATCTTTCACACAGGAGGACTGTTGTGTTAATAATATACAATATTCAGAGTCTTTATTAATTTCTTTGAATCAGAATTAAGCCGAAAATATTGGTAATGCAGAACTATGAGCATTTGAAAAAACAGCACTAAAGTTCTAATTGCATCATTCAGAATAAAGTTGCAACTATTTCACAACTTATGATCTCATATAAAGGCCTTTTTCTATAGAAAAGATCGTTACTGAGGTACATGGAATTGATTCCTCCTTCAGCAGTTCAGTTGTGGGCAAAATGCCCAGACTAAATGAGCTTTTAAGGCCCCACACTTAGTGATGCTTTTTTCTTTTAATGTTAGATTGATTTGATTATATTTATCAAATTAACAAAAATTGATTAGTTGTCTTCCATTTCAGAGACCTGCAAGAAAATAGCTACCTTAGTGGGGAGGAAAAATTCTTAGTAATGTGTCAGAAAAGTATGTATGCCTTTGCAATCACAAAGAGAGAAAGGGGGGGAAGTCCAGGCTTGTTTTCATATTCAGATGCTTTTAAATAGATGCAGATAACAAACTTGCTGAGCTACTAAACTACTTTATTAGCCAAGTTTACCTAAGGACAAATTAGTCCAGCCACTGTAAGTAGTCAGAACTATTAAGAAAACCTCATTGTACAATTTCTGAATTAAGTAAACAAAATAGTGGCAGTTAGAGGCAGAGGGTGGAAGGTTTGAGCTGCACAGTCTCTCAGGAATCTGAGCTCTGTCATCTTTGTGAGTTTGGGTAATAGTCCTTACCTCACCTTTATCCTAAAAGTAAGGATAAAAGCCAACCTTATAAGTACAAGCTGTTCTGGTGTTTTGTCTAAACCGAGCTGTACAAAAAGGGGATAAAAGGTTGTTTGATGCTTCATGTTGTCCAATAACAATTTGCTTGAGTTTCCTTTAAATTGAATGACATTACTCCTGTGTTCTTTGTCAGCTTGATCGTTAATGAAGAGCATTCTGCGTTTGTTCATTGCCATTCATATAAAACTCATTTGGAATGCTCTGTGTTTTACAAATGTTAACTTAATCTCATTGGATGCTTGTAAGGTGACAGCTGTCATTCATAATTTATCCTTGAAGACTTTAAATGAAAGAGGCAGTGATCTGTTGGAAAGTGGTAGTAAAACTGGTCATTTAGGCCACTCATTCAGGTTTAAAACAATTGATTTTACATTACAGCAGTGGTAGCACTACTTTTACAGTGAGTGTGAGCCCATATGTAGTGTTGTTGGTGGTATAACTACATGATCAGATCATGTGTTTCTCAATGGAAAATAATTAATAGAACAGCCATTAGAAAGCAATTCATTTAACAAATGTAAATTACTATGTTTTAAAATTAAGCATCTAATAAAATAAGGAAGAAAATATTTCAAAATATTTGGTATGCCATTTCCATAAACCAAAAGAAAATAGTGAAGGTTAATTTGAAATAATACACTTGACTGTTTTATATTTCTTTTGAATTGTCTGGATTAAGTACATTCTAGATGTAGCCTGACAGACCTGAAGTGTAAGAAGTTTCTTTCAGCTTGTCTCATCTCCCTCTAGAATTATAAAGAGCAAAATATTTATTTCCTGAGACTGAAAACTGTCCATATTCAGATAAACAATTTAATGAAATACTGCAGAATTTCAGAATGAATAATGCACATGACACCTAGAGAATTAATCTGCAATGTCTTTTGAATACTTGATTGTAAACTTGATACTAGTGACTTACATTACTTCCACTGTTAGGGTGTTTTGTTTTATTTTCCTTGATGTAGTTGCTATAGGCAAGGCTTTGGTATTTGAAAAGTTAGTGACAAGAAACAAGGAAAAGATTTTTAATGTTGCAACAGGAGTGGTGGAGAGAGTACTGAGTTATTTTAATCTAATTGGAGAAATAGAGGTTCTGTAGTCTGTGTTGCAAGAAACTTAATTTGTCTGCTTTCTTTCTTTGAATGAAATGGGCACTAGGGTGACTTGAAAGAGGCAGCCCTCACCCAAAATGGGCTACTTCCTTCAGTTGACCATACTCATTTGTTTAGAAAAGACTTCTAGGAAAAAAACCACTAACACTTGATTTTAAAGTTCTGAGAGTATCAAGAGTTGACAATCATGAAGGATGCCACTTTTCCCATGTGCATGAAACATAACATGGGGCTGACTTTAGTTGACAGCCTTGAGAGTGTGCCATGGGATGCCTGAGGGTGACTTGATCTCAGGTGAACTATCCGGAGACGAGCAAAGGTGCTTCTACCTGGGGAGCCAGAGGCACTTGACATTAGAGCACAAGAGGTGTTTTCTTGGAGGACCACCGAATTCCCTCTAGGGAACCATGTTACTCTGAATGCCTCACAATGAAAGATGTCTGGGATGATCTAACAGACCTGGCTGAATCAAATAGAACAATTTAATTTGGCATCAAGGTCTTTCACTTTTAGGCAAACTTGTGTTGCAATAGCTGATGCAGGGAAGGGGCTGTTACCCCTTAATACAGGCAGCCCATTTGTGGAGGCCACCTGAGATCATAGGGAGCTGAGAAACCTGATGAATGCCAGACGTCCACCCTCAAAGGGCATAGACATCAAGAGAAACAGGGCTGTCTAAAGACAAAAGCAGACTGTAGCTTGTCTGGAGCACCTTTCTGTTCATGCTAAACTGTTTGTTTTCGAGGAGACTGGTGCAGTTTGCGACGCTGGAACCCTATCCTAGTTGTGGGTTTAGTGAATAATGAGGGCATGAAAAATAGCAAGGTGGGTAAAATTCTGTGTATAGAATGTAATGGAAATAGGTATCCATTTTCAGATATCCTCCAGAGAGTAGTGCAGCAGAGAAACCTGGAGAATGTAATTTTCCTGTCCTTGCTGGAAAAGGACATTGTAATAGGAAGAAGAAAATTGTGAGGTTGTCTGCAGGACAAACCGAGGAGTTTTCATTATTGTAACGGACTTTCTCCCCATATTTCTTAAATAGGCTTCTGGTGTGAAAAACCAAAGATAGAAGCATAAAACCCATTAAGTAATTAATTTGAACAACTGCCAAATATGCTGTGGTTTTGTTTTTAGATTGTTAATTGTACTTAAGAATATAAAGTCACATAGTAATAATCTGGTCATACTACTATTTATGAACTCTTTCTGGACTGAATTCCTTATGAAAACAATTTCGGATTCAGATCATCGTAAATATCTTCCATCTTTAAGTCCTAAATATATTTTTGAATTTGTTAGATGTCTTCCAGAGACCAACTGCTTTTCTGCTGGAGTTTGTAGCACTCACTTTCACAACTCATTCCCTTCATGCACATTTTGATAACTCTGGACTGTTAGATGTGTGTGATGTGTTAGCATTGGAGTCTTCTCCGTCGGGTTAAAATACTAAATTACACCAAACCTGCCATAACTGTTAAGGGGTGGTTGAAATTGGCACAGTACTCCTAATTTGTTTGATTTTTATCTGGCTAACTATTTGATAAAGTGTATATAAACTGCTGGATTTAGCAAAATATTAGCAAATATGGCTAAAATACCCCAGGAAAAAAATGTCATTTTATGTCTAATCCTCTCTTATGAGAGTTTGATTTCCAGTTACAGAGGATAAGGCAGAAAGAGATTGATTGGAAACTTTCAGAAAAAAACATAAAACAATATTTTGGGATATTAGAGCAAGAGCTCTAATACCTAAAGTAGTTGCCTTTGTTTTTTTAACCTCACTTATATTTCTGCTACCAAAAGAAATTATGCCTTTAAACTCCAGATAAACCTATAAATGGATAAGATTTTTTTCTGTCATTCTGTAAAAATAGCTGACAGTTCAGATAAATGGCAATGAAGGAGCATAGCAGTCGCACTTTAATTAAAAATAGTGATGCACTAAGAGTTTCTCACATTTAATTTTTTTTATTGCATTTCTAGGTCAATAATGTGATTATTGTTAATTATTGTCAAAATGAACATTTGACCCTAATTTTTATTGATCTGTCTTTTCTAAATATTGAAAGCTGATGTGTAAAAATAGCCTGAGGACAGGAAAATTACGAAGTTCTTGTTCTATACTTAACTTGTTCCACTGAATTATGTTTTGCCCTTTTATACTTATGAGTTGCCATTTATTGGCATAAATGGACGTCTTTGTGTTTCTGAAAGTGGGATTTAGCTTTTTGTGTGTGAAGATTATATAGCATTATGGAATATAAGCAGGGTTTGTTTTTTTTTTTCCTCTCTCATACTGTGCAAATGGCTGCTTTCTTCTGTAATCTGGCTGGGAGGCAGAAGGAGAAGAGCAAGTGGAAGATTTCAGGGCAAGGTACATTCATTATATGTCTGTTAACTAGTCGGGGTGATAGGGGACACTGCTATATACATTCCATGTGTGGATCCTTAGAGAGGAATGAGAATCTCTCTCTCATGTGTGAAACATTTCTGTTCCATTTATCTTCTTCTGAGGAAACAATATGTGGGATTTTGCCCACTCTTTGATTCAGGTCAGAAGAACCTAACAGGTTCCATGATCTTCAAATTTATTCTGGGCTACTTGTGGCTAAACTTAATTTTAAACATTTTGAAAAACAGGTAAACATTCAGGTCTTTCGTATGGTGTAAAGGCAGCAAATTTGTTGAAAATATTTCTTCTACATAGTTGCAATCTTAATTGCATGTTTCTAGTGGAATGGCTTCACGAAACTTAGAGAACCCTTTTTTTTTTTTTATAAATGTGCTTTAGCTAAAGATCTGGAATGTGATAATTCCTGTCCCTCTCCCCCACCCCTTTACAATAAACTTGTAATTCAAATGCTAAATCATATTTAGAATGGAATTGCTGTCAATATAATTAATATTTTTTTCCAAAAAACTAACATGATTTTGAATTAATTTTGGTGTAAATAGCAGGCCTAAGTCCAAGTTCTTGCCAATAAACTACAGTTATGTACCCCTAGAGTGGTTACTGTGTCAGTCAAAATGTCTGAGGCAGTGCAGTTAACATCAGAAAAGGGGCTGTGTGAAGCAACCAAAATTAGCATAAAAAAATTGAAATGTATGAGACTGCAATTACTGTAACATCGTAACACAGAGACACTGCAATTGATATTGTAATGGCTTAGATGTCAATGGAATAAGTCAGTGAAACAACCTCAAATAAATGAATAAAGAATTTTAATGGCATCATATTGGTCGACTCGAGAACGATAATATTTTAGGGGTACTGAATCTGCAGTTAGCTATTAAAAATGCTGTAAAGTATGGCTGCTGTGTATAGCTGCTCTTTCTCAGTGTTTGGTGTATTGGATTTTGTCAACTTTTTTTTTTCTTGAGATTGCTAAAACAGGAAAATTATTTTATGGATAAGCTCATAATAAGTTTTACTTCCTTTTTTATTCAAGTTCTGTACTCTGAAATACTTTGACCCACTAAAACTAAAAGTGTAAAAAAAAAAAAAATTGTTAAAATAATCTCATCCACCAACTTGGATCTCCTCAAAATTAACCAAGTCCAAGAAAGTCAAATGTGTCCAGAAGAAAAACCAACCATCCCCACCCCTCACTCATCTCTATGTTTCAAAATGAGAATATCAGGAAGATGATTTTGGCAGACACATGGAAAATTCTCATGCAACAACAGTGTATTCAGTATTTTTCAATATGGTTGAAAATGATTGCTTTCTCTAACTTGCCCAGGCTTTCTGTTGGGAGAGAAAAAAGGTTAATAAGAAAACAAAGATAGAGATATTCAAAGGGTTGTATGCAAATGTATTCAAAAAGGAGGAGGAGTATCTACTTGCATTTCATCAAGGTGCTGCTATACTTTCCACCCCAAAGGAGTTATATTTCACATTCTTAAATTAATAGAGTTCACTCAAGATTTCTAAAAAACAAGCTGAGGGAAATCTCCATCAGCTGACATTCATTTTTAATGTGAGTTGTAACAAAGTAAAAGCCTAGAAACTCCAGAAAGAAAAGAGTAAGTAGGATGAAAACAACTATTTATAGATTGGTTATGTTGCATCTATCCTAAACAGAAGAGTAAAAACCTCATGAGGGATTCAATTTAAAAATACCTGAGCATAGCAATGTAATTAATAACAGGAAATATTTGAAATTATTCTATATTTGCTTAGTAAAGTTACCTGCATGAAATAATAAAATTAGATTTTTCTTTAAAGGTATCAGCAGTATCACATGGCATTTTGCTAATAAAATTGTGCAAAACAATATAATTACAGATTAAGTTAAATGAATTAAGAATTAGCTGTTTGACAGACTTCATAAAGCCCATGTCAATGGCAAAACACCACTGAGTTCCAAAAGGAGAGATATTATGCCTGGTGCTGCTCAACATTTCCATCATCCACGTCAAAGTAGGTTGCAGAATCTCTGATAATTTAAAATGTTCTGTAGCATTAATTTTATTTAAATAGAAGTTACTGCATTTAATTAAATTTACTCATGATATTTAAGATGCTGTCATCTATAGGAAACTAGACTACAAATAATCCAAAGATGTTGTCAGCTCTGAATGACTGTGAAACTCTTTCAATCACCTGCTGATTAATTTTAGGTGTATCTATGGGCACCGCTTCATCTGTCCGAAAAAGTGAGAAAATACTAGGAGTATCTTCAGTAGGTGCAAATTTCATTGTCCCCTGTTGTGATACTTGCCTCATTTGTTTCAAACCTGTGGTAAGGAGCTGGAATGTGCTCTTTATTTTGCTCAGTTCTCTCTGTCAATCGCTGCACAAGAATGTACAAGTGTTTCCTTTGAAGGAAATACGCTTCTGTCAGGAAGTTGACCACAGTATCTATTCCTTGCTTGGATCAAGGCATGAATTTTCTCCAAAAGAAAATAATTTGGGTTTATTCCTTAGTCATTATGTCCCAGATTCTTATACATTTGCAGCTATGTAGCTGCCAGGGAAATCAACAGGAGCAAAGTGATCCTAACGAATGTGCTAGTGAAGGATCTTCTGTAAGACACATTAAAAGAGAAGGGAACATTTCTATTGATTGGAGTGGAAATCGAATCAGACCCCAACGGATTACCTTAAATATAAGAAGAAAAAAAACAGAATTTAAACACTTGAAATTTATATATGTGATTTTTTCTCTACTTGTGATTACCTGAAGACTCCTTTTAGTGGATATATAATTAGTAAAGTTTTTATAATATGGAGAACACTGCCTTTTTACATCCTTTCCTCTCCAATAGAAGTGATGTAATGCTCCAAAGGGTGAAATTTTCCCCAGAATGTAACATGTTCCCATGGCGGCTTGTGAATTGGAAAGGGCAAATGTCCTTAGTGCCGTAGCACAGAAGGAAACACCGGGCAGTTCAGTGAAAATCAGAAGTGTAGGACATGTTCAGCTGTATCTTGGTGTAGCTATGTGCTTTTCCTGGAGTTCAGCTTGATTCGGATATTTCTAATAGCCATCCTTTTCCTCACCTGCCTCAGACCTTATCTAAATCAGAGCAAAACAACTGGAATACCCTGATGGCTGCCTAATTATGTTCAAGCTGTTGCACTTTGATAGAGTCCAGCACGGTGCCGGGTAATAAACAGCCAGACAACCAACCTGTCTTTCCAGAGAGGACATCAGCAGGACAGAATCAGAAGCCTTAAACTTTCTGAGAACTCCAGGCTCGCGTCTGAATCTCAAGCCGAAATTTTTGTTACAGTACAAATATCATGCGAACTTTGAAATGCCTTGAATTTGTAAAAATCATGATTGCTCAGAGTAGTATAAAGGACAAATAGTGTATGTAGGAGCAAAAAGTTTTACTTTTGAAAACTGAATAGAATTTTCTATGGAAAATGAACATTTATTTGATTGACACTAGAATCTGGATAGAACAACATCATTATAATTTTAACCATACTATTTTGAAACTCCTCACTCATTTGCAATTCTGAACTTGCTTTGCAGTTATAATGGTTTGCAATTCTGAGCTTTTAGTGGCAAGCATGAAACTGTGGGTATAATATGATCATAAAATTATGACCCAATGATGTTTTAATACCGTAATATCAAATGGATGGATTTTTAAGAACTTTTTCTATGCTAACAGATTATTCAGAGCAGACTGAGGACAATCAAATGAAGATGAAAGTTTTTGCAATGAGAGCAGAATATTCATACTTCAGTGATGAACAAATACACAAAAGACGTCGGGTTAAGATTTTATTGACATCTGCAGTAAAGGAATTGTCTGTAAATAATTAAACCACCTTAGCTACCACATGTGCAGTTTATGATCCTGTAGCAAAATGTTTCTGAGTTTAATAAGGTGGAAATGAGCTCAAAATATCAACACCTTCTCTAGTAACCTGCAACATCTTTTTGACTGTTATGATATGGTGTAGGGATCAAAACCAAGTAGTTAACACTGAATTAAGCCATGTCTATCTTCTGTTTTTCTCAATACTGCTGAACTAGTTTTCATGTGGAGCCACTTAAATTGCATTTTTTCTTATGTGTGAAACAAGTATGGAGACAGGATGTAGGAAGTAATTTCTGCCTCTCCTGGTCCTGTTTTTCTTTAGGAGGCAAGGACCAAAAGCAAAGAGAAGGGAAGTGCTAAACAGGCATTAGTTCAACCACCATATTGACTATGAAGCTATGACTTCACGTACTCATCATAAACCCCACTACTATGAACATTGCAGAAGGTCTGAAATTCTTGCTGCATTTCCCATATTTGCTGTAGCTCATTGATTGGCAAATGGGGCAGGAGAGGCTTTTAATTAAACCCATATGTGATGCCTCTTCTTTAAATTAGTGCCAAATGGCTGGGCTCAAGGTGTGTAAATTTCTTAAGAACATTTAAGTCTCCTCCTCAAGCTAAACTAAGGGCAGAGAACCATTAATCTCAATAAATATTGTATCCACCTTTTTACAAATGAAAACTGATAATGAAATTAGGAATTCTTAGCAAAGGCTTTTCTCCATTGTCCAACAAATTGAGAATTTCTAATGTGCAGGAAATGAGCGTGTGATAGTGATACTTCTGCTTAGAGAATTACTAAGTATATTAATATATTTTGCTCTTTCTTTCCATCCTTACAACAATGATCAAACAGCAATTTCAGCTCTACAAATTTGTATTAAATTGGATGTGAATCTAAGCTCAAATTTTAAACCCACTGCTACAAATTTATCTGCCAACCTTTCAAAGTAAATTCTGCTTGATTTGACCTTTTTTTCCTTTCTAGTTTGTTTCACACTGAATGAAAGAATACAGTTTTAATTTTCTGCAAATTGCAAGGAGAGTCAAGCGCAAGAACAGAAATAATTCTGCAGCTCAAATGAGATTAAACTATTCTAGTTCTTAGCATGTGTTACTATCTTAATAGTGTCTCTACTTCTATATAGCCCTTAAAAAAACCAAAAAGGTAACAAAACCAAATAGTACACACAAAACAAAACCAAACCAACAAAATAAAACCCCAAACTTCCCCCACATTATGGAGCCCTGATTAGAGATGTTTTCCAAGGCTGGAAAAAAAGAGCTAAAACTGTTGAGCCCCATATATAAGAGCATTCAATATTTTTCAAACATGCAAAACTTGAAACTGGAAGATAAGAATTTTCCAGATTCAAAAAAACCCTCTGGCATTATAATTTTAAAATACAAATTTAAATTGCATTCTGAAACAACTATCAGAAAGTAACCATATATCTTTATCTCCCTGCTAATATTTGTGCTGTTAGTTGTAGTAAATTATATCAAATAGTTTTCTTAAGGTAGTATGTCAGATAACTGATGATTGGAAATTGGAATTGCCATTTCAATGAAGGATTTGTATTTTGAAAATCTTTAAAGTTTTTTTTTTTAATAAAAATTGTGAGTATTCAGTATTTAGTTAATCTGGAAAAAAGCTTTTCCTGTCTTTTTTGTAAATAAATTCTTACCACTGTGTAGTAAGTAATCTTTCTATGCATCCTCTCCTGTCCTTCAAATCCAGCATCCCTGAGGCTTTCATTCTTCCCCCACAGCATCATCCTGAAAGAAAAATGAGAACTAGGGCAGTTTTAACCACTAACTGATATTCTTCATTTTTGAAGTCAAGTTCAGAGATCTTTTCCTATACCTGCTTGGCTTTTTGTTTTGATTGTGCTACTGCAGAATGACAGCAGCATAGGTAAAGGGCAGTTGAACATCCCACCCAGGAGAGTGGAGAAAGGGTTCAGTTTATTCTATGATTATCTGAGAAAAGAAGCAAGTTGAGATAGTCAAGGAACAGTCAAAAAATAAGCAAACAGATTAAATGTAGGAATCACTCAGTGGACCTGTTTCATTTTTTTTCATATGACATTGTATTTATGTCAGGGGAAAAAAATATCAAAGTCAACATGCCTTAAGTATTACTTGTGTCATGAGTTCTTTGGTACCATTGATAGGGGATAAACAGGGATAAAAATGTATTTTAAGTATTTTTATAGCAAATGTCACTTTTTTCCCTCCCTCTGAAAGTTGAGCATAAAATTCTTTTTCATGTATTTCATAGAACAAAATTATAACTTTAAAATTTGGACTTCATAGTGTTTGGCATCTTAAGGCATACGCATCTGTGCTTTGGGTATTTGGCAAGACGATAAACTTCTCTTAGGCTTCCAAAAGACTAACGTGAGGGGAGTCTGAGCCTGTAAGCCCTTACCTGTCTGAAAAATGTCAAAAGTGAAAAACTAAAGGAACTACCACTGTAATGCGTACAGAAACAAGGATTTAATATTCTTTTTTTATTTTTTTTTTCAGCAAATATTTTCCAAAGAACCACCTATGTAACCCCAATCAGTGTGTTACATGACAACGATGCTAAACAAATTACATGCTTCCTGGTTAACTGAAAGGAATAAGACTGGGTTGAGGAAAAGTCTAAATGTTTATGACTTTATGGAAAAAGAATAGAGCAAGCCAATCCATGGTTGTTACTTGGGGTCAAAATGCTTAACAGTGTTCAAAAATGGTCTTTTTAATTTTTTGCCTACTTGTAAGTAATTTTCTTTTTTAAAAGTTAGGACTGTTTTCAATGATAAAATGTTGGTTTGAAACAAAAACCAAGATTTTACTAATAAATTTCTTAAGTGCAGCATTTGGTCACCTCTAGATGTAGCATCTCACTTAGAAAAATATCTAAATAAATTGCTTTTGACATTTCTAAGATGTTCTCCTCTCTACCATTTTCTCTAACAGCATTAACAAAGCATAAACCTAAAAAACGGTGCCCTTTTCCTCTGAAGGCCTGTGACAACTGCTTTGGAAGTGAAAATAACATTATAGATAAAGGAAAAAGAACATTTGAGAAATCAATCACAACACCAGAGAGTTTTAATGCTCTTATTTCCTCCTTTAGGCTTACCCTTTACTCAGTATTGGTCCAGCATGGGGGATTCGCTTCTGGTTGAGGAAAGCTAGGCAAGGGTCCTAGCTGGGACCCTGTCCCAGGGTCTCTCTGGCTGTCGGTTTCATTGGTTTTGCACTGTTCACTCGCTGTTTTACAAGGACAGCATTTTAAAGGTATAGCTGAGGACTCTTTCAACCCAAATGTTCTTCTGCATGCATGTGTCATACCAGAATAGTTGAGGTAGAGGAAAGAAGGGAAACTCTCTGCATCAGAAACATCTGTCTCCAGGAAGCCTTTTTACTATCAGCACTGTTTTATTTTCATTGTTTGCTCATTTGTGTATCACTTTTTGTGTTCTGACATTCATGCAGTTCAGCATCAAAAAATCTCCTTTTATATATTAAAAATAGGAACCAAAGTTTTGCAGAACCTCCTCGTTCTTTATGGAATAGACTGTATCTTTTATAGGTGTCTCGTTGCAGAATACATGCTATAAAGATTCCAGTCGACAGTACAGATTAGGTTGGTTTTCAGCTGATTGCATTATACTAATTTCTAACAGTGTTGTTGTATTTTGATTTGTCTATCTAATCAGGGAAGAAGGGTTTTGGTGAAAATCACTGCTAAGAATACTCAGATCTATACATAGAATTTACCAAAAACTATGAGGTAGAGGTGATTGGAAAATTTTGGCAGACATTTTCTTTTGGGGAATACAAACGTTGTCAAAACTGAAACAGTTCATGAAAATGTTTTCTCCTGGAAATACCCACTTCAAAATGAAGTCCTCCTTCAGAGGACTGTTGGATTTTTTGGTTAGGAATAGCTTCAGAGTTAACTTTTTTCAACATCTCTTGAAATAAGACTACAATTGAGTAAGATTCAAATGAGCCATTTCTGTCAGCACACTCCATTTCCTAGAGTGTTTGTTTATAGTAACTTTTTAGTTTATTCTAGAATGAAAGACACTTGAGATATGATACAATTGTCCCAGTTGATTAAAATCTTAATATATTGAAAGGGACTGACCTTAATTATGAGCTCCACTGTTAGAACCAAGGATATAGAATGATTTAAAGAGCCTGATTTTGCAAATGTCCCAGGTCAAAAATGACATGATTTAGGTTTTGGTCACTGGGATCTAGTTTGCCATCATTCCCACTGTGCAGCTCCCTCTCCCCAGGGATATCCCCCTCCCCAAGGAAAAAGTCCCTGCTTTCACAGCCTGAAAAACAGTTTTGGCCACAGCATCATCATTAACTCCCAGCTTAAAATACTGCTGAAGGTGACAAAATCTTGGCAGCTGTATTTCACTGATGCAGTCACCAAACTTTACTGAAAGAGTAGTTAGTGCTTTAGTTGTGATTAAAAGCTTGAGTGTTTTTACTTATTGTTTCCAGGCTCTTTGTAAGATATTTTTTTCTTAAATACAGTAGTGGGTTTTTTTACTGCAGCAGCCGTATTTTATGCTGACCCCAAGTAATGTAAGGAATTTTTTTTTGTGCTAAGCACTGTATCAACGCAGCATGAAAAATCGGACCCTGGTGAAGTCCGTGTAAGATATTTTCCATGTAATTCAGCGGAGTTAAGACTGTATCAATACTGAGAGACAGTGATGCAAAGCACTTTCAATCTAAATAGACAGGGGTTGGAGAAGAAAAGGATTAAGCGATTTGCACGGAATTGCATGGCATGCAGTGACAGGGCTCGGGTTTGTGACCTAGTTCTTTCAGTTTTCAATCCAGAGCCCCTCATTACTAGACCAGAAATGCCTTTCACCATTAGTAAAATGGTCAGAAGTGAAGAACCAGTGAATTGTTAGGACAACTGCATTTTGATTGATGTCACAGTTCTGCTCTATCGTGCTCTACAGTCATCTGTTGTGCTTCACAATCATCTATTGCAACAAGTAAACAAAGCTGTAATTCTGCAGAACTCTTAACTCCATCAGAAAGGATGCAGAAAATGCTGTTGCTGAAAGTTACGACATTGCAGTGGTGTAAGAGAGATTTTTCTGATGAGAACACAGAAGGGCCAACTTTTTGTTGTTAGTTTAAGGATATCAAGAAAATGAAAAAAAAAAAAAAGTATGATAATGGATAACGCACAGTGAGTCCATTTATTTTGTACAAGGTGGTATTGCATAATATTTCAATGTGAAAAAAACTTTGGAAATAATTTTAATGATTTTAATGCAATTTTTCAGTTCCATTTTGTGCCTTTTTAATTACAGTAAGTCTAAATAGACAAATGTAATTTCATTTCAAAATAGACAAAAGATCATTTCACAATTCACAATTTTATCATCATACCCATTATACCAGTGTTGATAAAATTTGTTATTATATTCTGAATATAGTTCTACTGCAACTGCTGGGGTTTTTTGGGTATGTGTGGGGGTGAAGCTAGAGAATATGCTGTTGCAACATCCTTAGTTGAACAGCTCCAACTTTCAACAGTTGTTCATTTAAGCGTGGTTCACATCCAAATTTCAGTTATAGCCTCTTTGTCGTTACTAGTATGTCATTAGAATATGACCTTTGTATGTAACTGAAAGACTGAAAGTCTGTTTTCACTTGTGACCTCTCTCCAATTTTATATAAAATTTCACATCATATTATAGAGGATTTTATCACTAGGGTATCTAAATACCTACGTGAATGTAGTTTTTGTTATTTATTCCTCAGCATGACAGTTATTTATATTACAGTGATAGAAGAGAAAACTTGATTCCCTGACAGGAGAGGGCATTTTGACTGATGGATTTTGCAGCACAAGTCAATCCGTCAGTTCATTTTCTTATTTTTTTTTTCTTGCAAGAGAGAAACAAATTTCTTACGAAGAAATGCACTATATGAAAAGGTGATATGTAATATCAATTTAAAATTGAATTAATTTTTTATCGAACCAAAATATGTAGCTTCTGTCAAAGCAGAAATTCTTTTTCAGACATTTTTTGGTTTTTTTTAGCCCTGAATGATTTTGAGCTAGAAGAAATTAAAAGTGGCAGTTATAATTATCTGGAAAACCAGAAGCATCTTTGAATTAAGACTTGTATTTTCTTCCTAGATTTGATATGTTTTTAATGGTTTTCTGAATCAGCTTTTGATGGCAGTATCTTTTTTTTTTCTACTATTGTAACTCAGATGTCATTTACTAAATTTTTTGAATGACTACAAAAAGCATTCTTTTCAATGACAGAAAGGAAGAAAAATAATCCATAATATACATATATATATTGTTGGTGACAGTTTGTGGACAGTTAGTGTAAAAGTTTGGTATAGATGATGGCTGGAAACAGAATTATGACCCAAGTGGACAAATGCCAAATTTGCATTAAATATGCAAACTTGCATTAAATATGCATATTTTCTTAATACCAGATTTAGTATTAAGAAACAGTGAAAGCAACAAACTCCATTTAGTTAAGACTTATTACAGCACACGCAGAAATATATTTGAGAGAAATTCCAAGTGAAATTGATTCAAATTAAAAACATAAATAACAAAAATACTGTTACAGGTTAGATTTTAAGAGGAATGTGTTACATGAACAAGAAGCCTAATAGCTTGGAAAGGTGGAAAAGTTAAAAAGAAAATACAGTGTAATGTTTGAGAAAAACAGTAAAAATGGGGAAAATAAATATAAATCAGTGGGAATTAGAAGCATTGGTACTCAGAATACCGGTAAGATTAAAAAGCCAAGGGAAAACCTCAGCCGAGAGAGTGTCATCTTTGATAACATTATTCCTGTAGCTGATTATAACTACTGGCAGCATATGTATGTATTCCTGTATATAATAGTATATCTTGTAGAAATTCTCTGTTGCTGCCTGAAATGGAATTAGTGGTTCAGCAATACCAAAGAATGTCATCTGCTTTTCTCTAATTTTCTGTTTGCTGTTTTTTTTCTTCAGAAAATTTTATAAATTGGATTAATTTTTCAGAACCTTTAATAGAGGTCTCATATTTTAGCTTTATACTAATAGTAATAAGGTTCAGTGGTTATCTAAGTAGTAATATTATATAAAATATAATGTGGTCTAGTCAGACTTTTACCAGGTTTTTTTGGGGGAAATGGACCTGTCTTCCTATTTACTGCCTTCTATATGCTAAATCACTGTCTAAACTTGAAATAGCTAAACTGTATTTACTGACACTGAACTAGGTAATTTGAGTTGTAAATTATCAACATATTTCAGGACTGGGCTCCCATTCCTTAACAAACTTTAATTTATTCTTATTTTTTCACTAAATATTTAGAAATCTACCATATAAAACATTTTCAAGAGCCTTCTATATTCTGGTTGAGCAAAAGCTGCTAATTTCTAGTCTGTAAATTATTTTTTTCCTTAATTGCTTTAGTTTTCCTCTACCTTCTTAGACTTAGTTAGATCATTATTTGTGAGACAGCTTTAGGATAACCATAAATATAATTTTAGAGGACCAGATTTTGTTTGGTGTGTTCATATAGGGGGCTTTTCATAGTTAGACTGAACCTTTTAGGTGCAATCTCAGTTTCAGATATGTGCTCCTCATAACAGAAGTCACTGGATAGTGTTAGTGTTCTGGGCTCTTTTCCAGCAGTCAAAAAGACTGGATGCCCCCAGGTAGAATGCGGAAAAAAAGTAAAAAAGGTGAACTTGGAACTATGAAACTAGGGGAAAAAAATATGCTGGTGATAGTTTTGCGTGTCTCAATTGACATCTTTTCTTGAGGTTTAGGTACTTTACATGGCACTGTTGTCTCATTTGTTTGTTCAAGTTTCTCTGTTCTGAGTCATCCCCTGGTAAATCCCCTGGTCTTTTCCTTAATTAAAAAGAGCAGAGACCACACTTTGTTTTTATTTACTAAAATGTAAGGAAGAAATAAAGCATGGTTGTTGTCTTTCTTATAGTAGGTTATTGGTTGGAATACATTCTTGGGGTACATGCACAGAACCTTGTTTGAGGAAGAAATTAAATCTAGGTCTTCTACACTCTAGGAGAATGGTTAATAGCAGAGCCTACACACAGAAGATGAGTTGTCTCATCTTCTGCGATGGATTGTCTCTCTGCCTTCCCAGGCTCTGCTTGGACAGTTGATTGATGCAGTAGTCAAGACACTTGTAGAGCTTCAAAGCTAAAAACAGTCACCAAAATACTTTGAGAACCCTAAGCATCAGAAGAATTTTACTATGATGTTTTTGAAGATAGACTTCTATATATCTTTACATTAAAAACCTGTATTTTATTATTTTATCGTTATGTGAACAAATAGCATTCCCACACGGATTTTTTCAGCAGAGCAGGTCAGGTTATGTACTGTTGGCTGCTTTATCTGTATGATCTCTGTTGAAATACATTTTGCAGGTGTACTTTTATGCAAGGTAATGATCCTCGCTTATTATTGAGTGCTAAAAGATTAATGAACACCCTAGTCTCAAGCAGCAAAACGTGAAGTTGAGTCTCTTGCTGCCACCTGCTGGTATGAATTCTTTTAGAGGTACCGACTAGTAAAAGGTTTCTTTTAACAGCCGCTTTTGGTGGCTGTGTCTTCAAGATCTCATGTTTTCAGCAGTGAAACGGGTCAGAGTTGAAGGGGGGAGGATGAGGTCGTGAATCATAGCAAATGATTGTTGGCTTAACATAAGTATAATTTTGGCAATCTTTCTTCCCTCATAGACGGGAAAGGGTTCTTCTTGAGCTGCAGCCAAAACCAAATGGAAATGTAATAAAACTGTGTCAGGTATTATTATTGACTGGCATTTTTCCAATGCCTTTACATATTTCTGCTTATGTGCAAGATATGCATTAGGATGTAAAAGAAACTTTTATTTCAGCAGTTTGTCTTCTTTGATTCCTAAGCACCATTACAACATTCCTGCTCTGTGCCTCAACACATTCAAATAGCCAGTTTGTTAATCAACGTGTTTGGGGGGTTTTATGTGTGTGTGTGTGTGTGTGGTGTGAGGGTTTTTTTTTTTTGTTTGCTTTTTTAATCTTTCCAGATACAAATAAAATGTTATGGGTGAAATCTGGATCCCACTGAAGTTATTGGCAAATTGCCATTTACTTATGTGGGATGGTGGTTGCTGCTTTGCCTGCAGCTTTTGCATAGACAGAAATTGTCTTCTAATTGATAGCCGCTTTTTGCTGAGGCGCCTAGGGGCCGCTTTTTCATAAAATGACAAAATGGAAAGTTCATGGGGAACAGATATCCTCTGAGATAAACCATGCCCTTGATACCAAGTGGCGAACGAATGAATTGGCTTGCCCAAGTTGGGCTGCAGGCGCTCCAAGCTCTCTGCTGGGAAAAAGCAGATGCAACAGTGAGCATCGTATCCAGTTCCTTCCCAGAGACCAGATGGTATATCACCTTGCCTTGTTTACCCTCTCCATCACTTTCTGAATCACCATGTCACAGTTTCTGGATCTAGTTTAGTTGTACGGAGAATTTTGTATCCCCTCCAAAAGGTACAGCACACATTTTGGGGTGAGGA
>JAOXNO010000033.1:4253965-4302855 GCA_028565335.1 Limnodromus scolopaceus
AGGATGGATCAACTGCTGATATAACCGAAGAAACTGTCACTGAAACCTGCATTAATTTATACCAGCAGAAAATATTGCCTTGCATCAGGACAGACTTTGAAACGGTCTTTCCTGACGGTATCAAGGCTAACTTTTTCAGAGGCAAGAAATGGGGTGAAAGTTTTCATTATTCTCACTAGCATAAGGCCAGAGGATCAGAGTGGAGGGACCTCTGAGAGCATCAGTTCCTACCAGGAGGACTTTAAATATGAACTTAAACTGATATCTACGCAGCCAACTTTTTTTAGGGGAAAAATACATCTAGTATAAATTTGAGATATAAATCTGTCATCCTACCTTACTATTTCATAGTCTATTAATTGCTAACAGTTGGCTTCAAGCTTAGAAACATACATATATGTTTTGGTGGTCAGGTAGTTTAGTAACTGTTTCTGAATTTTTCATTACAAAATGAAAATTAAATGTAACAATGTTATCACAATGGATAAATCCAGTGCTGGATCAGAGATTGGTCTTTTTTTATTATTATTACTGAAAATACATTAAGTGTGTGTTACTGCTTTCTAGTGGAAGCTGACGTTGGCTAGGAGGAAGGGTTGTCATCTGGGGCTTGGCAGGGTACAGGCTGCTGTGTTGTGGTTTATGATTGATGCTGAGCAATCAGCAGCTGTGCAGAGCACAGTTAGAAGAAGCTTGTGTCTGCTTGCAGAAGGCAATGTAGCCAGTCTGACAGGGTATATAAAATGAGTAAGTTGGCATCTTTTCCTTATAACTTAGCCTCTTAGATGGGGAAGGGGAGGATTGTGAAGAAGTGAAGACTCCAGGCTTTGATTTTTCTCATGCTCTGTGAGAAGGATGGGGTGGATTATAGTATTACAATGATATGTAAAGGGTATGCAGTTGTCCTAGTATTATATAAATTTCAGAGCAGAAAAGGAAATTATCTATCCGTACACTACCTTATATGTTTAACTTTCTCCAGGAGCTGCAGCACTCGTGGTTTTTCTGATCTGAATAAAACTAACCCTCTGTTTAAGAGACATTGTCACACAGAACTGCCCAACACAGTTGAGCAGCATCTGTGCATTATTCTGCAGCAAATAATTATCATTAAAGAAATTTCTTAATTCTTTGAAGTAAACACCGTACCAAAATACTTATAAATTAAGTTTCTGTAATTTTAAGTTCAAATACACTGGGGAAAGCCTTTGTATTTCAGGCCAGCGTCTGGTTTAATTCAGCGTGAACACCTGCTGGTCTACTACTGATGTGATTAAATTAAGTAGTCTTTAAATTGCCTTAAGGCTAATTAAACCACTTCTATCTTGCTTTTTTTGACAGCTGTGCCTCCCTTTTACTGTTAACTTTGGGGTTGTCCCATCAATGAAAGCAAGCGGCAGCATCCTACTGACAGTGCAAGAAGGACTTATAGCTAAGGAATGTGAATGTTAGCCTTCCCCAGCCTCTGCATGGGACCGCATGCTTAAATATTGTCATTTCGGAGATGTTACAGTGAAACATCTAATTTTATATAAAAGTATGTTTCTGGCATGGAAGCAAATAGTTTCTATGCTCTTCCTCGCTGTCTCACGACAGCAAGAAGGACAGTGAGAGAAGTCCCAAATTTCTTTGGATCCTGCTTCCCAAAATTAATCTTTCTGATGTTTTGCAAAGGAATGAGTTTTCCTCACAGGTAGTCAGAAGGGCTCTATATATGAGTTTAAACTGTAAAGCGCTTTCCATTTCATAGCAGCATGGTTCAGATTTCTTTGGGATGACCATGTCTGACTGAAGACTTAAATGTTTTGATGTTGTGTCTTGTTTCTTCTTTGCCGTTGTGTTTTGTCACTGGTTGGGGGGACAAATATGGAAAATAAGATTTATCTTGTTTCTGCATCATGATTCCAAATTAATCTTTAGATTTCAACTGTGTTTATATGACTGTAATGAAATATGATCTTTTCTTGCATTATCTTGGTGATTAATGTTTATTGTTGAAAAAAATACATGTAACAATGTTAAAAGCGAAAAAAGTTTCCAGACTGCATTTATAATGAATAGTTGGACCATTAATATCTTCCAAAATGAACTACACTGTATATGAGGTCACTGGTAGTTGCTGCAACTAATATCTGGCCATATGTGTGTACTTGTTATTTTAACCTCCTCGTTGTTATGTCCAAAGATATAATTGATTTCACAAACGAAGTTTTATTATGCTTTAGTAACTATTATTAATTATTGGAGATATTATTTGCATTATAATAACATCCAGCTGTCTGTACTGAAAACTGGACCAGTTACAAAAGGCCTTATAAGCACAGCGAGAAAGTGGTAGTATTCCTTGCTGTTCTTCAGTGGTGCAACTATTAAAACAATATAACTATTTTCTTTTTTAAGTATGGTATAAATGTTGGATAGAAGCTTTGTCAACTCTGTGGTTTTGAACCATGCTTGACCAGACTCTCTTGTTAATGATCTGCCCAAGTGTCTTGCCAATGGACTTCAACTGACAGCAGTAAATGCTCCTGGCTGGACGTATGATTAATAGTACTGTAAGCGCAGCACTGAAACTAATTGCAATGGGTTTTTTTCTGTCCAGCATTGCAGAGACCTGGCTACTCCATCATTATGTTTGCAGCTGTTCAGGAAATAATCTCTAAGTCTGTGAGGAACCAAGCCATTCAGACCCAGGTTTTTGCAATTCCCTTTGTGGTAACACATACTGCAGTTTCTTTCCTAAAATCATGGTGGTTATTCCTTTGAATACGCCTTAAAAGCTTCTTGTGCGATGCAAGCAAAAGCAAACAAAAATATATCAGATAAACTCCCTTGGTTCTCTTTATCTCCATTTTTATTATTGCTGCTAATTATGAAGTGCTTCAGGCAGGAAATTCTATGTATTTTAACTTAATGGCATATTTCAAACAGGTAGGCATGTTCTATGCATTAGTGAGCGTTCTGCTCACTAAATGAAATTTGTTCGTTAAAAGAAATGCAATTTGTTACAACTGGTAGCACTTCAAAGTTTGAAATTTAAGCAGTTTTGGAATGCTAGCAATAATAGTATTAGTTTAAAAAATTCCAAGTTTGTAGAAGAGTTTAAGGTATTTTTAGAAAGCGAAGACTCCAACTTAAATCTTATTGAAAAATGAAATAAAAAAAAATGCAGTAGGACTAAGTTAAAACCGTGAATTTTAATTTTTTTGGATTTATTTTAGGAATATATTCTTGCCAAACAGAGCCGTGTCATAGGGCTGTGCCTCCCACAGAAACAATTCATGACTTCATGTCTCTTTGTCAGCTTTTTGTCCTCCTTTAAGATGAGAAGCAATGAGTAACACACACCCCACCCCCCCCCCCATAACTAGTTTTGTATTTTTAAACAGAAACAATTACACTGTTTTTCATTAACATTTCTATTAATGAAAACAACCAGGGAAATAATCATCTGCTTTACTTATAACAGCTCAAGGTTCTGTGAAGTGTGCAAGGGATTGTGAGTGAATACAAACATATAAAGGCCTTGTCAGGGTGATGTATTAATGTGTTTGCAAGAAACAAAACAAATAGAAATTTGCTTAAGTACTTCAATAAGCATATTCAGAAAGTTGGTATTTACACAAGGAATCCCATTTTCCAAAACAAGCCCCACTGACTTATTGAATCTGTTTTGGGTGAATAACGTTTATCTGATTAACTCTTAGGGAAACTTTCACCAATTGATAGTAGGAAAAAAAAAAGGAGAAATATAGTCCAATTTAAATGAAGAACTGAATATTTTAGAGACATTAGCTTTCTAGTGTCCACTGTGTGCCTTTTCTTTTTTACTCTATTGCTTTGAAAGGCAAGAGCTCATGACTTTTATCCTTTCTAAAATATCTCAGGGCAGCAAACCAACATAAAATATATCTTCCTGCATATGTGTGTGCTCAGGCCCCGAGACCACATTAGTACAGGTGCTAAAGGAATAATAAATTATTTAATTATCGGACACGAATTAGTGCTGCTTACAAACCCCTGTGAATAGCAGTCTGGTGACTGGAGTGGTTTATTTACAGATAGTGTGATATATTTTTCTTACAATGTTTCCAAATTTTGTTTGCCTGTCACAGTATAACTGAAATATCAATGATACAAAGTGAAAGATCACTTGCATTGCCTGGAAGGCAGTTGCCTGAGATCCGTGTTTTTTTGAGAATTAGATATAACTTAGCTTTGAACCACAGGTTACTAGACTGCAAATTTAATGAATAATCAAGAGGAATTATTATTTCATGCTTAATGTCCCTGCTAGGAATGTATTTACAGTTCAGCATTTTGTTTGAATGGCAGTGCATGTCAAGAGAAAACAATTACTTAATTGCTATACTGACACGTTACTCACTCAAGTTTTAAAGAAAAAAAAAATCACTCAGAAGTAGGTATAAATAGAAAATTGCATGTGGTTTTCTTGTTTTTAATCTGGGCTTCCTAAAGTGTAATTTCAGGTCTCAAAAGTGTTTATGTACAGACTTCAAAGGGTTTTTTTTTTTAACTGTCAGACTCCCATAGAAAATAAAGGTATTGCTGATGAATTTGTTGGGCAGCGTATAGGCTGACATCCCACTCAACAGTTTGTCCTTTATGAACAAAAGTTATAGAAGCCTCCTTTCCTACCTGAACTACAAATGATTAAAAAAAAATAGTATGGTAAAATTATCTCTGTTGTAGGCCTTTCCTGAAATGCATGAGGACAAATTTGTAGGTAACGTAATTCACCAGTTTCACTGTAGTGCCAGGAAGAATACCTACTCTATAGCAGCCTTATCAGATGGAGTCATTAACTTCTGTTTGGACAGAGTCCAGAAGCTGTATTTTAAGTCATATTAGTTTTCATAAGGAAACTTATGAATGGTTTCATAATGGTTGAATGGTAAGGAATGGATTAACGTGAAGGGCTAATCCAGTCAATAATTAAGGAACAACCATAAAGGAACGTGTCTAGTTTAGAGCATGAAAATGCTAGTAGACATGAAGGAGCAAAGGATTGCCCAGAAGAAGGTGATAAAGAGGATCCAAGGCCTGGTGGAAATGAGTGTATCAATGACTTGGCAGAACCTATGAATTTTAGCGATCTGTGACTTTGATTTGTGGATGTACTCTTAAGAAGTGATGAGAGTCTATGTATGTGGGTTATTCTTCAAATAGATGACCTATTCATGGTTAGGAAAATAGAGCTGAGGCTGGCTGAGAAGGCAAAATATGATTCTAATAGAAGGTCACACTGCAGTGTGAGCCAGGGGATCAATTTCTGACTCAGTTTCGTGTCTCTCATAACCCTGGGTAAATCACTTAATGGAATTTATGATGTACTGATCCAGTGGTGAAACATATGTTTTACTTCCCCACTTCACAGAATGTTATAAAGCTGGAAACATCTGATCAGTTAAGGATGGTATGGTGATAAAGGCTACATAAATTCTGGAGATAAAGATGTGCAGGGCAGGACTCCGGCTTTGCTGAATTCAAAATAGTAGAACCTGAGAAGTTACAATGGTGGTTTCTTTTGACAGTCATGAACTGCATCCATCTGCAGACTACTTGAAGAGGAAATAGTGAATGAATGGAAATTGGGAAAAAAGCTATTTTGGGTTCTAAAATATAATTAGTCTTAAGGAAGATAATAATTAAAAGTACTGATTTCCCAAAACGATGGCATGTGGTTCTTGAATGCCGTGCACAGTCAATGCCTAAGGGATGAAGCTGTTCTACGTTTTCTAAACCAGCATTCACAGCATAAGAGACAGATCTATTACCAGATCTGATAATGGAATGAAAAAACCTCAGTAATCTCACAGTCCTGAAAGACAGATTCTCGGAGTACGTGATATATTTGCTATAGCAACACAACATATGGCTATACCTGGCACCATTTTCTCAAAGACATCCCGTATGCTTGCAGTCTTGTAAGTTGTTTGCAAAAAGCTTTATTGATTCATCCCAAATATGTAATCAGATGGGAAAAATAATAAAGAAGCGATCTGAGATTATTACAGGTTAGGTTTTTATTTCTGTGTACTGAGTTTCATAAAATCAAAGTAACGTTTTTCTCCAGATGAGAAAACAAATCATGTTAAGTACCTGGATGTCACAGCCAGGCAAATAAAAAAAAAAAAAAATTATCTGTCAAATTTTACTTCAGAAATTGTGATATTTGTTGGAAAAAGCATTAAGCAGATATAGATATTTTTTGCATGTTGAAAGGTATTTCTCAGACGTTATTCACAGGTTTTTTTAATCTCCTCTATGGACGTTTTTTGGCGTTTTGTCTTCCCTAGGAAGATGGAAATAGGAGAAATGGGTTCCTATTTGAACAGTCACTGCTAGAATTTGATGATAGTGACATAGACTTTCTCCCGTAATATGGGAGAAGATGTATCTGTGACAAGTTGAAAGGAGGGAAACAGCTCTGCTTACACTTTGGAAAATAATAAAAAAAGGTTAGAAATCTACTAGGCTTTTAGAACCAGCACAAGTCCAGAGGTAAGACCTTGATACAAATGCTCTTGTCTTTTCACAGGCACACCAAGTTATTTTGGTCTCTTGAGATTCCAGTGGAATTGAAGTCAGGATCCATGGTGAAAGCTTGCAAGGGAATGCTCTCAGAAACTGTCTTGAGGGGACTGCAGTGAATAGCTTTGCTACAGGTAATCCATAGATTTTTATTGTATCATCGTTAACATACTGTGCACTAAGATGGTATGTGATGGGGATAATTATGGAAAAGAGGATTCGAAATTCTGGGCCACTCTTGAACATTTTCTTTTTGTGTGTTTAAAAAAACCCAACAAACTTGTTTTGAAAACAAAACCATATTATTATTACATGAAAAATAACATTACTAACTCTTTAGTTAACTTATTCATTACCAGCAAGAGATCTCCTCTTCCTGTTGATGACAACCGTGTCTTTTTTTAAAAAGAAAAATTATAAGAAAACATCTTTCTAAAATCTTCCTTCCTTACTGATAATTTGTGATCCTGGGATGAGAAAGCCTTTTCCAGTACAAGATTAAACTCTGATGGGTTTGCAAGTTAGGGCAGTGTTTCTAAAGCAGTGTTTCCTGCAAGCAGAGAGCCTTTGGCCACTATGATTGAGGCTTTGGTTGGTGCAAGGTCCTCTGGAAAGGTCAGGTGCTCAGTCCAGTTTCAATACCACCGTAGAGTTTGGCTTCCACTTACCATAGATCGTACATTATTGTAGCTTAGATACAGATCTTAGTTCGATTACAGGAGCATCTTGCGAGCCTATTAGAGGGTTTTTCTCTTCTGCTGATAGAATAAGAAAGGTTTGGGGTTTTTTGCTGGGAATATAGCATTTTTTTGGGTTTGCTGTTTTTAAATCACAGCAAAGACAATATACTAAATGTCCATCTATGTAATACTGAAGATTGCAAGGATAAGCAGGTAAGGTTTTAACCATGTTGCAAACCTAGAGGAGTCAAGGTTTCTCTTTTTTGTTATGGGCTTCTAGCTGTACTTTTAGTAGTAGAATCTGACCATCTGTCTGGTGCTGTTGTGTGTAGGTGCAGTAACTTAGTGGTGGATTCTGGCTCTAAAGTGAATAGAAAAGCACCAACAAGTCCTGGGTGAGGTTGTGTGAAGTTCTTGTAAAGGTAATTTCAGCTGAAAAAGCAAATTATGTGCTTCAGAACAAGTTATTAGAAGTGTGCAAATAAGTTAAAAATGTGCTGTGGATATGTTTGAATAAGTATCTTCTCTTTTGAATTATGTCTTCCTATATGGAAGACAGCAAGTAGACACAGTTGTCCTGATGGTGTGCTTGCACTGAAGTTTTTTTGGATACCAAGAAAATTATGTATCTGCATGACATGATTAGAATTGTGTTCACAAAACATGACATCTGACCTTACTGAAGAGAAAATCAATGCAGAACAAGTCCTGATTAGATTTTTTTGCCAGCATTGCACTTTTGAAACTTAAATGGATGTGCAAGGTGAAGCACAGTGTGTAAACTACAGTCTTACAGTTTTGATCTGAGAGCATGAACAAAGAATTTGCAATTTGTTTTATCTTGCAAAGTCATATTTTTAACACACCTCATGTAAATAGATTGTATTTATTTTGTTACTGCTTGGAAGAGAGTTTTCGCATGTTAAATGTCTAGAAGAGGATTTGGATCCACGTTTTTAGAAGTTCATGGACTAGGCAGTAAATTTTTCTTCAATTCCAAGGAACGGTGCACAGTTTACCCTTTCCTATTTACATACATAGGTGCTCTGCCTTTTGGAAGCAGAATGTGAATGACTTATTGCTGAACGACATTTAGTTTGCTTGTTTTCCTGTCTAAAACAAAAAGTAAATTATTTATTTGCAAATGTTCTTTCAGGTTTTTTTTAAAGAATATGGCTTGTTTCAAAAAGGATGTAAGTGATGTACATATTAAAAATTCAGAACCTCTCAGAAAATTTGTCTCGGGTACCTCAGACCTGCTTTAATGCTCCTAAACACATATTTTATTTTATTTTTTTTTACTAATTAAGTCCCTGGATGATTAAGTATTTGTCTCTGGGGGATGCTCAGGACTGTTTTAATTTTAAGTTGTTTCCTCAGATGATTTCTGCTGAGATCTGAAACTAGATTTTGTATTTTTTACCAGATCTGGGAGCTGTTATTGGGGCGTATTCCTACTGCACAGCTATCGCACGAAGCGCATAAGGTGTGCTCAGTGAACCAGCAGAGAGACTGTGAAGAAATGAGGTTATAGGAGTAATGGCATTAATTGAAGAGCAAGGAAGTGTTGGAGCTGATCAGTTTAGCTAGCCACTGTTGACAACCAGTATCGTTTCCTACCTGATGAGGTATAATTTCATATGCGATAAAATTTTCTAAATTCAGACAATAGTTATAATTAGTATAGCAATTATAGACTACAGCATTTAACTCTTGTAAACATCTTTACATGCCTATGCAGATGCATAAGAGTGAAAAAATAGGGCAGTAAAATGCAGGTATTTTGTGGAAGCAATGAAGTTTCTCAAAATGTTCCTTTCAGCTTTTCAGGTTGCTAGTAGGGAATGATGTAGCTTTACTCTTTCCTCTAGAAATGAGCAAGAAAATGTGTAAAACCACCCGTTCCCTGACTGTAATTGATATTTTGTAACCATACACTGTAGAATAAGACTTATCGTTATAGGAGTACTAATCGTTGTCAATCAGTAGTACTAATCAGTAATGACTTTCCATAAATCTCACCAAGAGCAATCGTACTGCTCCAGCTTGGGTCCTGTTATAAAAAAATTGCCTGGGCTATCTAATCTCTGTGCTAGACAGAGCTGAAAATGCTGGCTCAAATTAGTTTGTGATAGAAGCAGATATCTCCATTTTGACATGCCTGAGCTTGAAAAGATCTCCTTTAGCAGAAAATTGGGTAAAAGCTTAGTACATCTTAATCCTAAACTTGAGATTTCATTTAAAAGTTTATAAGGACAATTTCTATATTTATATTTAATTTTATCTAAAGTTGCAGGAACTCTGTCACCAGGGAGCTGAGCTTCTCCTTCCCTATTCTTCTGCCAAGGAGCATCTGAAACTTGACTGGAAAAAAACAAAAGTCCAGGCTGGCCGCTTCCTATTTATCTAGTGTGTCGGTTTTTGTGTTGGCTGAGGACCCTGTATGGAAAGTAGTCCATCAACTCGTCTGCTGTGTATCTGTGCCACTGTGATTCTTCCAGCAGGATATGCTCATAGGTTTTTTCCATACAATTTTTAAGTGATTTGAAGCAACAAAGCTTTCACATTTTCCTTTGGGAAACTTTTTTGTAGTTTTTCCTGATACTGTGCTTAAAGCTTTCTTTAACCTGTCTTCATGCTGTTGCTGTAGTGTATAACCCTTGTTTCCCTTGGCAATTTCTGTCTTGTTTTTCTCTTTATATGCTTCAAATCCTTCTGAGCAGCATTATTATTCTCATTCTTTAACACCTTTTTTAATCCTGTGGATATTTCATAAGGTCCATTGTGGTATTTTTTTTTTCTTGTTTGAATCCTTCCAAGCCACCAGGTATCTTTCTAGTACTGGCACCAGTTGTCCAGGAAGATGGTGGAGTTCCCATCCTTACAGATGTGAAAAAATTGCCTGGATGTGGTCCTGGCAATTGACTTTTAGTGGCCATGATTGAGTTGGAAAAGATGACCTCCAGAGTTCCATTCCAACCTCAACCATTCTGTGATCTCTCTGGAGAACAGTTTTACTTTGTATTGTTTTAACAAGACCAGCAAGGAAAAGTTAGAAGTCATTTTGCCCTGTGGTTTAGGTATCTAATAGCACTTTTCTGTAGGTCTGTCTTTTAGGCATCATCATCATCTATGTGCCTGACTGTTCTCTTATTGGCCTGTGATTTCAACACTGCTGCTTTGCCTTGAGGCCCACTCTTAAGCAGTCAGGTAATTTGTATCACCACAGACCTCTGGTAAGACCACTATGTCATCTTGTGTAATAGCTAAGCACATTTTGGAGATTTAGTTAAAATAAACTGGTTTATACCAGCTAGATATGCTAGTTGTTTCACCTAGCTAATTAAAACACTTAATATAGGAATGAGAAAATAAGATTTTAGTCCTTTCCTGCTCCTCCTTAAATTTTCTACCAAAATAAGCTTTGGCTGATATCAACTATATAACAGAACACATCTATGACTATTTTTCTTTTCTAAATCAAGGCTATTTACTAGGCTTAAATGTCAGTGGTTTCTAGTCTCAGAAAAATAATATTTCCCTATAAACTAAGGTAATGGACATTTTCTCATTGCTGACGTTATGATAGCAAGATTGATTCGTGTCACACCAAGAAACAAAGCCTAAATGTAAGCAATTAACAATGGATTTCAGGGCCCTGCTCTGAGCAGCATTAAAGGTATAAATGAACAATTGCAAAAGGGAAACCTAATCTAATATACCTAGTGGATTAGTGCCTCAGGCCTATGGTGGATTTTCAGAGCAATACAATCATGGGTTTTATGACCCTACACTTTATAACAAGATCAGAAATAGACTATTTGTTATTGTCCAGAAACTGAGAATGGTTGGCAAGATCAGTGTGCAGTTAATTTCATATATTTAAGAACCCGACCTATGGAAAACAATGTATTTTTGACAGAAGAATACTGAAGACCTAAATTTGATTTATACGTAGTTTGTTTATTGAGAAGCCACAGTTACTGAGAAAGTATTATTGTTAACACATGTAGCGATACAGTAGTAGTGTTGCTGTAGGCTTCGTTCTCTGAACCTGTAATAGGAGGGAATTTGTCGAAGGAGACAGAATCTTTTATTGGGTAAGCTGGCAAGACTGGAGACAAGCTTTGGGGTTCAGCGCCTTCCATCTGGTTTAACAGTAAGCAACTATACAATACAAACTAAATGTCAATAGTGCATTTTAAATTAATTACGCTAAACAGACCACCTGAAAGAAAGGAGACTCTGGACTCTTTGGATCTAGGTTAGTAAATAGCTCTAAGTTCAGCAAAAGGGAGATGGGATATGATGCAGTCATCTGAATAAACATGCAAGCATGTTGTTATCAAGAGCTAGCAATTGTGAAAAAAGATTGTGTGTTTTGTTGAGGATGAGATGTGAAAACAGCTGATGATAAATCATTGTATAACCTAACAATACATTTTAAAGCTACACAACGTTTTCTTTTTGTAGGTCTCTCCCTCCTGGCCGGTGAAAGGGAGTTATCTACATTTATTTCATTTATGTCTCCTAGCAGTTTCCTTATCTGTCCTACAGACTTGCTTTTGAATTCTGCTAAATCTCTTAAACTCTGAAATATTTTACCTCTGATGAAATCTGTTTTGCTGGTTGTTTAGGGAGATGGGTTTAGCTACCATCCTCTTATAACTCCTGACTTCAAATACTATCTACTCTTCTGCTTCCGGAGAGCAATGGCTGTCCTATCGCTGACATCAAAGAGCTAATAGTGAGAGAATAAGAGGCAATACTAAAGTCTCCACAAAACAGAGAAGCACAAAATGCCTGCCTTACACTAGGAGGAGATGACACCCCCCCCAGAAGAACTGGGGAAGACTGCCCAGGGCAGTGGTTGAGTTGCCATGCCTGGAGGTATTTAAAAGACATTGTAGATGTGGTGTTGAGGGACATGGTTTAGTGGTAACTTGGCAGTGCTGGGCTAACGGTTGGGCTTGATGATCTTAGTCTCTTCCAACCAACACGATTCTATGATTCTAAGAAGAGGAGGGGAGGATAGAAATGTCTGATGCACAGGAATTGAAGGCATGCCACCACCTTGTGGCAGGTGGGATGCGATGCTAAGCAAAGAGCAGACCTGCCAGGCCTGTTGCCAGCAGTCCTCACCAGCTTACCTTACCCAGACATTGCACAGGCTGACTTCTCAACAGTTTACTACCAAGAAACATGCTGCTCCCGTTAGGTAGAGCAGCAGGGAAGAGTCATCTGGATTGCAAACAGGACAACAGTTGTAAAGCTTGTGTCCCTCCTATACCTTTTGTTGTGGGGTTTGTTTGGTTTTTTTCCTCCACCTTCTGCTATGATGTAGTTTAAAAGTGGAAAACACTGTTAGGCAGGAAAGGACTATATTCTTCTGTCACCACAAAGAGCTGAAAATATTGCCAACTATGTACAAGCAGGCTTTGTTATCCCAAATAAAGATGGATGCACGGTTGTATGGTTGAGATTCATGTAGAAAGAAAAAAGGAGTTTACGGATGTTGAGGAGCAGTGAAAGAAAAATCATACATAGGTGCTAGCTTTATTGCAGAAGAGAAAAATAACATTTTGGGACTAAAAACCATCTATGCGTGATTTGTAGTTATAATTCGGTTAGTAATTCCTGTTGTTTTTTCCTCTGCTCAGTGTAGCAGGATCTCCCTTTAGCCCGTGTGTGTGCATGATATGCACGCGTGATTAAGCATGGTGACCTCTTTGGGTGTTCTACAGCTTTACCGAAGAACTGGTTAAGCTTAGTCCTCCTGTGTTAGCTGGCTATTCAGGTCAAAATGCTCTGGATCTCCTGAGTCCGTCTATATTTCAAGCTCCAGCTGAGATTTCTAAGGCTGCCTACTCCTGCATATTTTTCAGGCGGTGTAAGGGAGAACTGAAGATATGGAGGGAGGATAAGTGCGTCCACGCACGTAAAAGGTACAAATATTGAGTTGTCTTGTTTTTGCCAACTGCTTTGCAAACTCATAATGATTTCTTGAGCACAATGAGTAAACAGAGCTTGGCAAAAACAACAGGCATGGGTTTTCCTACAAAATATTTTCATCCAAATACCTAACTAACTAGTGAGTAGTTTGCAAAATGCTCTGATGTACGCAGATTGTTTTACTACTTAAAAGTTTGAAGTTGATAATTAAACACGAGACAAATGCGCTCTAATATTTCAAGATAGCCACTGGAATATCTTTTTATCTTCATGTGGCCCCTGGTTGCTGCAGCTCAATCAGAATGTATTCATGCTGTTTGCAAGAAATATACTCCTCTCCCTCTTTCTGAGAAAGCATGAGGGAGCAATCGTATCTGGAAAAAGTGAGGAGCTGAGGATATGTAGAGATTGGTGTGTGCTATAAAGTGGAGCATCCTCAAATCTGCAAATAATGTTATGACTAAGAAGTACAGGAAAAGGCTTAGGTTTAAATGTGAAAATAACCATATATATTATGACAGTTCATACACCACAGTGCTCATAACAAATATTTTTCTTGATAGCTGTGAAACATTATCCTCATAGAAAAATAGAATATTCTGCTCTGTGGGAAATATGCCTTAATAAAACTAAAACATAAATGTGTCTTATTACACACTTTACCAGGTACATAATTTTCACTCTAATTCTGAAGCCATGAGATTACTAGATAAAACAGTTTCCTAAAGCATCTTGACTACTATGCAAGTACACCAATATAAAATGGCAGAAATACTGTCTGTTCTTAATAGCTAATATGAATATTGAAGTGTTCAAATTGCATGCACTGGGGTTAAGCTCATGTGAATTGACTTAGTGGTGTTCTTTTAAGGGTTCATATATGAATAATAGATTTTTATTAAGAATAAGCATCCCTTAAAATAAAAAAACAATAGAGAGTTTCAGTTGCGAAAGAGTTTACTAGCAAAGACAACCCAAAATACCCCCACCCCACCTCCTGGGAAGGGAATTTTACCAAATAAATTAAAAAAGAAATTAACAAGGTTTATAAATATGAAGCTCCAGAGAAAGATATTGCAATAGTCGTTTTCAAAAGCAGGCAGAAGCTGTTGATGTTAAACCATATTTTTTATGCTTCTATCAATGCTCTTCGTAAAATAAAAGAGAGAGAAAGGTAGCTGGTGGTTAAGGCTGCTGCCAGGATGCCCTGTTTTGATTCAGGAGGGATAAGAAGCTGAAATACCTCTCCCACATCTCAAATGGTTGCTTAAAGCATCAGACTATCTGCTCTTTGATGCCATCTCTTGCTTTCACTACGTCCTTTCCACAAAAATAACTCCCTGGACATACAAAGAAAGAGCTTTCCTGTTTTTTTTTTTTTTCGTTTGATATTTCATTCAGACTGGCATATTCTTGTGGAGATGTTCTCTTTTCAGTGGAGCAGGACTTTATTTGTCAGTTGTTAGTCCAGACAAATTGTGTGTAGGTTGCCAGATAACAGGGTATTCTCCAAATCTGAAGCCGTGCATTTTACAATTTCCCTTTTATTTTGAATGCTTGGGGAGAAGTTTGGCAGGGGAGAGAATTTGATTGCTGACTTTGAGCACTCCTGAACTTTTCAGTATTTGTACATCAGTCAGTAGGGATTGTTCACTTTAAGTCCCTCTGTGTACATCAAGTTTATAAGCTTAAGATGCTCGGGCAGTTCTTTCTCCTAGGAACTAATGAAGGATGTGAATGGTAGATTTTTTTTTGTTGTTGTTGCTGCATTTACTTAGATCTTGATTTCACTTCTGGAGGCATCCTCAACAATGTCAAGTAGATGGAAGTAAGCCACTGCTGATTGCCTATTGTATTTTAACCAGAATAATTAAATCAGTTCTGTTTTTAAATAATTCATTTTTAATACACTATTTTTACCACATTTTAATACATTAAAAAGTTGTTAGTTCAACTAAGGGGGTGGATTTTCTGGGAATAGAGGGCGGTAACATAGCAGCTGTTGGATACAGGAGCGGCATTAACTGTGCAAAATACTCAACATAAGTTTTGTTTCAATAATGCTTGTCCAAACCATTACTCCTGATATATTATGATATAGAGCAGAGCTGGCTCAAGAAAACCATCGAGGAAGGCTGCTGCTTAACGTGGTAATCCGTAAACATTAATATAAACACTAAAACTCCTAAAATACCATATATTGCAATACTGTACTGGATGAGAGCCTGGCACATTATTATTTCTCGTATTATACAAGGTCCGTGTTCAAGGTTTGTTAATGAGCAGAATTAATTTAGCTCTCGCGTTTCCAGTCTTCTCCTCTCACTGAGAGATGAGGTGTCCCACAGGCATGCTCCCTTTGTAGCTCTCAGTACACAGTCTGGAACTGTGTGAAGCCTCTTTCTGAATTCACCTAAATGAAAAATGTATACAAAAATCATTGGAGTAAGAAAATAGTTGTATGATCAACAAAATGTCAAGTAGGACTCAAATTGGTATATGAAAATCTTTACTGGTTGTCTTAGTGTACACTATGGAAAGGACAAACCTGGGGTTTTTTTAATAGATTTTTAACAAGTTTGTTCTAAGGTCTTTGTTTTCCCATGGAAAATATCCGGTGTTTTTATCCATTTATTTCTGCTGTCAGTTGAAGAAATAAATAGTTGATACTATGGAAGAAATATTTTAGGATATTTTTCCTTTTTTTTTTTTTTTTTTTAAAGGCATTGACATTGCAGTCAAAATGGTTTAGGTATAAATACCTTAAATATTTAGGTACAAAAGTTGATAATTTAAAATATTTCAATGCAAATAATTTCTGGAAGCATATCGAATAAAGTTTTACTTCACTTTGTGACTTCTCTTTAATGACTCAGGTCACTTAATTGTTAATAAAGCAAATTATTTCAATTTGAATCCAATCATTTGTATTAGTTGGCTTACCAAACCCTTGCAATTCCAAGAATACTGGTAATTTTTTTTCCCCTTTAGTCAATACGAGTTGTATGAAGTCCCACAAGCATATTTGAGTGACAGAATCTCTCTTGGCTAAAGGAAAATTGCCTAGGAGACATAGAAACTAAAATGCTATGAAGACTGAAAGGAAAATCTGTCAGGAGAGCTTTTGCTCCTCCTTGCATACAAGGGATTTCAATCACATTAGTGTGACCTGTGAAGTTCTAAGGCTCTGTGTTTTCAGAGGAGAATTAGTGAATTCAGGTCCTGTGTTTAAGCATGGTACGATGTCTTGATTTCAAATAAGATGTTCCTGATAGCTGGGAGGATGCAATTATTAGTGTAACTATGCCTCGAAGGCCTGATTAAAATCAGACTTTCAATATGTCTGGCATTGAAAAAAAAAAACCAACCCCAAACTAACCCACCCAATTCCGTAGTAGCAAACCACAAAGGTAAGTCAGAAGGTGGGAAAGGGGAGATGGAACAAGTGTAATGCTCTAAATGCTGAAGTTTCTAGAGGGGCTGCCTTCTCTTGTGCTGCCCTACTCCCAGACTTCAGTTAGTTACCCAGCTGCCTCCCCCTCTGTAGGAATGAGTCCACCTTTGGACTCCTTCGTTTCATACCATGGGGGTTTTAAGGTGTATAGACACCAGTTACCGATAACTTTAAATTGCCAGTTGTAGTCTTCTGGTGGATGAAAAGTGGGAAGCAGCTGCCTGGAGGTAAGGACTACAGCTGATGTTTCTCAGGGCAGCCTAGAGATCTGTTACTTAAATCCTAGTCTTAAATTTTGGCAGATTTCTAAAGCACGTTCGTCGGATAGATGAAAGAAGCTGAGATACCTTAATTCATTTGTTCTGTGATTGCAGAAGCATTTTTGTATGTACTAGCTAAATACATTTGACTAATGACCTCAAGGCCAACTTTTCCTTCCATTTTACCTAAAATCTAAATGTTGCTGATATAGTACATCTTCAGGGCAAGGATTTTTAAGCTATAATGTTCGTAGAAGGTATTTTGTGGTTTTATTATTTTTTTTTTTGTTACATGAAATAACTCTCCTTTGGTCTCTGTTTTCCTGGTGAAACACATCAGTGAATATTCCCAGACTTTTCATTAGAAATAAGTTCTGCTTTATTTGACCTTAACCAGAAGTTTTTTGGTATTTGTTTTTAATTTTTTATTTTAAAATGGAAAGGGTGACACTGTAAAATGAAGAAATTATACAAGACAGAGTTTTAAGTTCCTTTTCAAAAGTAATAGGGGAATAGGAGTCGATTTTCCCCAGTTCTCACAATTAGCATTCCAATAGCATCTTACAAATGGTTTTATCTGCAGGATAGGCTCTATTTTGTCCTTAGCCAATGCTGCCCTGCTCCCTTGTCTATCCTCTTATGTCATGCAAGCCTGAATCTTTTTTTGGAATTCAAGTGTATTTTTTGTGGTACGTTGGAGACAGGCCCAGATTTTTAAGGCAGTTGGGTGAAAAGCTGGTTGAAGAAGTGATTAGAAGATGTCCTGGTTTTAGGCTCTAAAGTGTGTGTGTCTTTGGCTGGCAGCAAAAGACTAAAGTGCTTGCCCTGGAAGGGTGCTACATTTGGCTTTCAGGTTCATACGGTTCTTTCATTAAAATACATACTGGTGTCTGAATATCAGGCTGTATTCCTTCACTTCTCTTGCTTTTTCTCCCCACCACGTTTTGTCAAAAAATAAACCCAGTCCTCTTGCTAATAATAAAGCCCACTAAGATTTGCTATTTAATTTCATATCCAACACAACCTCATCTGTTCTTTACAGGTTGGGAAAAGCTTCTCTCACCCACCTCCCCAAAATCTGTTTACAACCCACTTTATGCTTTGTCCCTATATGAATTACTTACATTTTGTCACAATGGATGTTTACAGCTTGTTAATGAGCTATTAATATTCTGCATCTAAGAATAAAGAAGAAACAAAAGTGGTGATATAATAACAACTAATTCCTTAAATCTGAAATAACTGAAAAAAGGATATTTTTTTTTCAATTATTACCAAGAATGTGAATTGCACAGCCCACAGAGTGCTTCAGTGGTTTCAGGCTAAGTTTTGTGTTGAGCAGGCACTAAGTAAGTGTTATTCCTCCCTTTTTATTTGCTTTAGTCATTATAAATAAATGCACACGTAAGTACATACATGTAACCGTGACAGAGTTATGATGATGTATTCAGTCTATAAAAGCACAGTATGTTTTAAACCTATATAAATGAACAATTTGGCTAGTGGATTGGATGACTTGAAATCATCCAGGAAAGAAGTTTGTAATGTTTTTAATGATTTATTATTTTTTTTCAATCTCCCCCCCTGCTTTCCCAGAAGTAAACACATCATTTTTTAAATGCATGTTAATTTACCAGTGCCAATCCGGATATGTGAATGGTGTGTGTGAATCATACAGGAAAGCTTGTTTATAGGAGATCAGCATTGTACACCATTTAGTTCTATGACTCAATTTTAAACCTCCCTGAAAGTAAAGAATACCCAGCCACTGCATCACTCCGATGAAAATTAAAATGTGAAAGGATTTGGACTGAGTCACTTAACAAGTAAATAGATCGTAAATGAACCATGTAATTTACTTTAGTTCAAATGCATTACCTTAAAAAAAAAATACCCTCCTCAGCTGCATAGGTTGTGCTGTTCCAGCAGTGGTAGGTAGTGCTGTGTTCGGAAACAGGTGATGTGGGAAATGAATAGGGCAGGAATGTTGTCATCTAAGACAGAAGCCAGATCTGGCATTATTTTGGATTTTTGATTAATGATTTCCTTGGTATTTAGCTGATGTATTGCCATGTCAGGTCTTTCCTAATCAGAAAATTAAAGTACAAAGTGAAGAACATAGGTGATGTAGAGCACATTAAATTATGTCTTGGGGAGCTAAGAAATAAATTAAAGTAGATTGCAAAACTCAATAGTTATCCATTAAAAAACAAATAAAACCATGACCCCAGAATGTCAAATTGAGGCAAACACACTGATGTTAATAGCAGGGTGAATTTTTCTGGTGTGTGGGTAATGCAGAGGGCAGTTTTCTTCAGAGTTTCATTTTCCAAGTAGGCTAGCCCTGTCTGCTTTTAGGTTGATGTTAGATTATCTGAAAAGTTCTTTTCAGGCTCTGGTGATTTTAAAAGCGCGGGCTGAGAAAGACAGTATGCCCATTAAACTGTAGTTCTTTGGAAATGAAAATTGCATTTGATAAAGAAAGTTTTCTGGCCTTTTTACTTGCTTGAATTTTGCTGATGTGACAGCAAACTGATATGCCTTACAGAGTGGAAACCTCTTTTGGCAAATGCATGGAAGTGGTACCAGCAGCTTGATGACTTGCGTTATGCTGTTACCTCTCTGTATCTTGAATCTCATCTTCATTCGAGCAGCAGCAGCTTGAACACCAAAACTTTTTTAAAGGTGGGAGGATAGGGTGTTGTAAGTCCCACAGTGACTTTGTAGTTATACAAATAATAGCACCCTGTAACATTTCCATGAAGAAATTGGTGAAGGTCGAGGCTTTAACCACTGGTATGGGGTGAGAGGTGTATAAATATTCCTACAAATTGGAACTAAAATGGTACATTCATAAACCAATGCTGTATCTCTGATTACTCTTGGAAAGAGGTGAATTAAAAAATCCCCACACACAAAAAAACAACCATAAAACCAAAACCTTATAAACCTTGTAACACTTAAAACTGTTACCAAAAGACTCCAATAGTCTTCACTAATTTGTCACTCATTCAAGTGATTAGTTGGCAGGAAACTAGAAAGACCAGAGGAAAAGTCCAAAACACAGTGCTAGGAGCTTCCCGCTAGGCTAAGTTCAAATATAATCTTCTTTTGCTGAATCTCCTACTGAAGTGCTGAGAATGGAATTGGCTATCCAGAGAACATTCACATTCCGAAAACTAATATAAACGGACGTCTTGCTGTAAAATTGAGATCCTTTGCAAACGCCTGGGGATTAATTGTCAGGTCTGCCAACCTGGAATGAAAATGTGTTTTTAAATGGAAATATATACATTAAAGAAATACGACAGAGGAGGGGGCTAATAGCATACTGCTGATTTTTGCCCTCACCTCAAGCATGTGCCTAACATCATCTTCTGCAATTGGCTTCATTGGAAGGACAGTTAATAATTAAAGCAGCTCTCACAAGCAAGAATCCACGTTAGTATGGTAGCCACTTAAAGTTTATTCTTATTATTTTTAAAGATTGGATGACTTTAGGTAACCTTTATGAAGCAAATGGTATCCCAAAATAAAATCACGTTAAATTGGAAATTCTTACTCTTGAAATTCTTCTTAAAAATATATGTAGTTTTTAAATTGAAATATTCCTAGCTAACGGAGTAGTCCTAACAGAATAGGGTCTATATGTGAAAAAGAAAATAACTGCACATCTTATGGATAGAGAATGTATAGCTAGGACTAGCCTATAGTGAGTTATCTTGGTCTTTCATTGCCTCATTTTCCTTTGATGTTTATCAAAATTGAAACCCTGTAAGTTTTTTCACTTGTGGGGTATGTTTTTCTGCCCCTTTCTTCAAGTCTCTTTGTTCACCACTGATTTCACCACTGATTTTACTTCAATGTGTGTCTACAGCTGAGAAACACTGATACAAGGCAGTTGCTTGTCCAGGTTGGTTTTAGAAGAGTTTGATGGAACTGCTGGCAAAATAGAAAAATAAAATGAAATCTTTGCTGGTTCATTCTACTCTTTAAAGGGGATGAGCTGCAAAATTCTTTCTGTAACAATGATAAATGCAGCCCCCATGGAGGCAGGCCTGCCAGCGGCAATCTACCCAGGATTAAGGACCTGCAATGGTGATGGTAGGCTGTGGCAGAGGGGACAACTCATTTATCTACCATTCCTAAAAATAAAATTGGTTTGAGCCATGAGACTCAAAGTCCTCAAACAAAGTGTGTAATAGCAAATTGATAAAATTATGAAAGTCTGATTATGACACACCCAGCTGCCAAGCTGCAGATCATTTGTAACCAAATCTGTAAATATTTAAAGAACCACTTTTCTCAGTCTTACTTTTTCTCCTCAATCTTTTTTTTTTCACTATGTCATATTATAAGGACCTGGTTTTCTCAGGAAATACGCATTTTACATTATAACCGACAAATCCACTCTAACAGGAAAAATCTCGTCTGTGTTTGGTTGTATCAAATAAAGCAGCACAAATTTGTGCTAAGAAACTGCCTGATCTGACTGAAGCATATGTATTGAAACTGTTTTCAGAAGAGCATTGATAATTGTGAATTATATTATTTTGGTTTGGAAGAAGAAACAGACTGTTTCTTTTCTTCATACACTTTGCTCTTCTGCAGTCTTTCAGACTCTCCTTTTCCCCTGGGTACAAAGATTAATATGAATTTATGTCTCAGGAGAGCTTAGGTTTTTTTGTTTTCACTTAGTTTCTTGGCAACTTCCCTCTCTCTCCTTCCCTCTGTACATCTGATCAAAATAAATAACGTCTTATGTTGGGGAAAGTTCATGAGAAAATGTTATTGAGCCAAAGTTTAATAAGACTTGTCCTGGAAGGGAAAAAAATTGTGGACCAGGGTCAGAAGTGTGATAGAGACATGACAGAGAGTTGGCCAGGTATAGTATCCGAACAATTGTTTTTATTTTGCTTAATTAAGAGATTTATTGCAAGAGACCAAGCCTCACTTATATTTGTAAAGATCTTCTTGGAACTGATAAAGCATTTCATATTGAGTACTTATTTTCTTTGTGTGCCTCTATTGAAAAAATCCTATATTATTTAAAACATCTAATAGGGTGTGTGTACTTCTGCTTCGCTAACAAAATATCATGGAAACTGAGTTGAAAGATTAGCATTACCTATATATTATTAAGTTAACCAAGTGGATGATCTCTGTGGGCTCTTGCAGTAACAGAAAAATAAAAACTAGTATCAGAAGAGTAATTGGGTATTTTCATAGCACTTTATTTTCTTAAGTTTAGAAAATGGTGTGCTGTGAACTATTTAATTTCTTCTCATGGAAGAAAAATATAACATTAATTTTCTCCTAAGCATATCGCTGTGTTCTCTGTAAGACTATTCTTCACTAAAGGACAGTTTCTCTGACACATAGGGCAGGGAAAATGTCTTTCTTGGTGTGAAAGAATACTTAATAACAGAAAAGTTGTAGTCTGGTCAGTCTAACCTCTGACCTGAAGATGAAAGATCAAGCTGAAGAAATGGATAATGTGACATTAATGCCACAAGAGGTAATGGCCGCACGTATTATATATATTCATAGTTTTCTGAAAATGCAGGCTTTCACAAAACATGATGGTATTACATTGGTTGCCAATAATTGCAAATCTGTCAGCATGCATTGGCTGGCGTGCTTTGCCCTTTTGGGGTTATGGTACAAAAAGTCAGTGCTGATGAGACATATTTATGCCAGGAAATACAAGAAATTAATTTTCAGCATTGATTGGTGGAACGCATCCAGGGTTATTTCAATAATGAAAAAGAAACCCCCAACACTGCAGCAATACAGCTTGCAGTTTACTTTCTCACAAAGCTACCTGCAGCAATCCGAGCTTCTTGAACAATTCTATGTAAAATTATGTGAACAGGTTTTAAAAGGTCAACTGCAAACTGTAATTTCACTAAGTAAGACTGGTGGTCTAGGGGAGAAACTTTTTATTACTCAAAGTTCTCCATGAGAACAGTGCTCTCTTTCATCTTTGCAATAATAACCAGGATGATAAAAAATGTATCCCAGGAAGCGCAGATTAGTTTTGCATCACTTTTTTGAATGACATTTCTTCAGGTTCTTCAATAAACAACCTGCCAGGGTGATAGATTGGACACTGAAGCAGTCCTCAGGCATTTTACCAACTATCATTTTTCTATTATTTTAACTAAAAGCAAATCAAAAGGAAGTGTGGTATTTTTGAAATGCTAAGGAAGCTTGATGAGGAAGACTTTTTTATCACCCCCTCAGCCCCACCATACCCCAGTACAGTGGGTTAGGTATTGGAGAAATGTTTGTTGGTAGAGCTGCTTTTTAGGAACTGAATGTAACACAAATATTTTTTTTTCCTCTCCCTTTCCTTTTCTGTGAATGGATACTATGTTGTTGTCTACCAGTAGTACTGATGTGTGCAAACAAAATACTGTTTTTCTAAGAAAATATAAAAAACCCAGAACATTTTTTTTTTCGTTCTTGTGTCAACTGAGTCATCGCTCGTCTTCTACTTTCCATCTCAAGCCAAAGCAAATAAGAAACCTTAATTATTAAATGACGTTTTTCTCTATACTTGATATGATCTCAGGCATGCTGTTTCACTATGCAATTTGCTAATTACCTTTGGGTTTGTTGGGTTTTGCGTATCTCTTTAAAACCTAAAAATATCTTACAATTTGCTAAAGAGAAATAGAGTTCCCATCACATCAGTGTTATCAGTAAAGTAGTTGCAAGCTGTGGCATCGTAAGGCTTGTCCATTTTTAATCAGATCCCCCGGAGCGTTGAAAGTGCTCTCTGAGTCTGGACTAATGAGGAGCAAAAGTGAGTATGTCATCTGAGCATTCAGGTGAGGAGGAATAAAGTTTCCTCTGACCCGAATAGCACTGCGTTGTCACTTCCACAGAAGGAAAAATACGATGGGCTCCTAAGTAGAATGGTACATAAAAACCTAAGTGGCATTTAAAGAAATAAACCCAAAACCTCAACCTGTGTATCTCTTGTTTCATATTCAGTGATTGAATACAAAATGCTTTTTTATGAGCAAACAGGCATCCAGAAAACTGAAGATTTGATGGGTGTTTTATTTTCAGATCCTTTTTTATGATTATGTACGTTACAATTATACTGCTCACTGTTTGTATCTGTCAGCAAGATAGCAAACCAGCACAGGTGTCAGCAGCCTGTGCCATCTGCCATATTAGATTGTGCATGGTGCTATTTAGAACAATGCTATCGTCTTAATATTCCAGATACCTTAATGAGTTTCTCAGACTAATTAAATGTGCAACTTGCAGAGATCATTGGATGCCAGATTGTGGTGGCTGGGAAAAAACATCTCATTGTTCAGAAGCAGCTTTATGATGGTAGAGGCATATTTCAGGTTTTAGTATTTAGGTACAAAAACAAGGTAATATTTGATTTATAGATTAAACAAATTAATAAGCACTCAAAAATATGTGTAAATTCAAATAAATACAGTAATACTTTCCAGATGATGGTAACAGCTGAGGAAGAACCTGATGGCTGAGAGTGGCAGCACAACAGTAATGACACTGGTGCCATAATGGTGTCATCCCAACTCCTGTGCTTTGGAGGAATGGCTGCTGCTCAAAAGAGAATTCAGAAGGGATGGGGAGGGGAAAATAGATCCCTAGCACCTCCACTCTAGTGCAGAGAAACCGCCACCCTCAAGGAAACAAATACAGCTAAACAGAAAGACTTGTGCTTTAAAACTAGTTGACAAGCCTTCACTTTTTTTTTTTTTGTTATCTTCAAGGCTTTTGCTTACATTTTCAAATAATTTCTGAGTGACACTAGCCAAAAATTTGCATCATTTTTCTGGTGTTAGGTGTTGCGTGTTACGCTTACTCAAATACAATTGGGGAAATCTCAGGGAAAAAGTGAGATTCTTACTCTTCTGGCTGATACGTTGCTTGTATTCCTTATTTTGTTTCATCAGTCATAAAAAAAGCGAGGGGAAAATGAAAGGGAAAGCAGGTAAGAGTTGTCTTTTGACAATAAGACCTGTAATGAAGTCCAACTATTAGAGTACTAACTGTAGTAAATCAGAGGAAATCTGATGCGATTTTATGCTCTGGGTCACAAGTACAGATACAGTACCTAAACAGTTCCTCAAGAAATGAGAATCCTGGCTGCAGGATTCAATGTGTTTGAAGGCAAGTAATGAAGACAAATGCCAAGATGTAATGGATTTCAACGTAGTAGCACTTCTGTCCTCAATATCGTTAGATTTGATTTAGCAGTTTATTTTGCTGTATGATTTGCGTTTTACCTAAATATTTTTTCCTGGATGGTATGCATCTACTGTTTGGTTATGTAGGTGAAGTTCTTTCAATACTAATTATAACCATTGATTTCCAGCAGCAGGAATTTTAGTTGAATGTTAGTCTTACTTCTTAAGATGTTCAAGGCAAGATTGGGAGAAGAGTGGCACAGCTGGCATTTTCCACTCTGGCTTTTGCCCTTCACTTTTCTATATATAAGCCTGAGTTTACCTGAAAAGTTTGTGCTTTCAGGTAAAGGAGCAATTTCCTTTGTTTCCTTTCATCAGAAATGTCACTCCTTTTTTTTTTTTTTTTTTTTTTTGCTGCTGCTTTTCCAACCATAGATGACATTTCCACTGTACTTAAGGAGCATACTAATGGTACAGTATTAATGTCTACCTCCTTTCACTGGCTGGCAACGACTTGGCTAATAGCTTGCTATTGATAGAAATGAACTCTTGAGAAAGATCAGTTAATTGGTGTCTTCTCTCAGTGATGAATTTAACTGTTTTGTTTGCAAGAGGGGGAGAAAGAGCAAAACGTAAAGAAAATTGCTGATAAGATGAAACAAGTATGAAGCAGGGGTTTCAATTGCCGATCTTTGGCAAGAGAGGGGGTGCAGAGGAAAGGCGTCTTCCTCCATGTGCTGAACACCCGGCAGCAACTTCATTTGAATGATTGCTGATTCTTATTTTGTTTCTCCTGTAAAAGCACAGTCCTCGCTGTTAGGAGTTGGAAAATTGAACTGAACTTTTGCCTTCATTCTGCAGAACGTGTTTAAGTTTGTTTGTAAAGGCTTTTATTTTGCTTGTCAAAGCTCTTACTATGCTTGCCCGTGATCTGCTGGTCATTATGTGCTGCCTGATCCATGAATCGGGCAACTGTTTTGTGGATCTGAAATAGAAAAGGGCACGTCACACTCAGCCCCCGTGCAGTAATACTGGGAAGAACCTGTTCAGGTAGGGAGGTGAGGAGCAGTACTATCCTTCTCACTGGTTTTCTTTCAATGACCAGGTCATACTTTTTAGTTTAACTGCTCTACTGAAATAGAAAAAGGAGGTAAGTGAATTATTCCAGAAGCAGCTGGAGTCAATATAACATAATGGATGACCTCATTACCCAAAGAGTAACGTTGACCTTTAGGAAATTTCTTGAGTTCATAGAAATAAAGCTTGATTTGCTTTTACTGACAGAAATATATATAAAACACTAGCTGTGAAATTGTGGTGTTATGCAGAGTGGCCATCCATGTAACCCCCAGCAGCTCTTAGGACTTAACTGCCAAAAGTGTTGCTGGGTAGGCAGGAACAAACCTCATAACTCTTAAAAACAAATTTCTAATGCATTTAGAAACTTCCAGATATCTTGCCTTTTCCTTATGAGGAAAGCACAAACAATAAAAATGCCATTTATAGGGAAATTATGAGGGCTTTTTTTTTTCCTCAAAGCAGATGGTAGATATTAAGAACCAGTCATGGTATCAGGAAAGCAAACTGGTGAGAATTGCATTTGGGATTGTAGAAGAGCTTTTGGCTAATCAGTTTTGTTTGTTGTTAATCAAGTGTCATTACGTTACCATTATTAAAAAAACCCTAAGTACACATTGTGGAAAAGTACGGTAAAGTGTTCTAACCTGAAAAAAAGCCTCAAGTAGTTTAACTGTTGTTTCTTGTACATGCAGAGAAAGAAAACATACTCTTTACGTCTTTGATAAATGACAGTTAATAGTACAACCTGCAGAATATATGAAACAAAGGGTAGAATTACTATTATGTACCCATCATTCACTGTCCATTAAAATGTTAAATTGTATTGCAGCATTTGCAATTGCTTTGTATGTATGAAAACCATTGTCTTCTGATTGCAAGTAGAATGGAGTCTTTTCTTGTACTCAGGGGACACAGAGTTGAAATTGCAAAGGAAGATGAATTGCCTGTAGCTTACCAGGCAAAAAAAAGTATCTGAGAACTACAGAGAGGTCAGTAGGCTTCTCAGAGTGAAATGGTGATAAAAAAAGGAGACATTCAACTGAAAATTTTCCAAAGACATTTGGGGAATGAAAGAATAACTGCATCACTGTTGAGTTCATTGTTGCAACTCTACTTTAGTGTTACAGGGCTGGAGAGAATGGGTAAGCCAGAACAAAAATAGACCAGCTGAGCTGAGTTTTATACAAGTTTGCATCACCAAAGGATGTAGTCGATCAGCAGTTAAAAATGTTAATCTTTTTCAGCAGATAATAATGCATCTCAGTTACCCATATTTGGTGAGTTTACAGACATGAGCAAATCTGTGGGGTTTTAAGGACAGTTTTTACCCCAGGCCACACTGTGAGTCCAGGGAAAAGCAGCTTTTTACATCAAAGCATGTTGCTGTGGTTTGGATTACGCTTGGGATACTCTTGTTTGTACACCTGCGTCTTGGTAGTCTCCAAAACCTGTTATTGCTGTTGAGCTTCTCTATGACAGTCTCAAGCTCTCCTGTTGAGATCAATCTACTGTGCACATTTGTATATTACTGTCAGGACCAGAGCCCACAGAAGTTTCTTTGAGTTCTCCTGAAAACATCACACAGAGCATATGACAAACACAAAGTGTGTTCTGAAAAACTTCTCTGCTTATTGAAGTAAATGACCCCTGTTAATGAATTATTGTCCATGCAGAAAGTGCAGTTATAAGAACCAAATTTTTTCTGCTTATCTGCACTGGATAAAGAGCAGGACCAGAAATTCCTCTGTGATGTATCTGTGTGTTTGACTGTGTATGGGCAAAGATGGGCAGATGTTTGGGCCCTTTCATTTGTTTTGCTGGGGCATGAAGCTGATGGTTTTAACAGACTTTGGGATATAGGGGAAGATTAACCTTCTTGTGCAGAGAATATAAAACGCTATATAGTATTAATAGCTTGCTGAAGATCATTTAAACCTTGTATAAAACTTCACTGAAGTAGCATCTGAAATCCTCTGCAAAGGCACTGTCTCGCCTCTGGTGCATCCCTCCTTGGGCTGGTTGGGTGGCTTTGCAGATGTGGCCAGTGCTATAGCTAGGCTGAAGGACGTGGCATTACATACCTGCTGTTGCCAGCTGTTGGACCAAGTGTTAACAAAGCATAGGACACTTTTGCTGCTAAACGTAACATACTGTAAATACCAGCATCTGCCAGGAATATATAGATAAAATACTATTTTTCCCCTTACATTATATGGCAAAAATAAATATAAACAACTAGGTTTCTGCGTAGTTCCTGCAAAATCATTAGAGTCAGCCTATGGCTACTTCTAAAGCACATTTGTTTTATAAATAAATTACAGTAACTATTTCCTCTTCTAGCTTGACATTTGTTGTCCTGGGAATAAGATTTCAAATCAATTTCAGTTCTTGCTGGTTTTCCAGCATTTATTTAAGGGTTAAGAGAAAAAAATAATTATGTGATGGTCATTGAATTAAGCAATGAGGAAACCAACCAATCTGCTGACGTCTTCTTTAAAGCTCTAACAGGATCTATCAGAGAAACCTAGGATATTTATATATCCTTAAAAGAAAATTCACAAAAGGTTGGATAATAAATATTGGCATCCTCTGTGCTATAGTTCATTCCTAAATTAGGGCCAGTGCAATCATCCTTTTTTTGTTTGCCCCATATAAATCCTTCCATAGGTTAGCAAGAGGGAGCCTCTTTCACAGCCTACAACTGCTTCTCAACCCATGTATTGATTTTCAGAGTTGAAGGAGCTGAAAAATAACATTTCAGAAAGAGACTATTTATACACAGGGTGGCTTTAATAATTAAGAGAACATTTTCTGTGTTGATTTATACCAAAAGTTCTTGATTAAATTCTAGGGAAAGGAGCATTGACTTATCATCTTAGCTTAATAAATGTAATTCTGATATTTTATATCTGAAGTCCCTACAAAACCAGTGACCTACAGAAGCTTATAAGTGAAAAACCATTGGCTCTCTTATCTAAAGTGGCTTATTCTGATTATTTCTTGACAGATCTTTATGATTTTTCATTGTTACCACATGAAATAGAAAACAATCACTATTTTATTACCTTTACTAACTCTCACATTATACAGCTGTACAGCCACAATAACATATTAAGATTTCAAGTATTCTCTGTACAGCTAGTCAATGGTGATAGGTATGTTATTGTACATACTGGAAAAGGTGGAGAAATCAAAAGACTTTTTTTTTAATACGACAAAGCAATCTTCTTGGTAATGGTTGACTTGTATCTCTTACTGAATGAATGTTCAGGGGTATCAATTGGTAAATACGTTTTTAATTATCAACAAATTAGAGTAGAGATTAAATTAACTAATTTGAAAAAATCTAGTCTTTTGAGACAGAATATCGAAGCTATTGTTTTTTAGTTAAAATGAGGGAGATTTATTTCACCAAGAAAAAACAGTCATTACTGTTCTTGATTCCTAAGCCTACCACATTCAAGTCACAGGACTCATTCCACAGCTTGGGGAGGAGGGGAGAGAAAATAGCAATTTTGTAATAACAAATTACTAAATAACAAATTGGGGAAATAGGAGACTATCATTCCTTCTGTACATACAATACAGGGAATTTCAGACCTTCCATAAATATTTGCTCTTTGCTGCAAAGTTGCTAAGTTATTTTAATTACAACAAAGCAAATGTGGAGTGCAGTGCTTTTGAGATAATCTACACTGTGTAGCTTTTGTTGTGGTGTTTTATTGTAAAAGCCGTGGAGTGGCACTCAACACTCTGAAAGAGAAACTGTCAAGATCAGTTATTTAGTCTTCACCTACTTCAGTGAACTATAAATGCGTGATTGATGCATAATTAAAAGGAAAAACCACAAAATGTTAATTCCAAGAACTGCGAACTGTTAACATATATATACGTGAAAGAAAAATTTATATGAACTATTCAATATAGTAGAAACTAGGTATTTTAATATTTTCAAAACGTTCAGAAATTATCTAAAGTTTTTTTTAACCTAATTTTATGTGATTAAGATTCTAATTGTACTATAAAAGTTTAGGTTTTAATGAATGAGAAGGCTTTTACTGTCTTAACTGAAATTATTTTGGAATTTTAGCTTTCAGCTAAATTTTACATTTTTGGGGGTTGTTTTGTTTTGTGCTATTATGCATTGGAGAGGAGCAGAATCTAAAAAAAAAATAAAATTTCTCCAAATGGAAAAAAACCCAAACAATTAGCTCTTGTTCTGTGAAAGGGTAGTAATGCTAAGTAGGAAAAGGCTTTCAAGAAAGCATTCACCGTGAAGTCGTTACTCTAGCATTGCAGCTTGTCAAAATGTCTCTAGAGTCCATTGCATCTCTGATCCTTTTAAGGGTGAGGCACAGGGAGGTTGTGCAGCATTATTATTATTATTTCCAGATGTTGAAAATGTGCCTTCATAAACTATTACATCCATACCCGAACTGGAGTGGCCTTGAGGTTTCTTGCAAAGGGACTGCCAGTTACCAACAGGAGAGGGAAAGGAAACTAAGCAGTGGCTGCTGTGCAGCTCAAGCGCCAGGGAGTGTCTGCAGCAGCACCCGTGGGAGCGGGTCGGTGTGCAGGAGCAATGCCTGGCGGGAGGCGAGGGAAGCAGAAGAACGATTCAGGTTAGAAACACCCTGCAATCAGGAAAGGTCGGGTGCTAGAGTACAAGTAGTGATTGTTACATCCTCGCTGTGCCATGGCCTTGGTACGATAGGGCTTTATTCATTCTGCTTTATATCTGGGCACATGGTTAGAGCTCCCTTGGTTGACTGTTTTTTGGCTCCGAGAACCATCCCAGCCCTTTTCAGCAAAAGTGCATGTACTTGTTCAGTGTCAGCTACAGAATTTTTTGGTTTACCTGGACTGTAGTTTAGGGTTTGAGCTAAAGGGACAGGGATTTTGTTTTGAGGTGTAAGAAGAGTTTCAAATAAATGTTTAACTTTGTTTAAAAAAAAAAGTTCTCTTATTCTTTGTGGTTTTAAAACAATGTATTTGTTTCTTCCTATAGTTAATGTATTTCCTATTTTATAACAACAACAAAGAGGTAAAAAGGAGAAGAAGCTTTCCATTTTGTGCCATTTCCACAAGAGCAATGGAAAACTTGTCCTGAGACTAGAATGAACATTTGATTTGGAAAAATGAATTAGTGCTATATTTTTACAAGGTCATTGTAAGCAGAGATTTTAACGCACAGCAGTGCCACATTGAATATTGTCTAGTTTTACCTTGGCCTTTGCTGTTATATATTCTGTTTTATAAACTTTTTTTAAAAAAGGACTACAGCAGCTGCCTCATTTTAAAAACCAAGATCTTACTCTTGACAGTTAATCAATAAGAAACAAATGAAAAGTAATAATGCACGACTTGAGAAATACTGTTTTTATTTGTAGCCTGAGACTAGGGCTTGCCAATATGTTAAGATCAATCAATCTTCCCCCTCAGATTGAACTTGCATCCAAATCTGTAAATGTACCATATGCAGAACATTGTGCTGTTTGTAGATGGTGTACAAGGGCAGGGGGGGAAAGACAACATTTTCTGGATCTCCTAAGAATGTAGGAAGACAAAAGGAGAGAGAAAACCTGGACTAAAGATGGGAAACATCCAGGTGAGCCAATCATTTTTATGATAAGGAAGTGGCAAGTGCTCTCAATGTGCTCCAGTTGATTCAGCTCAGTGCTAAATCTTCACATGCAGAGGCAGAATGATGAACAAACAAGCAAACATCCTAAATCCTGGTCAGAGTGATTCTGCTACATGGAAAAATTGATGAATTTTAGCGTTAGGAAGATGCATCTTTGATACAGCATCATTCCCTTCTCAACACAGAATAAGCAAAGAGAAACATGGTTTTGTGCAGGTCATTTTTTGCTTTGTCAAAGGACAGGGAGAAGAAGCAACAAAACTTTTAAACTGATGTTTAGAAATGATAAACTTATGTGAACAGGTTGTACAGTCACTATATTGCAAGTACCTTTGGGCAGCTTTCCCTGGGTAAATGGCAACTAAATTGCTTTTCATGGCCCTGCCCTTTAATAGCTACTCCTGTGCCTTCTATGTGTAGTCTCACTCTTGCTACTAATCTCGGTTGCTAAAATTAATTAGGATATAAACACACCTAGAAAGCCCATAAAACTTCATTTATGCCTGCAGTATAAAACAGAACATTTGGCAATGTTAATTGAAATGATAAAAAGGTGCGTAAGACACCAAGAACTCTTCAAGCCAGTCCTCCCTACCTTGGTTTAATGACACAGTAAATGCTTGCTTTTCTGGATATGATTATAGTTTTAAACAATAAAGAGTGAGCAAATTCCATTATCTTATGTCAAGGAACCCTCCAGAGAAGATAAAAATGCAGTTAATAAACAAGATTACTTTCCAACAGCAATTGCTCCATAATAGAAAATTCATTTTCTAATCTTCTACTCTAGGATGTTAATCAGTTAATCAGTTCAGTCCCATCTGAGTTGCTGGCAGCAGTTTTTCCTCCCATTGGGACAAAAGTAAATGCAAGGTTTCTGTTGAGGTAAAGGAAGAAAGGAAGCAAACAGTAAAACTGCCTTATTTCATTTGGAAGTGATTGCTTTAGGCAATTATGCACCTGCAGCACGGATCCTGTTAACAAGCAGCATAAATAGCCTCCAGTAAGTCTATTGAGCCTTTTTTTCTGACACTGAAACACCATATTTGTGTCTATCTACAAAAGCAGAGAATAATTTCCATGTTCAGTGATTGGCATGATTCTAACACACCTCTGTCTTTGGTTAAGTATTAATCTGTTACATGCTCCGGTGTCACCTGGCATTCAATCACTCCTAAATCAGCATACTTTTAGGACTGTTGACAAAACTCAAAGGTATCGCTTTCCCTTCATACAGAATCTTATATTACATTGCTCATTTAGTAATGAATAACGAATGAAATACTGCTGTGGTGTTTTCCCCCAATACCCTATTATGCACAGCCTATATTTTTCCTTCTTGAAACATTTGCTTTATAGTAAGCAGGTTGCACTCACCTCAAAATGAATAGCCAATGTATATAGCGTTTTTCAAAAGCATAAAAATATCCTATTAACAGTGATTTTCCTATTGATAACTACTTAATTTAGTTTTTAAAATTGTTATTGTGATATTTTAGTACTTTGTGGGTTTATAAAAGTGTATATGGCAAGTATTGGGGTTTTTTCCACTCGTGATCTGCAGAAATAACGACTTTTGTCCTGTTTTTATCCTCTTTTCATCTTAGCTATGTAATACTTCCAAATGCTTTGAAAACAGACTTGGTCTAATATTCAAGCATAAGTGTAGTTAGAATTAGCACATCCAAGATTTTTCCTTTACCCCTTTTGCCCAAGATTAAATAATTTTAGGAAAGGAGATTATTTGTGTTATCTCAGAAAAAGTTATTCGGAAAAAAAAACCCAACATGCTTCAGAAAACTGTGCCTGTGAAAGAAGATAACTAAGATAATAGTGATTAGTGAAATTTCATTCACATTAGGAACAAAAATTAGATTACTTCCACTTTATGTTACTGCAGTGATTGATCTAAATAAAAAAGAAAACCACCCTAGTATGTTCAGAAAAAGTTTACATAACCTAGCTGCAGTGAGGATAGACTATGAAAGCTGCATTCTCTGCATATTAGAGGCTAATGTACTGTCAGTATTTTAAAAAGATAGGTAGGATGAAATGTGTAATGATAGGATAGCTGGCTTAATGGTAATCCAAGTGAATTTAAAATTAATCATGGGAAAAAACATTCCATAAATCAGCTGCTAAAGAATTAAAAGGCAGCATAATTGGTAATTAGTCATTTGATAACTATAAAACTTACAGGTTGTCAAAGGAGCTTGATGTTTTGGACATCACAAATGTTACTGAAAACTACATTGCAATATGTTTAGATGTATGTCAAGTCTTTGACTTGGTATTACTGTAAAGTCTTTTTAAATAGCATGAAACCAAGTTACTGAATAGATTAAAAGCAAGTTTAAAAAAAGATCACATTGCTAATTACAATGGCATTTCATCAGCAGTGGGGAATTTTCTGCAGTTCTGAAGAGATCTGTTCAGGATGTCCCAACAGAGTTTATTGTATCTGTGACTGATTTGGAAGAAACCTGACTACATGACGCCTTTATTTCTGTTGCTTTTGATAACTCTTTTCTTTTCAGAGACTCAGTTTTAAGGCTTAATTTGCGTATCTACTTACAACATACTAATGCATAAAAGATTGACCTCTAAAAGTGCAGGTGCAAAATATTCAGATTTATTACTGTGCCTTTATGCTAATAGTTGTTTTAGAGCACAAATCAGATGGCCAATTTTGAAAATTGGGGTTAAATTACACAATCAGAAAACACCTCATCTTGACATTTTTGGTCTGCTTGGGCATCTATTAATCCTGCTCCTTTATTTTTGCTTCTGACTTTACAAGTTGAACTTGCAGCAGATGCAGTCCTTCCTGTACCTAAAGGTGGGTGTCACTTACTGTAGTTACAATATCAATCTCTCCTGTGTAGAATCACTTACCGTAGTTTTTTTCTGTGCCTGGCATGCTAAACCTCTGTCTGGGACTCTGTGGGAGAGCCAGGAATGAGAGGAGAGAAGAGAGCTAGTCCTGCTGTGTGCAGAGAAGCTGTTCAGGGTGTGTGTGGATCTCCTGAGCTGACAGAAGAGAGCCCTCTCATCTTGGAGATGATGGCAAGGTTCAGCCTGGAGAAGAAAAGACTCCAGAGAGATCTTGTAGTCCCTTCCAGTACCTAGAGGGGCCACAGGAAAGATGGGGAGAGACTCTTTATTGGGGAGTGAAACGATGAGATGAGGAGTAACGGTTTTAAACTGAAAGAGGTTGGATTTAGAATAGGTATTAGGAAGACATTCTTTACGATGAAGCGTGATGAGGTGCTGGAACAGGTTGCCCAGAGAAATTGTGGGTTCCCCATCCCTGAAGGTGTTCAAGGCCAGGCTGGATGGGGCTTTGAGCAACCTGGTTTAGTGGGAGGTGTCCCTGCCCATGGCAGGGGGGTTGGAACTAGGTGATCTTTAATGTCCCTTCCCACACAAACCATTCTATGATTCTTTCAGCCAACTGGATTGTTAATAGTGATGTGGCCAGTTAAAGTCTCCTAAAGGGGTCTTCTCCTTATTTTGGGGACAAGCTTGTGGTGGTTGCTTGACTGGGAGGGACAGGAGCAGTATTGCTGCCCAAGGCAAATACTAGCTCTAGAGCCCCAGCATAACAATTAATCTGTCTTCTCAATTTAAAACCCAAACAAAACACCAAAAAAGCTATATAACAATGATTATAATAAGCATTAAATATTTTGTATCCCCCTGTTCCACGTGAACTCAGGCACAACCTATGCATTGCATATTACTGAAGAGCATTAGAGGAATGATGACAAACATTGATGACGTGAATGTTGTGTTTCCATTTTATTATCATCAGATTTGTGGCTAGCACTTTAGTTTACAAACCATTGTATGTTGCAGAATCCAGCACAACCCCACAGCCTATTATTTTGTGTTTCCATCACATACATTCCTATTCTTTCTCCAAAACATCTTAGTTGATGTTAAACAAGCTTCTCTTAGTGTTGGAAATAAAAGCTGACCTGCTGACAAGAATGTAAGGGACTTTGCACAAAAAAACCCCATGGCAGGTTGACTGTTAGCAGTTGTTTAGAGCTGTTTGTCATACAACCGATAATAGAATCTGTTCTGACTTTTGCATACAAAATGACAACAAGTGCTTGGTTAAGGTTCTTAATAAAAAATTCGCCCTAATCCAGAGGTGGAAACTCCAGATTCAGTGAAGTACTGAACACAACCCTGCTGTACTGCTTACGGCTAAAAAGGCTCCTGCAAATGCAGGGATCTGGAAACAGGCTAGAGAGATTTTCTCCACTAGCTTCCAAGGTACTAAGAGAAGTCTGAGCCTGGAGGGTAAATCATTCTGTAATGCAGCCATTAGCTGATGTCTGGGAGTCTCTGTCTCCATTTTCCTCTTCAGCTGACCCTTTCTGGCTGATACTGGAAGGCTTGCTTCCAACTCAAGGCTGTTTTTTTCATCGGAAGGTCTTGAGGGTAACAGTGTGTGTGTCTGTACTTCACGTGTGGTACTGTTCCTCTCTGCTGCGGTGATGGAGAGGATAAAGACTAACACACAATGTTATTTTTAGTTTCATGAGTCATTCTTACAGGCAGTTAGTGTAACTTCTGTGCACATTCTTGCTTAGGTAATTTGGTTTGCCATCTCAGTGTGCCCAATACTTTAGTTCCCTGTAACAGCATCATTTCTACTGTGAAGAGCTGAGATTGCATAGCAGTGGAGTTATGGAGTGCTGGGAGATATCTGTACTATGATGTTTGTTTAATTTACAAGTAAATGCCCCCCAGACTATGTATATTATTTCCAGTCAGGCACTCGGCATTGGGTTTGAAAAGACTTTTAAGGGTTTCTACTGACTGTATGCATTCTGGAGACCAAAATGGCATCTTCTTGGCTCCTTGTCATTCTTCTGTCTCTGTTCTCAGCAACATCTGATCCCCTCTGTAGCACACTGAAGGTTAGTGACTTCTGTTGATAAAGTAGAAGATTCATCTGGAAGATCGTTCACAATGATGTTACTTCTGCAGGACTACCAGGAGTACAGAAATTGGTAAAAACCTCTTTTGACTTAGCAGATGCCTCTTTGTAGTCAACAACATGGTGTTGTTATATTTAGAGTGTTCTTTCAAGTTACAACCCACTGTATTGATTTATTTTAAACAAATGCTTTCAATTAAGTCAATGCATTTTCCCCTCACCTCCTACTTTCCCTGAAGTTAAACTGATTTGTATGACACGCCGTTACTTTTATTAGCAGATCATAAAACATGCTCTCTCTCAAAGGAAAAGCTATGCCTCCGTTCCATAGGCACTTAGAGTGCCCTATAAACAAAATGGAGCTGGGGTCTTGGTCACCATTAAAATAACTCTGCCTGAAGAATGGTAAAAAACCCCTAAATATTCCTAAATAAGATGGGTGATTAATTATCCCCAAATTAGGAATTCTTACTAAGATCTGTGCTCGTTTGAAGCTGTACTCATGTAAGAATTATACTGCAGCATGCTTTCTATTCCAACTTACATCACCTTTTGTGAACTAATTCCCAGATCAGTTAGGCATTCAGGCACAGAGAATAAAATGTAACTACTGTTGTATGTGAGATCCAACCAATTACACAAAAATGTGAACAAAAGCAACACAAGAACACAAAAGTGTTCAAGCATCCATTATAAACAGTTCCAATTTCCTTTTTAAATGTCAAGTACAAAATATATATTTTACATGCAAATAACACTGGAGTGTTGTTGCTAATACACTCCTGAAATTTCATTTTCTTAGCATGACCTTTCTTGCTAACAATAACTTACATTTTAATTAAATCTGTGGCCATTTTCATTTCATGCCAAATATCCCCATGCTGTATATTACTGAACTTTCATGTCAGGAAAGAAAGTTTAAAAGTCATAGTCTTAAATACTTACTTGAGTTAAACTTTTTTGATAATACATGAAAGAAATTACATGTGTCTATTATCCCTACTGGTTGGTAGAAACAAGGATTTTTAGGTTTAAAGCAGCCTCACTTTTACTAAACTCTATATGTCAGGATGAGAGTGAAGTATTTGGCAAGGATTTAACTTCAGTGAAATGCTTTCTGTGTTTACTTTTTGGTACTTACAGGGCTAGTGCTGCTTTGTTAAGACCTAAGGCTACTCTATCTCAGTAATGAAGAAGCACATTCTGATTTTCTTTTCCAGGAAAAAAATATTGTGGCAGCTCTGCATTGAAAAGTGGGGGGGGGGCAGATTGCATTCTGGTGTAAGTGATTGCAATCTGGTGAAAAGTTGATTAGGGCTTTTGAGGATATACACCCTTATTCAGATGGAAAATAGTACATTAATCTGTCAGGAAATTCAGGCTTCTTCATGCATAGATGCTACTTTTACCATTGAATGGTCTCTCTGAGATGAATCCAGAATGTCTCTTTGAGCACGTTCCCTGAAGGAAGGAGATACAGCAGATGTGTAATGAGAACCTGCCCAGCTCCCTTTCCCCAGACATACACACGCTCTTCGCTTCTGTGCTGCCACAGACACGTTATTGCTTATTGCTGGGATTTAACAAATAAGCTTCTCTGAGCTCTAGGAAACCCTGAAATCAAAACTTACTTGGTTTTCTCTGTAGGTTTCTGTCATGCTTCTATTTTTCATATCGTTTCATTATGCATTCTCAATTCTCACCCCAGCCCCAAGCTTAGCAGTAGAAAGTTGATAATTTAGGCACCTATGGAGCATAAGGAACAAAGACGTATTTTAGAATTAGCTTTTGGCAGCTCATTCTCCCTGCTGGAGCTCACAGCATTTCTTGAGGGCTGTCTAATCCCTCAGGTTAGCTCCTGCCTATCGGACAGGGAGCTTGGACCTTGCCTTTGGTGTTGAAATAGTTACAGGCTCTGAAGCAGACCAGCGCTAGAAACTCTGGTTTAAGCTTTCTGTTAATTGACTTCTAGCTTTGAGACACATGCAAGCTGTAAAATTCTGTGTAGGTGTTTGCAGAGTCTTGGGAAGAAAATATATTTAGTTGTGACTCCAAAGAGCCACAAAATTATACAGATCTGGGCTTTTGCTAGGTTGGTTATAGTGCACTCGGGGAGTTATTTGGAAAGGACTTTTTGACACTGACCTCTCAAATCAGCAGAGATTGAAGGGGAGAAAGAATAAATTCCTGGAGGCAGAGGATCGTTGCCATAATTACTTCATTGTTTATTGGCCTTTTAATCGTACTTTGACAGTGATGGTTTTCTTGTATCAAGTTAAAATGCTACAGTTGCTGTCTGTTAGTATAGCAGAATGACAAATCAAGAAGTAAGTGGAAATAATCTATCATGTCTTAAAAGAATAAATGTCTTCCTCAAGGTTTTAAACAGTCATGAAGCTTGGATGGAGGGGTTTTTTTTAGGTATCAAATTAGTTTATTATATGGCTGAGTTTCCTTCCAGTGTCTTGGGTATTACAAGTATAGTTTTATAAATACTCTATATCACTGACTTCAGTGACAGATGGCCTGAGGGCAAGGAACTTTAAAATATGATCTCCTGCTGTGTCTTCAAGATGCCAATAAGCCGCATTTACAACCGATGTTCTCAAGATCTGGAGTAAGTGCTGTTTGTGAAGGAAACATCTTCCTTAAACATTAATAACAGAAGGTGCTGTGGGTTCCTGTCATGATAGGATCTCTGGAATTTTTTGAGGACTCACCAGGAATCCATTTGAGGAATTAATTGCTTTAATTATCTGAAAAAAAAAAAAACAAACAAAAAACCAAAACTAAACCAAAAACAAACTAAGTTTTCCTTAGTTGTTGGACATCAGACTCGAGACTGTGTGTGTGTGCTCCTGAGTGTTTGGCTTTTGAGGCTGTTTTTTTTTGTTATTGATGGCTTTTTTTTTCTCCTAAATTATATAACAATGACAAAAGACAGACAAAAGTAAACAGGAAAAAAAAAACAGTGACATGGCCACGGCTATTTCTTTACTTATAAGGGAATCATCAGCCAGAGGAAGAAGACAAGCAATGAAGTGTATACCACTGGGCTCTGGATAACTAGAAGCAATTTTTGATCAGACTGAGCACTTGCTTCACATCAGTGCATCTCTAAATAAAATAAGAAACAACCCCATGGCACTGTGTTTATAAAAAGAAAAATATGGAGGGGAAAAAAAAATAAGCAAGCCAAGAGCGTTATCCTGCAGTTGCACCCAGTCATGTGAATAGAAGCTTAACAGTTTAATTAAGCTTGTTTGTAGGCTGTGTTTTGATTCTCATGAGCTTTGAAGGAGGGCTCCCATAACTTGCTGTTAGGGCCAACTGGAAAAATTTCAAGAGAAGTTTGGCTTCTGACCCGGGATTCTGATGCATCTTTTCAAATATGTGTGATGGCACAGTGAGAGCAATGCTTGCAAAAGAAGAAATATAAGATGGAAATTCCTCTAGTTACTGAAAGTTGGCAGTGAGCATAGAGCTGCTGGGAAAGTTAAAATGTCCTCAGAGTTTGCGTGCTTAGGACACAGGTGACAAAGCACTGGCTTGGGCAGTTCTTGTGTTCCCAGGTGAGGCAGTTATGTCTCATAACATTTTTGGATGACAAATGAAGAAGCAGGAAGAGGAGAAACTTGATTCTTCTGTGGAGCTGCAGAATAAATCAAGTGGAGCATCCTGCTTAAGCACTCATTCTAAAGAATAACACAAGTTTGTTAAAGAATAACATATGTGACATGCCTCCACTGATCTAAAACCTCTGAGTGGCCTGTAGCCAGAACCCTATAAAACATTCACTTATGCAAGTGAAAATTTGCCTGGCAATAAATGGCTATAATAATTAGATTTTGAAAGGTGCTCTTAACCTTTTCACCTTATTAGAAAATTGTGAGGACCTGAATCTCCGTTGCACCATGCCAGCTTCACACTGCTGTAAATCACACCAGTTCTGTTTAGATGAACTGATGTGGTAGAATAGAGAAACAAGGGAGAAAGGGTTGCAAAGACATGGAAAAGTTTCAAAAAAATGTGTCTCCTTGAAATTAGCAGTTCATACCTAGAGAATTTCTTAGCATAGATGCTCTGCGCTGAATAACGCCATTTTGTGTGCTGTGCTTCTTCTGTCTGTGATTCTTAAGGAAAAAAAAAAGAGTAGTTATCAATATAGCAAGCCCACAACTAGCATCCCACAATATGACACAAAAAAGTCAACTTGTATGTCTTCTGATTGCGAAATAAGGGGATGATTGTGGAGGTCAAACTCCATGTAAGTTGTTAGAAATTAAGCAGCTTTCACAAGAGCAGGGGAGAAAAGACTGTAATTGCTGTACATGTTATTCTGCTGCTTCATCACAAGTTGTCTGTGTGACGGTGATAAACTGTTCTGGGTTCTTTTACCTTCTTGGGTAGAGAAGAGACAGGTTGTCCTAAGCTGTTGCTGTTAGCAGTCGTAGTTGTCCTCCTGAAAGAGACAACAAGAAAGATGCAGCTCTAAGAATTCCCCATGCCAGCTGCTTGGAAAAGATAACTAACCAATTGTGCAAACTCTGAGATGCTAAGCAGGATCCTTACTGTTGATTATAAGCTTTGCTATTTTGTGATTTTATAACTTTGTGCCATTATCACAAATGAACTTTTCAGTGGTGGTGGTGTTTACTTGTTTTTATTCTTCATTATTAACTGGGGATAGAACTGACTCTGAATAACCTAAAAGATTAGTCACTTAGTTTTCTTTCTTTTAAGATTAAGAAGCTTTTTGCAAGGATCAGGTGGAAAATCTTTGGGGCATCTAGCACATAAACTGTGAATTTCCCAGGACTCCATATGGGAACTGGTGAGTCTGAAGGACCTAGCTTTAAGCACTTTCTGACAAAACCAGCATTCATGTTAGAATCACTGAATGGTTTGGGTTGGAAGGGACCTTGAAGATCATCTAGTTCCAGCCTCCCTGCTATGGACAAGGACAACTTCCACTAGGTCAGGTTACTCAGGTTAGACTTGACCAGACTACAATATCCCATTTTTCCATGTGTTCTCAAAACTGTAAATATTTATGTATATTTAAAAAAGGTTACTTTGCCAAAACAATTCATAATTCACTGCAATCTAATAACACACAATGGAGTGAAAACCAGAGATCAGTTTAATGACCAGCTGTCATTAATGTCTCAGAGAACAGTCACAGGGTCAAAACAGGTTCTAGAGCTTCCAAATGTATGAGTTCATGTTCTCCTAGCACTTCCAGCCTCCTTTCCAGAAAGCACGAGATAAACCCTGGTGAAGGCTGGGGCTTCCAAGATTTTGGCTCTTGGTACATCTGGACTGCCATACTTGCAAGGTTTAAAAGTCCATAAAGCCAGACCTGCTGTATGGTGCTGGAGTTTGGGTTCTACATGAGGGATCTCTGGTGTGATTAACAGCCCTAGAAGAGACTTAATTGAAAAGTAAAATTACTGAAAAGAAAATCGGTTCCATTCCACCTCAAAGCAGGACAGACTAATGCAGCTGGGTACAGAAAATAGTCTAGGAGCACTTTACCTGACAGAGCTATCCTTGCACCCTTGCATTTTGTAGCCAACTGCCTTCAGGCTTCCAGATACAGAATTACAGTTTATAAAACATATATCTCAAAGTAATTCTAAACCAGCTGTTATTGCGGTAGAAGGGCTTCAATACTGTAGAAGTATCTGGGTTACAGGACTGTGTGCAGACTTGGAAAACATAGGTGGAGCAGCATGGAGAAAAGGTTTCCTGTTCCCCACGATAGAGAGCTCAGCTGCCGTTTGGTAAGGCAGGGCTTAACTCTTTTTCCCAGAACGTATAAACAAAAAATAGTCATGCACTGCTTTCCGTCCTCTATACCAGTTTTTCCCATTTCATAAATGAAATTATTAAAAAGCCAGTAAAGACCAATGGGCCATCTGATCTTGTATCCTTACTCCAACAGGAATTAAAGCCCAGTGTTTCTTAGGAAGGTGAAGTAAGTTTGTAACAAATGCAAAACTCCCTCACATTTGTGGCATGCAGGAAATGTGTCCTATTTCTGATGGTGATCATTCTTTTGGCATGATAACCTTTTTCAGGCAAGAATATCTGCAAGTGCCTCGAAGCATAGGGAACATTTATGGATCTACATAAATGCATAATAATAATAGTAGTCAGTGCCCTTAGCCATGAGATTTGATAGACCCTATAATTTAATCTTAACTAGTGCAGTGTGTCTGCAGATAATATTCTTTTTTCACAGTCCTACTACTTGCCACAAAATATCATGCTGTAGTAGTTTTAGTATCCTTCAAAAATAGAAACAAGGCAAGTGTCACCTTTCCATGCAAATAAATATTCTAGTTGCAATAAATTGAAGTACAGGGAGAAGTAAGTACAGCAACAGTTCTATATCATTACAACCCCCTCCCCAGCTCTAGGCATATTTAATCTCTTGGAAAGTGGAAGGGTGTCATCTGCTAAGAAATTAAACTTGTCAAATTCTTTCTCTTAGTGCGGTACTTCTGGTGTTTCTGACTGTCTTTTAGACACATCTTCTGGTGACGGATACCAGAATTTTGCTTAGGATTGTTTCTTTACACCATGATTCTTCCCTTTGTTTCTTGTAGAAATGCCAAAGATGCACTCGTAGAGAGACAGGAAAAGACCTAGCTTTGACTGGGTAAATTGGCACAAAATTGCATCTGAGCAGAAAATTTTCCATTTCTGTGGAAACATGTCAACATATTTTTGCCAAATTTACAGTTGTTTCTTGTGTAAGCCTGCTGTTGTTCTCCTAATGAAATCAATGCTTGAAATTAAGATTGTTGAAGTGTGGGGAAATATGATTTCAAAAATCTTGTAATATTACTCAAAGTGATGTTACTGAAAGCGACACTTTAACAGCTACTTTTCAGAAGTTTCTGCCCATTTTGGCATATTACTGTTAATATCTTACATTTTGCTGTGTACAGAAATCCAGTGTCTTTGTAAGTGAGTGCCCATGTTTGAACAAACATTTCTGCCTGTTAAATGGGTGATAGGTAACTCACTGTTCTGCAAACGCATCCATATGCCTCTTATTATGCACAAATTGGAACATGACTAGTGGCTTGGATTTTTATATAGAAATGATAAGGAAAAATCAATCCTTTCCATTCCACCAAGACAGTAAATGTGCTAGAATTCTCTCTATCTTTTTAAATATCTATATTTTATAAACCATAAAAAAAGTTTAAAAAAACTTTTTAAAAAAAGTTTTAAAGTATTAAAGTTTAAAAAAAAAATTTTAGAAAAAGAAATCCAAAGGACAAAAAAATACTGAATTGTGTCTTTACAGCAAACCTGAGGAAACTTATTCAAAACTGACTGTTCTTTGTCTTTCAGCATGAGAATGATAGTGTCCGAGTTTCTAATTTTCTGACTTACAGAGGCAATTCAGCAAGAATAGTATCTTATGTTTCAGTTGCCTGTTCACGGACATAAAGAGTCAAAAGAGCTCTTTCTTGATCTTGACTTTGTGAGCACTCCTCCCCTAGGGTCATTAATAGTTTGTGTTAATGTTCTTTAAAAAGTGAGTTTCTTCTTTGATGTAAAGCTTATTTATGATTACGTTTAGAAAAAACATATCCATAGTAAGTTGCTTTCCTACCTAACACACAGGAAGAATGTGATACTGTAAAGCTGAGACATGGAGTCAGACAGTCACAAAAGGCAGTTGGTGCTGAATGCTTGGATTAGATGAGCCAACTAGCAGCAATCATCTTAGTTCAGCAATGGCCTCTCCCATGTCTCTCTGGTTTCAGAGAACATTGTTGCATAAAATTCTATATTGCTTCTGAAATTGGTCTTCAGAGTCAAAAGCTTTCTGATTGCTCAGAAACTGAGGCTGAAAGAAGAAAAAAATATCGCAGAATTGCAATTTATTCTTGAAACCTGCTGGTTTCATATTTCCTTAGCTTGGTGGCGAAAACAGAATGATCAATATGCAGAATGGAAACGGGTGACAAATGCCAAGTGACACAGATGCAAAACAAGTCTTATGACCCATGTAAACTTCCAATTTGAGAGTACAATGCTGTAGGAGATCTCGTTAGTGTGCATTTACATGGAACAGAAAGAGGAGTCATTTGAATAACATTAACTTTGTATTAAGCAAGCCAGCCTTATCACAGCTGAGTAACATCGGGTGTCTGAGAGACAGCATGCAGAAAGATGCAATTCTGAAAAGATATTACATTAAAATAGAGCTGTGCTTTCGAATCTGCTCTCATTACCTGGAAAGAGGCACTGTCTTGGGCGGGAAATGCAGCTACTCAGCATATTCCCTCAAGTGAGACTGGTTTTATGGGAATTACCCCCGCCCCCCAAAATTCCCAGATTTGTGACAGTGATATTCAGTTGTTTCAGGTAATGTTTGTAAAATAGCCTATTTTCAATGCTCCTGGCTCCTTGCTCTGGAGACCCTGACTTTCTCATGCTTGGAGAGTTAGTTACAACTGATCACGTAAACACTGTCTTCAAGAAGGCTGAGTAGCAAAGGGGAGAACTATAACACTGGTAGGAAAGATGGTTCTGCATTTCCTATTGAGGCATGGAAATTAGAAAGGCTTTCTTTTCTTTAGATGCCAGGGCTTCTATTCATGGGATTTAAATTCACATGTCCTGTTATTAACAGAGGACATTAAGACCTTCTCTGCCTGTCTGTGTAATCGTCTCCAGACTGATTTGTGAACTTCCTCAAGAAAAGGCACAGATTTCAAGCCTGACTTCAGTTGTGAGGCAAGGCCTGAGTAATCCGTACGCTAGAACTTTGGCTAGAGGTTGGGTTGTCGTGTCCCAAGGTCAGGGCAACTCAGGTTCACAGATTTCACAGATGTCAGAATTAAGGTGAAACAACTCCAGAGGAGTGCAAACAACAATTAACAATTAATTCAATGCGGGTCTGGCTCCTCGGGGCACCAGGGGCAGCCCCTCCTCTGGGTTTGTTACCACCAGCCAGTCTCTTCCTCCAGCCCACCCTGCCATGGGTGAATTGTCATGCACAATTCTTCTTTCTGGAACGTTCTGGAAGCTGTCCAGGGTTGGGGTGGCCACTCCAGAGTCCTGGATGACGGTTACCCGGCGAGGAATTGTGGCACTACAAGGTAAGGAAGCCAGTCCAGAAAAGCGCTGCCTCGCCGAGGTGTCTGGTCCTCCTGGCCCCCCCTCTCCTCTCTGACCACAACTGATTCGCCCTTTTTCTGTCAACACTCTTGAGTGAGTGTTTGCAGCAGTTTCTTATAGTCTGGGTCTCTACGGAAGGTGGCATGGTTTGAGAGAACGCCGTCTCTGAATGGATACACATCCGCATCTGTCCTGGAAGTGACACAGGCCGGGGTGTGGTGCATAATAAATTTTGGTTACTCAGAGAACGTGATCATAAACGCAGAGATTTGAGGGACTGGTACTTAAAAAATAAGAGGATCCCTTATGGCTTTCCTCTTGCCAAGTCTGAAGGTAAGACTGAACCTAGGAACCTTTATTTCCACCCTCCTGTATATCTGTCCTGCTAGTAATTCAATTTGGGGAACATAGATTACGTGATTAGCACTGTTCCTGTTACAATTAGGAGTAAGAACTGTTTACAGATGTCCTTAGGGTAAAAAGACCCCTAAGTAATTGTTATAATTGCACAAGAATTGCTTATAATTGCTGGACTTCCCAGAAACGACTTTCAGAGGAAATCCGTGTAGCCAATTGCATTACTACCTCCTCAGATCAATATTATATTAGTCCCAGTGCACGGATACCCACAGGGCAAAGTAGCAAACTATTAGCATTTCATTAATGATATACCATATCGCAAGACTATTACTCAAATGATTGATGACCCAGTAGGACATGTCTTCAAATGTTCATGAAGAACTAGTAATCTCCTCTTTTTCTTTTTTTTTTTTTTGACTTCCCTTTCTTCACAGCCTTTCAAATAAAAATTTGCCATGATTTTCAGATTTCCATACATTAAACTCTTCCATTAATAACAGGATAAGTGCACCAGGGCAGCAACAGTGTAATTGTTTCCAGTATATTTTTCCGATGAGTTTTAGTACTAATATGAAAAAAATAGTCAAACCCAACACCTTCAGTTTATGTCCAGGCTGATTTTTTTTTTTTCTTTCTTCCAGGCTAAACTGCTGCTAATTAGTGGTAGATTTCCACATGAAATATTTCACGTGCACTGTTGGGTTCATTTGCCCAGGCTTTCCATTAGGACTGCTATCTGTCAGAGGGGCACTTAAGCTCTTCCCAACTCAGGCTCCATTTAAATTTAGATGAAAGTGCAGCATCTTTCTGAGTGATCCAGTCGCTCATCTGTCTGTAACAGAGATGAAAAGAGAAAGTCATAATATCAGTAACATGACCTTGCTGAAGAACCAGAAATGGAGATGGAGCCACTGGTTTAAAAACATATACATATATGTGTTGGCATGTGCTTACTTAATAAACACAGCAGATGCCGCAAAGATCCATCAGTCTGCTAAAGGAAAATGAAAGCAAAGTAAATTGAAATATTTGAATTAGTTGTCAGCACTAAAACTCCCAAGTTTTGTTCCTATGTCCATGTTTAAGCATTTCCTAAAATTCATTTTTATCTTGGAAAAGACTGTGAATGTTCAGCACTTCCTATTGACTTGACATTATTTATTCAGGAAGTTATCTAAGATTTGAGGGTCTAAATTCTAGGCTTCTCTCTTTCTAAAGACAGAGACATGTGGAACATACAAAGAGAGTGAGTATTTTTTCAGTTGCTTTTCAGAGGAAATAATTTATTTAAATACAAATTTAGATGAATATGCTCTTTTGAAAAATTAATGGCAATTAAGGGGTTCTTTTCAAAAGTATCCACAAGAATATTGTCTTACAGATCTCTCAGCTACTTTGTATATCTTATAAGCTTGCTTAAAATGCTGTGTTCAGGTCCAGAAAATCACTGTTATCAGCAGATTCTATTTTTTATTTTGGGTTTTGGCTAGTGCATGTTCAAAATGGATTATTCCACAAATATTAAGGTCATAGTTTTGTGTGGGGCAGACACCTCAAGAGGTTAACCTGAGATGTAATGCAGCCACCTTCACACAATTTTCTCTATTTTACCAATGTAAATATAAAGCTTTATAATTCATGAATTGTTTGCATTTCATGTATGCATTGCAGAAACAGCCTCCAGTTGATACCGGATTGCTTGGTTGCTTACCAATATTATTTTTATTTATTTATATGTAGAGTAACTCTTTCAATTGCTTGCTGTACCGAACGTTTGGGGCTAGTCATGTTATTGATATCATTGTTCTATTTTATCAATGGCCACAGTTGGAAGTTTCAAAATTCCTTCTGTTTTTTAGAATATAGCTTTATTTTCTTCTGTGAGAACCGAAGTGAGTCCCATATAATAGGAGTCACCTTTGCTGTGAGGGGTAAGTGAATAAGAAAAGTAGCCCATTAAAAATCATTCAGTAAAAATTTAATGTATTTAGTATATTATATTGCCTATATCATAGTAATAACTACCATTAAGAGGAGGAGTTTTGCTTCAGCCTGATCTTAGACTATACTATTACTTATATCTATTACTATACTATTACTTTCTATCCTTAAGAGTTAGTCCAAATAAAGAATGCATGGATGGGCTCAGATTTGGTATGAAGTTAAGGAAAACAGTAGTAGATGCTCTTTGATACCCTGATGTTTCCAAGAGCAATTAATCAGATGGTTTACCATGTGATTCTATAAAGTTGGAGGCGTGATCCTGTGGCTGTGGCATCTTCACCAGAGTCTGTGTTATGGACCAGGGCGCTTGTACCAAGCTGAGAGCAAAAGAAAATCCACTATATGACACTACCAAAACACAGCTGAGAAAAACAGAAGACTGGAAAGTAAACACAGAAAAACCCAATCTCCCCCCAAAAAACCTATCTCAAAAATGCCTAATCCCTCATAGACAGGCAGCATAGAGTACACCTGCATGCTGTAGAGCTAGCTGAAGATTTGTCAGCCCCAAACTGGCTGCAGTGCAGCCCTTCAGGGGTGGTGGAGGCTGGTGGGAAAGCAGCAAGGGTGGTCAACTGAAGCCCAGTTCCTCACTCCCAGCTCTGCTGCTTTCA
>JAOXNO010000033.1:4308506-4319158 GCA_028565335.1 Limnodromus scolopaceus
GGGAGGTGTCCCTGCCCATGGCAGGGGGGTTGGAACTAGATGATCTCTAAGGTCCCTTCCAACCCAAACCATTCTATAATTCTATTATTCTATGATTATTAAGTTTACCTAATTCACAGTCAATTCCGTTAAAGACAACGGGACTGATAGAATGAAATTTATGGCTAGCTAGAATGTCCCAGCTCTCTTCCCATAAATACCCATTGAGGTATTCCTGCCCTGCCTACTACTGGCCACAATGCTAAATTTAGTAGCAAGCAATATTTTTAATTTCTTTATTTAACGTGGGAAATAATTAGGTATCTTACATCCTTCTATGGATATACCCAGAATGAAGTCATAGTGTAGTCCATAAATACCAATAGTTTGGTATGTGTAATTATATGATATCTTGCCTTGCATTTTATGGATTATATTTTAAATCATGACAGAATTTTGCTCTTGAAATTTGATATTTTCAAAACAATTTAGAAACAACAGTGCCAAATTCTAATTTTCATCAAAAAAGGAAAAGTAGGATCTTTCAATCTGCAGAGAAACACACCGATGCAGCACAAGCCTGTGCAAACTGATGCAATTGCTTTCCTAAGCAATGAGAGAGGAAAATGTGACATTCAGTCATTTTTAGTTCATGTTTTGTTTCATTCTAACAGCTTTGCTTGGTAATTTTTCCTCCAAAATACAAATAAATGTCACATAGATGAGAACATTGCCAAGCTATAGTAGAAAATTATTTGCTTTTTAACATAAAATATTTTTTTTAAAGGAAGTGTATCAAGCATCATTAGATCTCATGAAAAAGTAGTCAAGAAATGACTTGAGCCATACAAAATAACCTAAGTCTCCCTTCTAAGTTTTAAGATGGATAAAAAATTAGGTTGTTCATATTCAATATTCAGTGTGTCAAACAAATATATTCAAGAGTCAGTGACAGCAGCATAAATGCTAATTGATAGGATGCTGGGAATGATTTTGTATCAAGTGCTAACGTTGCCACTCAATAACTGACAACTTTAAGATTATCTTGAATGTGTTGAAAATCTGCTGTGCTTTCCAAGTGACTTTGACAGCTGTGGTCTGCAAATAATCCAGAAAAGTCAAGCAGTAGGTTTCCATGTAGCCTATACTGAGTAGAAAATGTTTAATTTACCGTAATAAGAATTGGGGAGAATATCTATATGGAATATTACATCTTATTTTTTAAAGCTTATGAAATTTAAGTATGTTCATATTATTGAGAACTGCCATTTTCTGGTTTGACAAGTCTGGTTCTGAAGGTTTTAGGAGGCTTTTTTTTTAACCGTGTCCAAACAAAGACATGATCCATATATGCGCACATTTCTGGGAGGGGTAAAAGATCAAATAGCACCAAATATTGAAACTGTGTTATGTGTATCATAAGCTACATCTATGCTGTGAACAGTGGAAATGAATAGCAGATCTGCCAAAGCCGAAAAAAACTAAATCTTCCTATATCTATTGAGCTTCTTGGAAAGATGGGGTGAAAAGCATTTCCAGAGGTTAAAGAAGGGCCTCTGGTTTAAGTTGTGGGTTGTTTTTTATTCCCTCTGTCACCCTTGACAGGTTTTCTGATCACTGCAACCCTTTCTTTTTTCTGCCTTTATGCATGTATTTCTTTTTCATTATAGTGATGCTGTAGCTGAATCAGTGTAATTTTTTTTTGTACAGAAAACTATAAAAGTCTTATACAGGATAGACATACACAGAAAACTTAAGAACAACAGATTTTTTTTTTTCCTGGAGTCCCGCATCACTGGGAAGGAATGTGATTCAGCACCTTTGCTGGCACAGTACTTTGGAAGTGTTTCTTTCTGCTGAGATATTTAAATTAAATCTGTGGCATTCACAATCAACAAGACGTTCATTTTGCTCTGGCTCAGATACATCCATTCACTTTGATATTTGCCATTCTACACTTCAGATCATTTTTAAAGCCTGAATAAAGCAGGAAAATTTCCTTGGAGTGGAAATGGCAGTCGTCAAAATCTGGCTCAACACCGTGAGTCATACTCCCACCCATACCGTGACCTCAGCAGGGGCCAGGCAGGACATCCCCCCATGGGACACCACAAGCCAGCACTGGGCGCTGTGGGTTGGGATCCACACCTGGGGCGGGACCGTAGGACATCATGGGTCCATTCAACAAGCCTGCAGGTGGAGCTACCACTTCTTGGGACTAGCTGTAGAAGGTGTTTAGGAACATATGGGTTCATCTACATTTCACAAGTGTCTAGTGTTGGGGTGTGTATTTAAAAGATATGTAGATGTGGTGTTGAGGGACATGGTTTAGTGCTAACTTAGCAGTGCTGGCTTAACAGTTGGACTTGGTGATCTTAAAGGTCCCTTCCAACCAAAACGATTCTATGATTCTATGTGCATAGTATGACTGATATTGATCCTGAATGTACCTTGATTGGAAGTCATTAGTAAATCAATAAACCGTTTCAATCCTGATTTGGTTTAAACTATACAATCTGAGCAGTTTTTTGCTCTGACACATATCAAGAGTATTGCTAATAAAGACTGTGACAAGCAGATAATACTTAAGTAAAATGCTTTTGCAGAAATGTATAATGTTAGTATGGAGTATGCCAAAAGTATTTTTTTGAAAGGTATAGTTTGGAAATGTGTTGGCATTTTTTTGAAACTCAGAATCTTTATTTTTGGATTATTCCAAAGTGCTAGTAAGATTTTGTTAAAAGTAAGAGATAACTGAGACTATGAAATAGAAATATGACTTGCACCTAAATAAAAAAAAAACCTTAAAAAATGAAAGTTAACACATCAAAACATCCCAGCTGTAAAATTTCATAGTTCCACAATGAGTCTTGTATCTTGGCTTATTGTCTGGGGTTTGTAGTTTTTTAATTAGACTTTGAATTCTAATAAGATGAAGATATGTTGTGTTTTTTTAAACAGAAATTAGTTTTCAGGCCATTAGCATATTTATATAAGTAATATTGAATACGACCCTTAGTTAAAAATTCACAGTAAATTAACTTTTCCCTTAATATAAATGATATTTTAGACCCACTTTAATTATCCATAATAGAAAATCACATTAATCTGAGAGAAATTCTCACAGGAAAAATATGATGTATTTATATCAATAAACTTAGCTGTGTCAATTTGACTTGAAAGGAATACTTAAGCCTAGAATTCATTTCACAAAAAGTTTGAGCATTAAACTCACGTCAGGGGAATGGCAGAATACTAAGCAAAAGTAGAATATCTTTACTCTGTACAGTCAGATTTTGAAAGTTTATAAACGTGTCCAATATCTTCATAGTTAGATACTTAAAGCTTTCTTTTTAATTAGGTTAACATACATTACGATACATTAGAAAACAAAATACAACCAATGTGTATTTCCAACACACTGTTTTGCAAACATAGAGATATTAATTTGAGAAAATAATTTATGAAATGCATTTCAACTACAAATGGCACATCATAATGTCACAGAAATGAATAAAAATGCTGGCGTTTCTAAGAATTAAGTAGGATTTTAGCTTTAGCTCTCCATCTCTTTCTCCACCAACTGAAATGAATATGTAATGCCTCAAACAAAGTAGTTTCATATTGTAATCTTTGATACCAGTGTGATTAGAAAAGCATTAAGAAAGGTTGCTTCATACGCTGTGCTGAAAGATCAGTACTGCTGAGGAGAATGATAAATACTGGAAGCTGCTATTAAAATAAAAGTAATTACTGATACATCTGTATATTTAAGGCACTATTTTTCACTATTTTTGTATCATTGCACATCACGACTACTTCATAAGAATCCCAGATGAAATCATATTAGGAAAATTCTAGAAAATCAACCATTTAATATAGTCACCCAGCTCCAGCACTGGGGTGCTGGACCTAACTCAGAAATCTAGTTTGTATTATTAAAAAAAAATTAAAAAAAAAGAGATAATATGAAGTGCTTAGTGGTCAGTATAAATCAGGATTTGCTTTAGTGAGATGAAGCTCATAGTTTCAAAGTTTTATTCTTAAGGATCATGAATTCAACCATGATACCCTGATTATCTTCTCTCTATTCAGATGTATGAAGGAAATGTTAGATAAGTTGGCTTGTTTAGGGATCTATAAAACCACTGCAAGCCCATGTGCAGTAGGAGATAGCGGCTAATTCCAGTATGACCTAGAGATGCAAAACTGAGTTCAAGGCTTTATTTTACCTTCTGGCCACATCAGGTAAGAGGAAAGTCCATTCCTTGAGAGTTTTGCTTGCTAAAAGGGCGAGGTAAAAAGGAGAGCAAAAATAAGCACGCCTCTGTTGGACAATGTACTTTGATAGCAGAAGAACCATATGTGCTTTGTAGGTGCTCCTCCCTGGCAGTTTGGACAGGAGGGATAACTCAAGTAGGAAAAAAGAAAAAAATCACACTGTAAGAGCCCTTGTATTCTGCCATTCTCCTGCTGACCTAGATTCACTCTCTGATAGAGTTATGATGTTAGAAAAGAGTATTACATGTTACTTAGGTGTGTACTGGAGTAGAATTGTAAGCTAGAAGCAATTACTAGATTTAGACGTGCGCATCTGGGTTACTTAAAGGCTTTGGAAATTATTTAATCTTGAAATGGAGTATGTTATAGGTTGTCTTTCCATGTATACTAATACAAAGATTAAAGATGATAAAGCCTAACAACCTAAAATGCTACATGAATCTACATTAAGACCCAGACAGATCAACTTTGATCTTTGCAGGCAGAAGGAATAACTACTGGAACTGTATGAGTTCAAGATGACATAAAAAACATAACATTTCGGAGGCATATAAGTTTGTCAGTCGAGCTATACATAAATTATTTCCTCCCTTTACTGGAAGATTTCATCAGTATTAGAAGTACCAAATTACCTTTCTGTTATTACTGAAGGGTCTAAGTCCCAGAGATGTTGTCCTCTTAAGGTGATCCTTACCTTCAGAGGAAGGAAGGTTTCATCCCTGCACTTATACCAAAAAAGGACAAGAAATGGTTTTCCCAGGTAGTGAACATTTTTGAAGGCTTTAAAAGTTTTTTAATTTGTGTAAGGAGGAAATGAAGGTTTTGTGAAGTTTATCACCTAGTAATTTGGGCATTGGCTTATCTGAAAATTGGTTCCTGGACCCTGATGGTTGCCCTATCCTGAGTAGGGATGAACAAGTAACTGGAGGAGAGGAAGAAGAGGAGGGTAGAAAGAATTGGATCAGCATTTGGAGTACGAATGTGAAAAGTTACACTTAAATTTAAGAAAACCTTTATGGAGAAGGTTAATTTGAGAACAAGTATTTGATAGAAACACAAATGAAGTGGGGGAAAAAAAAGTTAAAAAATATTTGCTGCAAGGTTTGAAATCTTCATTCTTTAAATCACATAAGCAGTTTTTGCTTACAAAACTGAAATAATGTGGTAGTGCCACTGCACTGTTATCTGTAAGGCCAGTACTGATACTTATGCTTGTTTAAGGAATAGAAAACTTGGGTTCAATTCATCCATCAGCCTGAGGGCATTTGACTCTTGACCAGGAACTTGCTCAAAACATTATGAAGTATCTCATTTAATAAATTAATATTTTTCTATGAAACGTTCCTTATCAGCCTTTTTCTTATTGTGGAACATAGTGTAGAGAATCTATAAATTTTTTCTGGTTCAAGAGCTTTACCATCTTCATTTTCTAACAGCAATCAGCATATTTTAATATTAAACAAAAATCTTGACTTAAATAATTTCCCCGTGTATTAAACTCGTTAAGAAGTATCAGTCTCTCAAATCCATTAATTTAATGTGAGTAGTGTTGCCTGCAGTAACGCTACTGAATTTATTGCTGAAAGATAACATTTGGATAAAGAGGCGATTCCTTTACAAATGACTTCTGAAAAGAAATCACTGCCCTTATAGAACCTAATTTAATTAATCTTCTAGATGAAGGCAGTAGTCAGTAGGAAGAATATGATGTTGTTTAGCTCCGGTCTTATGAATATTAATATTAAATAAACTGAATCTTCTGTTTATTCATGAATACTATAGATGTGCATTCAGGGCTGCAGCTCTAAAATTTGTCAGTAGTTGTTTCTGTTCCTCTGTTCTTGTAAACAAAGACTCTCACTTTCCTTCATTTGATTCATACAAAATTTTAACAGAAACTATGGGGAAACTCTCGTTTAAGGGAGAAAAGGATTAATGAATGTGGACCGTGCCTGCCCTGAGCTGCACTTGGAGAACTCTACAGTGTGTCTGTGTGTATGATTTGAGAATTAACATCTACAGTACCTGACATTTTAAATTGCATAATTATGCTAGAATACATAAATAGATATATGGTTTTTAGGTCTCTATGTGAACAGAATCTCATTTCACTATAAAAATCATGTAAGAAGCCTTTCTTTATAAGACCCAAATGAACCAACCTTTATATCCACGCACAATGAATTGGCACAGCGAGCACATTATTTAAACAGCATTAACCTGGCTACGACCACCTCAGGCCTGGCAATGTCAAAGTGGAGATGTCACAGTTTAGGAGGAGGGCTGGAAGAGACCCCCTGTTTTGCAGAACCCTTCTGCTTCCCTTCAGAGCTCTCTGCTCACAGAGCTGGGGAAGCCCAATGGCGCAGCAAATTGCTTCCAAACAGTTTACAATCACTCACTCTAGTAACATTGTAGTAAGCATAAAGGGAGGAAATATCAATGGTGTAGTATGACAGATAGAGCACTAAACAACTTTTCCTAAACCTCTGGAGATAACTGCTTCAAGTTAAAGCAAAGAGTTCTTGGTACATGACCTCTTCACTGTTGTAGCAAGATCTTACACGATTTTGTGTTTTCTTATGCATTTATTTATTTATTTATTTTCCCCAAGAAAGGCTATATATATGTCGTGGCTGTATACAGAATAATGGAATATTTTTAGATTAAAATGTATGTTGATGTGCTTCATTTAAATAGAAATGATTTTTAAAGGAGGCAATATCATTCTTTGCAGTACCCTGTTCACCTGTGGGAATGCTCTGGAGCTCGGAAAGCTAATCATTTGTGCCAGCAGACCTGTAACTGAACTAAAACATTTCTAGGAGGATGTAAGTTTAAATATTGCATCTTCTAGAAATATACTTCCGGTCTCATTACCATGGCCTAAGTAGATAGAGCACATGAAAAAAGATGATAGCTGGTAGAGAAGAGAAATGGAGTCTGGTGAATTTGGTCTTTGGAGTTAATCTAAGAGTGAAAAAACAACCATACCTCTGTTTTCAAAATGGTGTATTCTTTTAAGTTTTTGTTTCAGAGACTGTTTCTACCAAGATGTGTTTTTCATTCCTCAATTAAATATTTCAGCTACAACGAAGAATTCCTTCAAGACTGATGATACAACGTCCTAAGAGGTAAGATGCGATAGATAATTTTTTAAATTATTTAATTGAATGAGACTTTCTCTTTTTGCTTGGGTACAGTCTTGCAAAGACCTGAAAGCCATTGCCTTACAGAGCTGACTCTGCAAAGACGCGACTGCTCTTACAGGTACTCCCATATTGTGCTCAGAAAAGATAAAATCCTGATAATCAGCACTTTTGGTTATCAGCACTCTAGCACTCAGAAAAAGAAAGAGGAACAGTTTTACACTTGCCAGTGGCAGCAGAAGATTGTTTGCCTGTCCTGCTGTACACTGCACAGAGCATGCTGAATCTTCCACTTTGGTGCAATGGAAAATAATAACTGTTATGCCATGATTTTAGCAGACACATGTGTTTCTGTGTTGCTGATTAATACAAAATATGTAAGGCCTGACCTAGAACAATACTGCAGCTTAATTCTGTATTTACAGAGATTACGGTTTTTATGTCAAGGCACTGAGATATTTACATGAGGGTCATATTTTCCAAAAGCTAAGAAATAATGAAAAATGATTTTCCAAATTTAGTGCAACTGTTGCAAGCAATGTAACAGCTCGTGATCTACAGCTCAGTGAGAAATGAACAAACTGGCCTAGGCACCTGCAGAGCATAGATAAAAATTAATAAGAAAGTGGAATTTAAATAAATAATGAATTGAACATCCAAAGGGGAGAAGGTAAAAGACTAGTAGCAACATATAGTGGTACAATTAAGTTAGAAATTCCAATCAGTCTTTGAAATAAAAGGTAAGGATGGAAGAGTTTGCTCAGACCAAAGGTTTAGTAAGACTTGAGCAATGACTGAGTACTCAGAGAGGAACTGAATACCTACACTTCTCATGCATTGTTGCTTTTAGATTCACTTCAGAGTATAGCCATTTTCAGATAAAAGCTATTCTAAAGTATCAGTATGGAGATATAGACTGTGATTTTGCTTTTAGAACAGAACTCATATACATTTAGGCAGATAGGGATGGAATGAAGCACCAACACTTGAAGCCAGGTACAAAAGCAGGGATTCTGGTATTCACCTGAAATTCCACACATACCCAGAGCTGGCCATAACAATTAGGCAAATAAGCTCCCACTTCAAATCAAAAGCCAGGGCACTAATAAAACACACACCAAGAAAATAAGTGTTATTTCAAAAGGTATTTGTGGTTACTTTTTCTTTGATGTGAATATAAAACAGCAGTTGTGTTGCTTTTCACACAGGAGTTTTATATCTTTGACTCAAGTTGAATTCCCTTGCTCTGAAATGGTACGTGTGGAGTCCAGCTGGCTGATCAGACAGGTTGGTCACGGCACTTTCCATCACCCCTGTTGAAGTCCTGCTATCACACAGCAAAGACTGCCAGGGCAAATCTTGGCTGTCATTGTACTAAAAGAAGGCATTTTGGATAAAATTAACTCTTTCTTTGAAAATGGTTTGCAAGTTACTTGAAGAGTATAGCTTCCCACACTACCTTGACTCTAATTTTTATAACAAAAAAACCCAAACGAAGAAAGAAAAGGAACAAATGGGAAGTATTAACTATTCCCTATTTAATATGCAGCACAGTTAAAGTAGCATGTGCCATATGGTTCTGCTTTCTTTATGAGAAGTTATGTGGTGAACAGAGGAAGAAGCCCAGAGTTTGCTTGCTTTCCAAGATGCGATGATCAGATTTTAATTCTTCCCTATCCAAACCTCGTTTGCCTTATGCTGAAATAAATGTCTTCTAAAATGCTGAGGAGGTGACATTTGTCATCCACAAAGTTTTCAGGGCCTGAGCCAAGGTCCCTGAAGTGATGCAAGTATGCCCTACCTTAGCTGTACAAGTTACATGTTCAGTGGAGAAACCTGTGACAAAAACACACTGTGCACATGTGGCATAGAGTTTTTCAAGGGTTCTGTCTCTCCATAAGCCAATAAAAAGTTCATAATACTGTTCAAAAGCGATTAGCTCTCAGTGAGAAACCCTTTCGTGCCAAATTTGTGCTCTCCAGCCCAGCTGTTTCAGCTTTGGAAGAAGTTAGTAACTTTACAGCATGGAAGAAAAGGTCTCCTTCTTTTTCCTTTTCACTCTTAGTGTGGACATTGCAGGGCACCTTTCTTACTCTAAGACTCTCTGGTCTCTAAACCAGTACTTATCTTCGCTCAGAAACTAAACCTGATTTCATCATTTCAAATGTTCTTAAAAACTTAGAGAATACGGAAAAGGGCTTCATGTAAACTATAGCAGTTCTTTTCACACACATATTGATACTAAAGCATAAAGGTTAGCCTTAGCTTTTCTAGGTTTTTCAAGACGTGAGTCAATTATGGTTCCCCCTCTGGATTACATATAAAGTGGCAACTTATCAGTTGGTAAAAGTGGAAGATGTCTATTTCATAAATAAATATTTTTTATTTATTGGTATGTGATTATTTGTATTAACAGGTGAAATACCATTTTCAAAATGACCAATATTTTCTCTGACTTTACAACATTTTCATCAAGCTGGAAAACTTTCCCATTAAATTCACTTTGAAAACAGAATCTCACAAAGACTGGATTTATTACTCAACAGATGCTCATCACATTGCTTAATGCTTTATTTCATGGTCCATATTCATCATCCTTTTTTGATTCTTAAATCTATACCCAATTCTTTTTGAACATCTGGTGTTCTTTCTCTTCTATGTTTTTAACAGAATAATTTGTTTGGGCAAAATGTTTCTTCTTATAATGCTCTTAATCCTCATGGGTGTTTGGAACACAGGCAGGAGAATAGGACTTCTGTGATTAAATGTAAAGATGCTTGCAAGATTGTTTCATTTTATGATAAATATAAATTTGTTCTTTCAATGACATCATCTCTTGGCAGCCTTTGACATAAATCTGCTGTTCCTGGGATCAGGGCAGAATAGCTTTTTAAAGGAAATTGTTCTGTGAACACTTGATCTGTGTGCAGACTTCAAGGTAAATTAAAAACAAACTTAGATTTCTTTTTAGAACGAGCGTTAAACTTGGGAATGTAGTTTATTGGAAATTTAAAAATTGTTCAATATATTTTCACATTAGCTATTTGCCATATGTCATATCACTGATTTGCTTTTTGGTAAGCACATGTATCTAATAAGACTGTTATCACATCATCTGAATGACTGATATAGCTGTACTGAAAATAAAGGTTGTATTCTTGACATCTCACTGAATTTCACTGAATTTTTAGAGTTGGAAGGGACCATAGAGATCATCTAGTCCAACTCCCCTGCCAAAGCAGG
>JAOXNO010000033.1:4319258-4343884 GCA_028565335.1 Limnodromus scolopaceus
AATCTTCTGGTTTTAATTATTTTTTTTTAGTCATAGGTATTTTCTGAGGAAAATAAATAAAAGCGAATAGGAAGATTTCAGTAATTCACCATCGTGAATTACTGTACACCATATCTGAAATCTCATTCTGATCCTGTCAGCTACTGTGTGTTCTGCTCATTTCAATGGAATTCTTAGTACACGCTAGCCAAAAAAAAGTAGGAAGGAAATACATAACAAATTCCATTTTTTTATTACCAGATTCCAATAGTTTTTTCAGCTACAAATTTAGATGTTAACAATATTGAAATTTCTTGTTAAGTCTTCCAGGGGACATTTTCTTTGTTTTAAAAAAAGGAAAAAAAAAAACAGGAAAAAAAAAAGGGGGGTGTGATTGTCAAAAAAAAAAAAGAAAGTACAAACCTGGGATATTCAGTGTCATAATGCTAACGCTTTTAGGCAAAACTATGGTCATTCAACCTAGGAAAGAGAATTAAAGCAGGCACTGTAACTCAGCTGTTCTTTCTTTGGTATACTGATCTTCTTCCATTGCTTTGGTATACTGATCTTCTTCCATTGCTTTGGTGACTCTAGGGAAGGAAAGCTGCCTACACCTGCCCTCCAAGCAACTGCTGACTTTGCCTAGAGGAAACACCACATCTGCTGAATTATACAGCTCTTTCATTCTTCAGCCCAGTTTGCTGGTGAAGACTTTATATATTCTCCCTTGTCTTTACTACTTCCAGCTGTTCGTCTTTCCCATGAAAGGAGATCCCTGCATAGAGACACAGCAATCCTCAAGGTATGCACAGATTTACTTCTAGCGTTCAAACACAGTGTGTGGGGCAGAAAAGTCTCTCTTCACAGTCTTAGCTCTGCTGACCTGCTGCAATGCCGTTCCTTTCCCCTCAGCACAGGTGCAGCTAGAATGGTGCTGGCAGTGAACTCTTGAGTAGGCTTCACCTGCTGCAAAAGAGGAGAGTAATGACAAAGTACCTCACTATTTCCCAGTTTGCTTGAGTTACAGAAAAGATTGGCAGCGCTACCAGAAGTTATTGCAACAGCCCATTTATTCTGGAAAGCAAAATAAAAAAAAAGAAGCCTTTCTGGAAATTTCATCCAGAAACATCTCCTAAGTATCTATTTCTAAGCATCTCTCTCTCACCTTAGCAGATCCACACAGCATTTTTTCTTAGTTCAGGACATTCTGAGAAGGTTGCAAGACTGCGAAGCCTAGCAGACTATTTTTTCGTCTTGGTACTTGGTTACCTTTTGGTTCACAACCTTTAAAGCATGAGATTGGACTTCTTTGCTAGCACACTGTATTGCTTTAAGATAGGAAGTGTACCAGAGGCTGTCAAATGCTGACTTGAGCACAATGGATGCTAAGATCAATGGCAAAATGTGGAGGTTGGGGCTAGATGCCTACCCTAGACACCTAGAACCCCTCATAAACCTTAGGAATAATGTTCAGTATTATGCAGAATAAATTTATCAATCATCATTTTTTTAATCTGTCTGTCAAATGTTGAAATTTCTCAATGACTTTAACTAGCCAGTCTCATCTCTGAAGTTATCTTGGAAATAAAAAGGATCTACTGGGGACATGTGGTGTGTGCCATGGCAAGGATGCCTTGTTGAGTAGGTGGTTATAGTGGCACACAACAAGGCCAGAACTTGAGGGAGGATCTGCTGAGAGTCTGTCTCAGGTTCCAGAGCTCCTGGCACCAGACCACAAGGGCGCTCCAAGAGCAACCGAAACTCTTCCATGAACATAAGCGGCTGTAGGAAGAGTTCAGGTTCAGAAAAATAGCAGTGCAAGCCAAAATGGAGGTTTCAGGCCAGTAATCGATTATGAAGTGCATTACTGACACACATAAAATTTGAACAAAGACTTAGAAACAGTTTTAATACATCAGGAAAATAATTACAGCTTGTGAGCCTTTGTTTAGTTGTCGGCTCTTGAAGAGCAGTTCCACTTCAGTTCTTCTGACAGCATGAAAAATTGCTCCCTTTCACACATGCCTGTGCCTTTACTGGGGAGAGAGTGAGCAAAGCAACTGCAGTCTCTTTACCCTCAGTCAGTTTGTCAGCAGAATGACTTGGGCATAGGGGATGTACCAGGCAATCTTCAGCTTTGCTCTTCACTTGTTCGTTCTCATCACCAGCATTTGATGTTCAACAGGACGGTAAATTTCTAGCCATGCTATTCAAATAAGCTGGAAGTTGTCTAAGTGTGGAAGATGATACACATGCTCCGTTCTGTAATGTACTCACGCCTACTAGGTAGGTTGTCTGCTTATAGAAATCACTTACTAGCAGAAATAATTTGCCTATGCTAGTCAATACCAGTGTCCGCACACCAGCCGTACCGCTGCAGCTTTCTGCAAGTGCTTACTGATTCCCATCAATAAAAAAGCAAAACAAGAGAAAGGAAATTCTTTCATAACTTGCAGGCCCTATGGCTTGGTGTAGGAGTGTAGAACTCTTTTGTGACACCTTGTCCTGTTGTATTCAGGGACAATCTTTTAAGCCTAGTTTGGGTGGTTCCAAGCCCAGCTCATATCATCTGGCATCCCTCCAACAAGGGGGAAGAAAGGAGAGGTGTGCACAGACCCAGGGGATCTCTGTTCCTCTCTAAGAGCAGATCAGCTAAGATGATATTGCTGTGTTTAGCGTGCAGAACGTGGAGCATGTGGCACTGGAAATCAGATGTTAGAAGATGTGATGAAGCCCTTTCTACCTGAAAGAATTGAAAAGGTGTCAGTCTTTTTTAGCCACCCTCATGTGGGGCCCTGCTTTTTGGGAAACATCAACTGCAACTTTAATTATTATGAAAGTAATCACATGAAAACCTTTTGTTTTTGCAAAAAATAGATACTTTTGAATGGTGTTAATTTTTAATTTTTTAATGTCGTATTTGATGAAACACCAGAAGGGTGGGAACTGTGAAGACTCTTTACAACTTTTCATCTTGCTGGTGCTTTGTCAACCTCAAATATATAGAGATTTGCATATATTTTCCCAAGAGGTTGCCATTTATCTGACAAGTGTTGAAATAGTAGTTGACATCTTTAATAAGAAAATGGAGCCAGGAAACAGAATGAGTAAATTAAAACAGCCATTAATTTGATTCTAGTTTTGAGAAAAAAAACAAAACAAAACAAAGCAAAAAACAACCAAAACCTAAAAAAACCTCTAGACATGAACTGGTATTCAAAAAACTGCCACGATGATAGAAGTAATACTTGTCTGGAATCAGATGTCAGAGACTGTTTATAATCAGCCAGCACAAGTTCAGAGTTCCACTGTTAAAAGTTGACATAAATAATTGGAATTTGGGGACTAAAATAACTAAATGGTAAATTCATTGGTTTATGAAACAATTTCTGGGTACAGTTGTTTTTTTCTCAGCAGAGTGGCTAATCTTTTTTACCTATAAAATAATGTTAGGCTTTGTAGTCTTCATTTTTTTCTGAGTTGATATTTTTATTTGCTTCTAAATTAAGAGGGTTAACTTCAGTAATTGCTTATTGATTCTTCTTATGCAGTGGCTCATATGCAATGCTCATATTCTTTGATTGTTCATATGCTCATGTCTTCTGCTTGTTAAATCACTATGGATTTATTCAAAATCTTTTGGATTCTTGAGCTACCTGAAAAAATTTGGGTCATCTGTAAATTTTGTCAGTTCACTGCACTGTTTCTACAAAGTAGCTGAAAGAAATAATGGGAACAGCATCTATTCATGCGGTTTGATGTTCAAAATTTCAGTTGTTTAACTTCATCAGCATTAAATGAATTTAAAGTATCCATGTAGGCTGTATCTGTTTGACATAGGCCTTCTTTTCCAGGAAATCATGGTTTAAAGTGAGAAAATGATCATCTGTAAAGATTCACTTAAAGTGAGAAATGGGAAAACATATTGGCAATTTGTAAATATTTCATTTCATTTGTAATTATTTAATTTGTAAATACTTTATTTCAGGTTTTTTTTGAGCAGGGATGTGAAATGGTTAGAAAACATACTTGTATTAAGTTTGTTTTATATCTTACTGGATAATTCATTAATGATGTATGATCTAATAAAGTGATGCATGTCTCAAAATCAACACGCAATGTGGAAGTGCTTGGTGCAGGGCAGGCACTAGCCTACATCAGCTGTTACCTGGCAGTCCAGTTGTTGCTCCTATTGCTTCTCAGTTGATCTATGCCTGAAATGGTGAGAAATGCAACCTTTTCTCACAATAATAATAATAAAAAAGCTAAGCATTTGCAGAAGGTGGATGTGAGAGACATCATGCTTTTTCTTGATATTTTAATGGGAAACTCTAGTCCTTGTGAATTCAGAAAAAGGCTTGGAAGGGCCAGGATTGGTTCTTGGAGACAGAAATGATTTTGCACTCCCTGAGTATGATTTCTGGAGGTTCAGCTGCTAATTCTGGGTGTTTGGGATTGCCAAAAGTTGGAAGCGTCACTTAGAGATTTTATTTTCTTCTCTGGTAGGTCTCTTAATCCTGTTGTATTTAGAAGTTAAGGGAGTCTTTTTGTGTGATTGGATTCTAAAAGTTTACATATTGTAATGGTGAAACAGGAAATAATGCTGAGATATAAGATGTGAAACAACTGATGCCTAAATGATGTTCTGAATGGCCTGCCGAAGAATCATAGAATCGTAAGCTGAATTTCTGCTACTCAGTGCTTCAGATGAAGTCTTCATAGGCTATCACACCAGTTTCTAGCAAGATTTTGAAACCAGTTGGGGTTTTGAAACTGCAGGTCATTGCATCTATTTTTTAAATGTGTAAGCTAAAGAAGTGTATAACAGTTTCTAAATGGAAAAACTCAATCATAACACGGCACATTTCTGAAAGATCACTGAGGGGCAGAGTGTAGATCACTGAGTGACTTTATTTAATTACAGTTTTTAATTCTATTGAAGATTACTTTGCATTTTTTAAGCCTGATGTGCTTGCTCTGATCTGATACTTTCATTCTTAAATTATCACAGAGCAGTAAATTTTAGTAATAACAGTACAAAGAACAGGTAACGTGTTTGTTTTTTTTTTTTCTCCAGCATTGAAATTTGTTCATCCATTCTGTATCCAGCTCTTGTAATTTTTCCAGGTGAGATTGGAGGAATAGAGTGGGCCTTATTTTGATGTCTTCTACAGGGGTCTAATACCCACGTATTTATTGTTTGTGAAGGAGCAAAAAAAGAACAAGTCTGTAAAGGGAAAAGGTAGTGAATTTTTTTTTTTTTTGCAGTGAGGATTAATTTCAATTTACCTGTAAAATTAGGAGTAGAATAAGATATTCATTACAAGGCAAAGCGGTATGGTGATGGCATTGTTTTATGGGATTTTTCACATGAAGTTTTATTCTCTTTTACCCTCTAATAAAAGCATATGTGCTATTTCAGCTCCAAGGGCCTGTTTCCTTGTCTTGTTATACCTGTGTGACTAAACCAGCTGCAAGACAGGATCTAATTACGACGGAGTATCTGCCTGACCCAACTGGTGTAGCTGACTTTTTCTAAGCCTGTCTTCTCTCTTCAGATTACGGTTCTGTGCAAAAGGCAAGCAAAAGAAGAAATCTAGAGATCCCTGGCACTTCCCCAGCTCAGGCTTGACTTCAGATTGTGAGCCTTTTCATTGGTATGGCCTCTACTCTATGCCCTTGGCTATGGACGAAATTGATTTTCCTTAACTCTTCTATATTTCAGTGGATCCAAATTATTAAAACTTGTATGATTCCGAGAATATTAATTTTGTTCAGAATATATGCCTTTTCTTCTTTTTCTTCATTCTCTTTGGTGAAAATTTGTATCAAAACTGGGATCTGGCATTCTATATGCAGTATAGAGTAATGTCACATAATTTAAATCAAAGCATTTCCTTGAGCTGAAGATAGTTAAATTAACCAAAATTTGGAAGGAGGGAATCTGCTAGGGTTCTTTGTGTCAGATCCAACTTGGCACTACTCTAAAACAGTAACTATGAAGGTGAAATGCAACGGGAAATGAAATCTAACAGACTGAGGCTAAAATTTTTTAATGTTTACAAAAACATTGAAATTTATAAAATGTTCTTTCAGATGGCACAGTGCAAATGTCAATTACAAGCCATAATACATTTTCTGTTCAAAGAATTTCAAATATTATAGTCCTATATTAACACATTTATCCCTACATCTAACACTGAATTGCAAAACGTCTACCTGGTGAGACAGCTGTGAAATTTATTTTTTTATATCTGTTTATTAAGTTATGCATGATAGTGGAGTCTCATGGGATAGTTATAATTTAATTCCTAATACTATTTGCCTGAATTATTCATTTGCTGTGTTACTGCAATGATTTTGGGGCAAAGGTGATAATGCTTAGTTATTTTTCTAGGAGTTCTTAAAAAATAATTGGATCAGAAATCATGCACTGAGAACCTACTTATTATTCTTAATGCTTCAGGACTTATTTAAGTGTTTTAATCAAGCAGTAAATGATGTATATCTCATACTACTTAAATTCCTGGTTTTTGAATCACAATTTGTAAGCACTAGAGCACAAGCCTTTTTCATTAGGAAAAACAAGTTTTTGTAGCATTTTGTCTTTCTCATTCCATGCAGTAGGAAATAAAACCCAGACATTAATGTTAGAGGCAAGCCATACTATGCTGTCTAAATAAATACACAGAATTAGCACATCGGTAAACTAACATGATCATAATTAATCTAATACACCTGCAGAATATCTTATCCAAATCACTCTTAATTGATTGCCATTGATATTTGCCTGAATCGCTAATAGAAATACAGCTTTTAGTGAGGAAAACAGTCTGGTGTATATTTTCATTAGACTTCCCATGGCTGTATTGCACTGCACCTGCCTGCTCCCCAAATGCTTGTTATAGCTGTCATATACTTTTATGAGGATAGGAGCAATGTTCTGGCAAGCTAACTTGACTCAAATTGTGTTCGGATATAAAACATGAAGACCCACTTGTGATTGCAAAGGTAGTAAGTCTAATTTGATTAGTGCTCCGGTGACATGGCATATTATGAACGTCATTTGTCATTTCTCATAACTACTCGTGAAAGGATCATTTTCAGAGAAGGCGTAATTGAAGGCCGTGAGCACATTCGGGGGAAGAGCTGAGGAGAGGCAGGGAAACAGCAGTAGATCGTGATCAATATTGGCTTTAAAACACAAAGAAACAGGAAAGGCAACAGCCTACCTATCTTCAGTGGGAGTAGGATTTTCTCCTGAAGATTTACCTTACTGAGTCTCAGCTATTAAAAAACCCCACAATTTTAAACCTTAAAACTCTGTTGTTAAACAACTAGGCCTTATTTTCTAAAAAATTTCTAAAAAAACCCACTTTTTGTGAGTTGCTAAGCAACTGGGCTTGAAGAAAAAGGCCAGATCCTCAGTTTATGTGAAGATTTCTATGTATATGTGTGTGTATATAACTCCTCACACACAGATTTTTCAAAGATATGAGTCAGGTTAGTCTGTCTGTCTGTCAGGCAGGTTTGGTTGTGTACACAAGTCAGCTGATTAAATGATTTTACAGAGATGGCAAAAATTAAATGTTCTGACAGCATCAGTACGATAACAAAAATACCTTCTCCTGAAAAATTACAAAGGTTTTAAATTTTTCTTTCTCAAGCATCCCACTGGAATATGTGTTTGAAATTATTTGGGTTTTGCTTTTCAGTTTTTAAGAGTATTGGTGTATAAACATTGCTGAAAGGATTCATTAGAAGGCTGTGAATATGGGAGGAAGAAGCTGGGTGAAAAAAGGCCTCTTTTTCTCTTTTTTTACACAATATTCTCTCTGTGTTGTCAAAAAACATTCTCAGGTTAATGTTAAGATAATGCTAGTGTGACCCCAAAGTGAAAGTGATTGATATTTGTGTCGTTAGTTATTTATGCAATTAATTTCATAATTGTAGTATATTCATAATGTTTATGACTGTTGTACCTGGGAAAACAGAAGACTGATGTAAATATGAATCGGGAATCAATTGAATCTTAAAACATGGGTCTAACCTAGTGAATAGAGCAAGGCATTGCAAAGCCGTATAGGGGAATTACCTTTGGACATCAAACTATCTTTGGATTCACTACTAAAAAAATTGGAATTTCTGCCACTGGGCTTTTCTGAAAAGATGAGCTTTTCAGGGGAATTTTGGCTCTGCTTCAATTGCTAAATGGGATTTTCATAGTAATTTGAACAGTTACAAAAATATATCATCTGTGAATCATTTATGGTAAAAATGGACATTCATATTTAGATTTCCATACTTCAGAATAACCTAGAAATTAAATGTATTCAGTTAGGTCATTGCGTTATTTTTTCTTAATGCTTTTCCTTTTTTTTTTTTTTTTTTTCTTTTTTCACAAAAAAGTACTTTTACACAAAGAGCTTACAGATAACTCTTTGGAAATGCCAAAAAGAAGTGCTCACCGGAGGTGGCAGCTCTAAATTAATTGAAGGACTGTGTCAATGGAGGGAATGAGCTAAGGTCGCCAGTCTTTTTCAGTATAATAAATATTGTTTGGGGATTTTTTCCGACAAGCGTTATATATAAATATAATACACAGTGCTGCTGAATTAGAGTTGCTTTGATAAATAACTTGTAGGCTACACAAATGGAAAGATAAAACTGTGGTAGCTAGTGCCTGGGAAAAAACACGGTAGCTTGGATATCTCCAGCAGCTCGGTGTTTCTTCTCTAAGGGCTCTCCTCTTCCATACTGCTGGCAGTCCTTCTGTCCTGCTTCCATTAGCTATCTTCCTCCAAGAAGCTTGCTTAAAAGTTAAGGGAACATGCAGAGTTAGGTGAAGAAAAAGCTGAAAATGGTATTATCAATATAATGCCAATGTTCAGTTCATCGTCCAGTGGGGATACTGGTAGTGAAACAATGTCAATCCTTCAAAAACTGAGTAAGGTCTGTTGTGTTTTTTTTTTTTTTTTAATAAATAAATTATCCTGGATATTATAGGAGACTATTATGGTTTTTGAAGCCATGTGTCTTGCATTTTAATTATCACCTACCATCTAGTGCATTGAATGTTTTTGAGCTCTTTCAATCCATTAAAGCAGCAACTGTGTTAATAAATTCTAGTCACTGATTGATATCAAATGACATATGTAACAAACAGTCCATCTGTCTCTGTTGTGTCGTTCCATGCCTTCTTTCATGTTTCCATTACAAATTCTGTAATAAATAGTCTGATCATTTTGAGTGACATTTGGGATCTTTATTGGACAAGACATTTCAAGTACATCTGTCTTTCTACTGGTTTGTAGCTGACAGTTCTAACAACATCTATTACCTTCCAAAAGGCTGCATTTGAAGTATTCTCCATATTCCCCCTCCTGCTTTTTATTTTTTATTTGTTTCATATGATAAGCAAATTTTGCACTCAAGTTGAAGAGTTACAGTTAAAAAAATAAACCTTTGTCATAGACAAATCAAAGTTTAATTAAAATTAATTTTATTTTGGATATGGGGAAGTAAAAAGTCCTTACCTGTTTCTCTTTTGTGTGTCAGCACATTTAGTCCAAAAGTTCAGCATAACAATTGTTAGTGACTAATCTGTAATGTGATATATTCTGTTCTGAGCTTGTAGTTCTCTACTTTAAATATTAATATTTCATTATTACAACACTTTATTTTCAAGTCCTCTGAAGAATGCAGCATCATACATTTTTAATTTTTCAGCCAGACACTTCCCATATCCATGTGAGTTTTAATAGTGTTTCCTTCCATTTCAGAGGAACCCCAGGGTGGCAGAGAGGATGGCTCAAGGGGCCAAGCAGCTGCTCAAGAGCTTCTCACCTGAGCACCCGATCCACGCTCTGCCTGAAGCCACCACTGCTGGTAGGCTTGGGAGGAACACTGTCTTGAGGTCAGTTCCCAATGCCTGGGGGAGTCCCCATGGCATCACTGAGATCAGTCTCCTTTCTTGCAATCAAAACAGGTGAACTACCATTACTGGCCTGCTCTGAAGCCCTTTGGCAAATTTTAACTGTTTACGGCTGAGATTTTGGGCTGAGCCAGTCTCTTAAAAGCAAACACTGTGTTTTCTGGTCTTTCTCCCCTCATACACAGCCATGTCATACAGTATTACCATGCGCAGTCAAGTGGATACAAAGTGAATTGCAATGGCACCATGAATATCTAAGAGTCTACAGGCATCTCTAGGCAACTGTGAAAGCATTAAAAAAAACTCGGGCCAAAACGTCTAGGACGTATCTCAAAATGGATGATAGAAAGTGCTGAAAGTTTTCAGCTTTAATCATCATGTTTCCATTTTTCCTTCTCCCTCAAAAGACAGGGACAGTCTTGTGTTTAGAAGTCAAAGTGTAGGCTTAAGTAAATAGTATATAATATAGGGCTGAGTCAAGTCATATTTTAAATCCAAGGAGCACTAGTTCAAGGTCACATAATTTACCCAATTTTAGCCATAAATCTCTAGATCAATAGCAGAGGTGGAACTGATAAGCAATACTTAACCTTTGGCAAACCCCTCTATCTGTTTTGTATAGACCTTGTCAACACAAAATCCCGGCTCTGCACGTATGCAGGCACACGTGCCTACAGTTGTTGCCCTTGGTAGAAACAGAAATAGCGTTTATATTAGGCAGAACATAAAAGATGGAATGAACATGTATGCAGAAATGTTCCGTTATTCAAAATTCTCAATTTATTTGTGTCTTCTCAAAACTTGCAGTTATGTTTTTTTAAAAAGATTAAATACAAAGGTGTTTTAAACAGAAAAGTATTTAAAATTTAAAGTATATGCAAACAGAAAATAATCAGGACTGTTGACATTGGAGAATTAAGGGTACAGTAGCATTTCTTTTGTAGCTACCTAGTGCTGCTCGGAAATTATTTATTTCTTTGGCTACTAAATTCAAAACTTAAAGCATTTTAATTAAGTGTGACTCAGAGTGATTTTTGTTATTGTTTTCCATTTCACTGAAGGAAAATACAAGTCTTAATACTTTTTTTCTGGTTACTGTTATTTTCTTTATCACTGATGAAAACCAACATTATTCAAAAAATTCACTAAAAATATTTTTTCATGTAAAATGTTATTATTTTTGGTCTAACTGAAATATTCTTTTTTCAGATGTGAAAAAAAAAGTTTAAGAAATGAAGTGACAAACTTCCCAAACCTTTGTAGGAACCATTTGCTGTTGCTGTCTCTCTTAAACTAAGAATTTCAGATTACTCATCTGTGTTATTTAAGTGGGTATTTAATTCTTGAAAATGAAGTAAAAGAGCTCCAATATGATGCCTTAGAATGCCTACTGATCCGATGAGAGGCACACTTCACAGGGGCAGATGAAAGACGGCAAGTAAAAATTCTCCCAGGTCAAGAACTGGGATCCAGATTTCTGATGCTCTGATCAGAGAGCAGTGCCATAAGAAGCAGCCATAGCATTCCAGTTTTCCCCTTTCCATTTGAAAATTGGCCCAAACCAAAAGTATTGATGAGCTTGGCCTGAATTAGTGAATAGTATTATAATGATAGATAAAGTAGTTTCTGGAAAAAAATAATTTTTCATAATAATTTTTTTAAAGGGTCATCTTCTGGGAATACTGCCTTCAAGTAGCATTTGTCTATTTTGCATGTAAAAAGTAACCAAAATATTCTATTTGTTCTGGGGTGGACAAAAAGTACAAACACAGCTAGAGAGGCTGCTGAAATACTAAAAATATGAGGAAAAGAAGAGAAACAAATGGTAAAGATATGCAATGAGACAAAAGAACAGACAGTTTATTTGTCTTCTGACTTGTCAGGGAATATCACTTAGTGGGTGGGAGATGTAAATAAGAAAAACAATAAAGTTGTAGAGCAACCAGTTTAATTTAAGTCAAGAGAAAACCTGGATGAGTAAATCAGAAATAAACAACATCCAGAGGTGAAGGTGGGAGGAGGGGACATGAACCCCATGGGGATTTACTTTTAGTTTCTGTTCTCTGTGTATGGCCTTGGAAGAAGTACTTGACAGGTTAACAGTGAAGGAGTGGCTCCTTCACTCGTACCCAGAAATTTCAGTCCAGTAAGGGGAAATTCAGACAAGATAAAATTAGGACTGGAAATCCAAGGTTTACAAAATTAAGATGATTATTCCTTCCTAAAACTTCCAGACAAAGAGAAAGGAAAGCAATATTACATCATCAACTCTTTTGGTTTTGGATGCAAGTATGTAAAAGTACAAGAAAATCCACCTGGGTATGTCCCCTGTCGACTAACCTGTTGCCTTTTCCTGTGTGACTCCCCTCCTTTATATCTATGAGAATCTGGATGCTAAGAATTCATAATTTAATGTAATTGCATTCATGCTTTAAAAATTAATAGAAAAAGTGCAAGGTTTCTTTGGATCCTGCTGTTGCCTGCATAAATGTGACACTACTGGTGATAGATACAGTGGCATCACCAGTGAGAGTATTTTCGGCCAATAAAGCCTTACTGAGTTCAGCTTGAGAAAAACAATCCTTATGATGAGGTACGAGCAAGAGAAATAGCTACGTAGAACATCACTGTCAACCAAGGAGGAAAAAAAACCAAGGACTTCACTCTCATCTATCATATCCAAGCAAGCAGGTCTGACTCTGCACACAAGTGCATATTTAATAGCTTTGGAAGTGGTATTATCTCAGGTGCAAAGCAGGCAGGAAGGTGCAATTGCTTATTCCTGCAAAGCCTTGGGGCCACCAGACAGTATGTTGTATCTGCCACCAATAGTGTCACGTATATGCAGGCAACAGCAGGATCCAAAATAACCTTGCACATTTCCCATTAATTTTTAAAGCATGAATGCAATTAAATTGTTTAGTGGGAAAGCTAAAAATCACTTTCTGTGAGTTACTTCTTGCTAACATTTTGGCTTTACAAGTGACAAGGAAATATGGTGGCATCTACATCACTTGGTAATGAGACCAATTGAAGGAAAATTTCCGCCTGCTCTGCTCATTAGTCCTCATTGCTCCTCACCTGTAAGCCTGCCTGTCTCATAGGTGGTACTGTATAGACATTCAAAAGTCAGTTGGTGAACCGGTCATGACTGGATTATCTGTATATATTGGAAGTATGTAATGCTAAACTTTAATTCATTAACTTTTCCTAGTAACTTGGAGCAATAAAGTTCATAAACACAGTCCTTAATGTATTTTAACTTAGTCTCTGAGCAGTACAGGACCTTTGGGTTCTCTCCAGCTTCTGTAAGCATCATTCTGTGAAGCCTTGAGACAGATCTGATGAGCTGAAAAAGAGAAAAAAAAACACAGAAAGCTTTGATTCTTAGAACTGCTTGGATATCAGAAAGAACTCTTTTTAGGTAATTCTTTGAAAAAAATCCACTTCTAAATCAGTAACAAATTAAGCTTAATCTTTCCATGACTATGATCACACAAGTTGTCTAAAGGGAAAAAGCCAGAGCACATCAAATGCAATTTGCAACAAGTCCTGGGTACGGCTTGTCCAGCCATCCACTGCAATCAATCAAAGCTTTTCACTGAGGTTAATGCTTTAGGATTGAGGCCTGCAAAGTGAACAGCTTTATCTTGATGATGGAGTTGTGCACTATTTCACCAAGTTTGGCGGATATTTTGAGCCAAAGTAGAAAAAGCAACCAAACAACTGATTTGCAAAAGGTTAGAATGGTAGAAATCCATTTGAAAAACTGTAACTTTTGCGGTTTTTAGGTTGGTATTGGATCATGTAAAGCTAATTTAAAACCACATATTTCTCAAGTCTAAAAACTATGTTTGTGTTAAATATGTTTTGCCAAGAATAATGTAGACTTTCTATAGGTGGATTAGAATCAATTCCTAAAGGAATTCAGTGGCATAAACCCATCTAATAGCCTTACAAAATTGTTGCAAAATTTGATGTTGGATCAAAAGAAGCCCACTTTTTCTGAAAAATGTTTACGTTTTTGACTTAAGTATTTGGTTTAAACTCATAACTCTGTTAAAAAAAAGAAAAAGTGGCCAATGCCCTGTTTACTCATGATTTCTTGAGAAGCGATATGGACGTGTTTGTGAAATATTGTTTCCCCTATTTACAACTTGAGTTTTTTCTGCTGTGTCCTGAGATATACGCATTGATTACTTGCAAAATGGGCATACCAGTTAAGTTACTACTAAACAAAGATTTGTTGGCAGTGTTGTTCATAGGAAAATATATAATGAAATTTGAGAATTGTTATTTTTCATTGTTAGGTTTAAAAAGGATGTTAACGTTCCCTGAACTAATATTTTTAAAAAAACCTACATTTAATAACTCTTCTTTGGAAAAATTTTTTTTCATGTAGTTTTGCAACTATCTTCAAAGACAGGAATGGCAAGATTATTTTCAACCAAAGGTGAAATATAATGAGAAGGAAAACATGATATTTGATTGTTTTTTTCCTCTAGGATAAGAAGATTTGTGAGTCAGTCTTTGATATCTGATTAGAGGATCCTCGTTAAACTTAGGAATCCATAGGGCAAAAAAGACTTGAAAGTAGGTGATTGTGATTGACATTGTGGATGCTGTTGCCTGGACTTTAGTAAGGCCTTTGACAGGGTTTCCCACAGCATTTTCCTGGAGAACTGGCTGCCCGTGGCTTGGACAGGAGTACTCTTCGCTGGGTAAAAAACTGGCTGGAGGGCTGGGCCCAGCGACTGGTGGTAAATAGAGTTAAATCCAGTTGGCGGCCTGTCACAAGGGGTGTTCCCAGGGCTCGGTATTTCACCCAGTTCTGTTTAATATCTTTATCAAAGACCTGGACAAGGGGATTGAGTGCACCCTCAGTAAGTTTGCAGATGACTCACTGAGTTAGGTGGGAGTATCGACCTGCTTGGGGGTAGAAAGGCTCTACAGAGAGATTTGGACAGGCTGGATCGATGGGCCAAAGCCAATGGTCAAGGTTCAATGAGGCCAAGTGCCAGGTCCTGCACTTGGGTCACAACAACCCCATGCAGCACTACAGGCCTGGGGAAGAGTGGCTGGAGAGATGCCTGGCAGAAAAGGACCTGGGGGTGTTGGTTGACTGCTGGCTGAATATGAGCCAGCAGTGTGCCCAGGTGGCCAAGGCTGCCAACAGCATCCTAGCCTGCACCAGGAACAGTGTGGCCAGCAGGACTAGGGCAACGATTGTCCCCCTGTACTCGGCACTGGTGAGGCCCCACCTTGAGTACTGTGTCCAGTTTTGGGCCCCTCACTACAGGAAAGACATTGAGATTCTGGAGCATGCCCAGAGGAGGGCAACCAGGCTGGTGAGGGGTCTGGAGCACAAGTCTTATGAGGAACGCCTGAGGGAGCTGGGGTCATTTAGTCTGGAGAAAAGGAGGCTGAGGGGAGACCTTATTGCTGCCTACAACTACCTGAAAGGAGGTTATAGAGAGGCAGAGGTCAGTCTCTTCTCTGAAGTAACAAGCGATAGGACAAGAGGAAATAGCCTCAAGAAGTTGCCCCAGGGGAGGTTTAGATTGGATATTAGGAAAAATTTTTATGCCGCGAGGGTTATTAAACACTGGAACAGGCTTCCCAGGGAAGTGGTGGAATAATCCTCCCTGGAGGTATTTAAAAGATAGTAGATGTAGTACTTAGTGATATGGTTAATGATGTTTTTTCTCAGTGTTAGGTTAACAGTTGGACTAGATGATCTGAAAGATCCTTTCCAACCTAGACGATTCTATGACTATTTAATATATGAAGCTCTGGCAGGTTACTAAAATCATGGAAGGAAATTGCATAGCCTTTTTTCGCATCTTACCACTGACAGTCAAATGTGCAGGTCCATGCGTAGCTGAACAGCAAAGTGCTTGCTGAGCTTGTGAGTATGACCACCAGTGGTGTGGACCTCCAGAGCTTCAGCAGCTTCTGCTGAAGTACAAGGACTCACAGCATCTCATGAATAAAGAAATATTCCCCTAACTTCTATTATATATATCTTTACTGCTAAGCACCTCTTTTATGTCTCATGAAAAATTTCAGTTGTGACTTTCCTACAAGTCTCATTCTTTTTATTTACTTGAGGTTCATGGGAAGTAATCATTCAAGAAAGAAGCTATCAGTAATATTGATGAAAAATGGAGTATAATGCTTGTCAGATGCCATTTTATAATGCTGCAGATACAAATGGAAGTGCATACTGCGCAGGCTTCCTGAAGAAGGTTCTTATTCTGATCCCAAATACTTGATCTTATTGTATAACTCCCAAAATAAATCAAATCCAGCTTAGTGTATCTCTTGCTGTTTGCTTTGCGTATTCTCTCTTTTGCTCTGAATGCAAATTTTTAGAGTTCTGTAATAGAACAATTGTCTTTCTGACAATACAGCCACAGTGGCAATAACAAAACTTTGTGGGACTTTTACATTCAAATGCCTAATTGTGCACGTATGTGTAAAAAGGAAAAATCACGGTGTCATTCGGCACAGCTACCGTATAAAGTTAAATACATTTTAAAGAAAATGGCTAGTACCTTGCAACTGAGTTTATCCTTACTCAGAAATAGCCATCCTCTTTTCTCCAGATGAGTTCATGTGATCCATCTGTTCCACCAGAAGGAGTCAGGGCACAGTGGTCTTTCCTTAGTTGTCTGTTTTAATTGTCAATGACTTGAACCTATTCTGTCACTGTCTCTGAATTCAGTTACTCCTTACAGAAAGAAAGGAGCAGAATAATATAACTTTTAAAATAATTGTATTTTTCCATATTTAAATAGCAATCAATAACTTTTGAAAGAAAAGTTATGTTTTCTTTCTGTTATGTTCATTTCACAGAAGTAAGAGGAAATGTAGTAGGCGCTGAAATAAAATGCATGCCTCTTATTTAGTGGGTTGTGAAAGTGAAGCAGACTAACACACTCTAATTGCATAATGGATTATAATGGACAACGTAACTTTTTTTTTAAAAGATGCTTCACTTTCTATGTACTCAATTAAAAAAAACCCTACGGCCTCTTTTACAGAAGTTATGTGACTAGTAATTATTAAAAACCAGGACCTAAAAATTAATCTTAAAATCAGTGTCAAAAATTTGTAAGTCAAAAGCTGTAGATACCTTATAAAAGTTTTCCAGTATCATGTCAAATTCTGTTTTTATCTTAAAAAAGTTAGTAAATAAAACTTAGGAACAGCCTCTCAAAGACTGAGACACATACAAAACTCTGAAGAGTAATTTTCTTTATTGACTTTTCAGTGTATGTGAAGAATATTTGTACTCATCATGTTTTTTCAGTAGTTATAGTTTGTAAATGCTCATTGAATATTTTGGATATTTTTATCATGTCTGCTTCTAAACAGTTGTATCATTAGCCTTTTGGTTTAAGTGGCTGTTAATTTAAATGATTGACATTTGTATATACATGGATTGATCCTTGCTAATATTTAGTAAAATTGGTGACTTTCATATACTTTTTATGAACCAGTTATTGTTTGCCCAAACATTTTCCCTTGGAAAATAATAATGATAATATTGTGTATAAAACAGAACTGAAAGCAGAACATTGTAAGAATTTCATATCAGCCTTCTTAATCAAATGTAAAGCTTCTGATGTAGAGCTACCAGGGTGGCCTTGTAAAGTGAGGGTAAGAGTGGAGCTCCGGTTGGTCTTTTCAAGCTAGGTCAGTGAGTTGGGTCGTTTTACTTTGTTGGTGAAACTTGAATTTGGTTGTCCCAGGGCAAGGGGAAAGAAATCCACCCAAGTGTCTTCTTCTGTCAATAGGAGCAATGTATTATTCAGGAATGATGCTGTAGGTGCTTTTATGTCACTATTAGAGAATAAAAAAAGGAAGAGATTGAGGAGTAGAGACCATCTTCATTCTCTTTTGTGTTGTACATGTAAAACATTGGTAATATAAAAATGTAAAAATTAACAAGGTAAAAATAGAAACCAATGGTTTAGATACATATGTATTTATACTCGGATATGTCTGTGCATGCAGTTTCTTGATGCTTTGCATTTAATGAAATATATAAATTCCACAGTATAAGTGAAGTAAATGTTAAATATAGCCTGTAAAATTATCTTGTTCATAAATTTGCCTAGTATTGTAGAAATCTATAATAGTATAATGTATGCACCACTATGCTATAATCTGTTCTCATTGATGTGTCTTCAATACATTGAAGAATGAGTATTTTCATCGCTGATGATAAATTTTTTTCATTGATTAGCAGAGATTTGATGTTATTGTAAGTATCAAAATAACATCTTGATGGACTATATTATTTTCTTGTATATCTCAGAAATATAGATTATTGACAAAATAAAGGATTAAAACATGAATAAACATTTTTTTTTTCTTTTCATGTAGCTAGGTAAGAGCTGAAATGCATTCAGTGTTATTTGCAGTTCAATACCTGCTTGCAAATCCAGAATGTGGTTTATGCAACTCTTGGCCAGAATTTTACATTAAAGAATTTTGCTGTTTCTTCCTTATGGTTATATTAATTTTTCCTGGACAGTTTTGAAAGTGTTCGTTGCTTTTTTACTGTTCTTGTGTATGAAACCTTCTTGAAATTTCTTATTCCTGTTTTGGGTCAATATCTATCAGAAAGAGCAAATGGATTTGTGTGAAAGAGCTTTTGGCAGAAAACTTGCAATTAAACAGTAATATTGAAGATTCAATTGGAAAAGCTTTCTTGCACAAAGCTTTCTTGATTTCTAGGATTTCTTGCCAAAATACTACCGAAGCCAGGATTTTGCACCCTGTGTCTGCCTTTTGGAACCAGGGAGGACTTCCCAGCCATGGTCTAACTCAATGCTGGAATGAGATCAAGTCTGACAAGTTGGATTTTGCCAGGAGCGCAATGCACATTAATTTTGGAAAGAACCTGGTCTAAAGTTAAGGTAAGACTTACTTAAGTGGGGTTGTCTATTAGTTCACAAGCAACTTTAGAGGTAAAAATTGTCCTTTTAAACTGTTCAAAACAGGGTAATATATAATGTGCAAAATGAATAAATGAGAGTGTTCAAGTTATTTTCTTGTAAATCAACAAATGGCACTGTTTGCATGTTAACTGGACTGTGACTTAGTCACCATGGCACTACTCGCCCTAAAGATCATTTGCTGTGATAATACTTTCATGCATAAAACCCACACATCAAAAAAACCTGAACCCCTTTTAAATGGCACAGTGCTTCAAAACAAGTCTTCATATTACCTGGATCTTGTGATAACCCAAACTCAGAGGCAAGGAGCAATGATAAAGACAGAAGAGATTCACAGCAAAGTAGGTAGATGGAAATGGGAAGTAGGAAATCACAAAGACAGCAGCAGCTCTGGAGGAAACTCACTGTTAAACTGTTGCTGAAGCAGTTTGGTATCTTTTAAGGTTAATAGAACGTTTTCTTGGCTACACAATCAGAAGAAGAAAGGGCTACATGCATAAAGCAGCACGCCTTATGGATGTGATCTAGAAACCTGTCTGGCAATGGAGGTACAAACCACAAAAAATGCAGTTAGCCTTTCTCATTATAAAAAGTATGTTAAGCTTTAACCTCTATGGAAAACTAGTATTACAGGACTAGTAAGTGTTAATGTTCAGACTGTCACATCTCTAATTAAGTCTGTTCCAGTATTTATGATAGATAAGTTCAACAAAAGTGCATGTTAGTTAAAACATTCAATAGACTGCTTAGTATATTATAGTGAATTTGTATTAAGGAAGTTGAGGGCATTTGATTATCATGCAATATTTCTAAGTCCTTTCTTTGCAGGTATCATAGACCAAGTAATTTAATAACCCAAAGTCCCTGAAAGATGACAAAAATACAAAGAGTGTAAGCAGATGGACTTCTGAAGGTCTAAAAAAGGTTTACAAATTGTGTTGGGTTGTTGGTTTTCTTTTGTGAGTTCGTTGTTTGTTTATTTTTTTAAATCAAGTTTCAATCTTGGTAGATTTACAGAATGCAGAAGACGCTGTGTTTATTTTTTAATTCCTGGAAAGCAGAAAATGCTTTTTGTTTGCCTGTTTAGTTACAGGACATACTATAGTGACAGTCCCATAAACAGCTGGACAAAGAGTGGGCATCTCGTGACAACTTATAAAGGTGATTTTTGTTTCATTAAAATAAATATTTACCCTGAAGCAGATAAAAGAGTCAGAGCAGATTTGACTATATCATACATATTAAAGAAGTAGAAATCTATTTTGGAAAGACACAATACATTGAGAGCTATCATTAAAATTCTTTCACCCATTTCTTAATTTCACATCTCTTTTCTGTATATAAACAATTTTTTTTGTGACAGAAGGTTCACATATTAATTTACATGATATGAAAAGGGTTGTATTGATTTTTAAAAATATTTGATAAAAATAAAATTTGAAAAAAATAAAAATTGATTTTTAAAAAGTTTTGAAAAAACAGCCTGTAATACTTTGAGAAAAATCATTAACTGATGGTAGCAATCACAATAAATAAATAGGAGGATGTAAGCTCTCAGATATCATTTGAGATACTAATATTTTCATTATATAGTCTTTTTAGGCTTGCAAGATGGAAGAAGCTAAAAATGGACATAAGAGAGAGAACAAAAGGAAATGCAACATGGTACTTCCAAAACTAAGCGCTCAAGAGAGAATTATTGCAAACCTAGATCCTTAATGGGAGGAAACTGCACAGAAGGCAGAAATTACTGAAATGACCTAGAGATGACAGTGTCTGTAAAAATGAGGCAGGCACTAATGATGCAGTACAGAGGGAAAAATGCACACACACCACATTATGGATCAACGAATAGACAGTCCCCATTTATGTGACACCATTGAGATCATCCAAAAATGCCTCATTGGCAGATAGTAGTAGTAAAAAAAAAAAAAACGTAATGACACAGAATGTTCAGAAAGAATTCAGATGTGAAAAAAAAAAAATCCAGGAAATTGATTGAAATTGTTAGAAAAAATTTTTGTAGTAGTAGTATTAAAATTCTTTCCATTGCTTGTAGAATTCACTGAATTACTTATTTTGAAAAAAAAAAGAAGAAAGAACAAATTCTATTTTAGAACTTCAAAATATATACAGAGAAAATACCTTGGGGTTTTTTTAAGCTTTGAATATTTATTTTTAGAAATTATTTTTACTTAAGTAAATAATTTACTTTTATCAGAAAGAACATTTCTAACCCCAAATCAGTCTTTAAATACTCACATAAATATAGGTGTGTGTGTGTGTGTTATGTCATTTTCATTTTTTTTCTAATTGCCAAATTACTGATGTATCGAAAACACGCAGTGTCTCAAGAAGAAAAGGAGCCTGACTAATGTATATGATTCAAGTAGCAATATTTTTCAGTGTATAAAATGGCACTTCAGCAAGGCAACTCTAATTCCCTTATGCCACAGAATACTCTGAAGCAAAAAAGTCCATGACAACACCACAGCAGGTATAGTTACTGGTTAAAAAAACCCAACCAGCCAAACAAAGCCCTCTTTCCTCATGCCCTGATTAATTTTTTTAAGGCACCCCTATGTAAGATATCAGTGTAGCATCACTCTTAATCCTCTGTGTGCACAGCAGTGTGAATCTGCTGGGGTGACACCAGTGGGCTTTTGCGTTTTGTTGCTTGTAAAGCACTAAGGTATCACAATCTGGTAGCAGCTCCTGAGCAGTTTGGAACCTACACACTTTCACAAGATACTGTTTATTTTATAAATATCTTGAATGAAAGTTGGAGGGAAATCTGCCTTTCTTTTTGTTGTTGTTTTTATTTATTAGGTTTTTCCTTCCTTTTTTTTTTTTTTTTCATTTCCAGAATGAGTATATCTCAGCAACCTCCCAAGGACCTTCACTTCCATCTAGCTGTGCTCCCTTAGTGGGGAGCACTAAGTTGCCTTCCCTGCCCTGGCAAGAAGGACTAGGACACAAACTGCCAGCTGACAGATATTGGAGTAGAGTCTAAGGATAGATTGGATTTGTTGTAGAATATAGGTATGGCTGTCTTTAAGAACTTACATAGATTGCTGCTTTGGTTTCTATAGGTTGGGGGTTTTTAATACTTTTTCTGGTTTGTTTTCTGTGGCATGAATGTGTTGTGGTTTGACACTGCTGGGTTCTGTACAGTGACTATTGAGATGCAGAAGACATATAAAAAAGCACTTTCAGGCCTCTTAGAGATAAAATATTTAGGAAAAAAAACGAAGTTATTTTTTATTTTAAGGCTTATTTTTGGGAAGGAATGTCAGATAGTGTCAGTGAAAGAAGCTGGTCCATGTAAACTTATCATTTACTTATCAAGGTTCTGTGCTCAGTTTTCATGTGATATTTATTATGAACTGAACTGAAGACACACAAAAAAAAGGATTTATTGTCAGCAATTGCTCAGAATCTGGATGTTACAGTAAACTCAAAGTTCCCCAGAGAAGTTTGAAATCATTCTGTTCACCTTTGGCAAGGAAGGATTGTGACCTAGACCTTAAACTAAAAGCTCTTCAAAATTCCACAGTGTCAAGCATACTGTGAGAGCAAATATTGTGGTGCAGCTGAATGTCATTGGGAGGCAAGGTACTGTATATCAGCCCTCCATAATGAAGGCATATTGTTTTTTTAGGATCCAAATGGGAAAGTATAAAAGACTGCGAAACTTTTAATTTATGATTTGTTCAGTTAAAGCTTCAGACGATTAAGTACCCATTAAATCACTATTTTATGTTCTGCTAAGTGCATCTCTATCGTCACAATAAAAAGATTGTTTTAATTCACCCTGTATCAAATAAAACATTTTAATTGAGGGCATTTGTGATAACAAATTGACTGGAATTGGAAAATAAATTAATGCTGAGCTCTGATAACAGGACATGTTTGTGATTTTGCTTTTAGCATCTTGTACATGCATGAACAGTTACGTTACATATGTGTCTATTTGTGTTTAGATTTCAATTACAAGGATTCCACCCCAAGTGAAATTTTCATGTCACTGGTAGGGTTCCCTAGATTCACGTCTTTCATACTAACTTTTACCGTGGAACTCAAATTATCTTTTTAACCATTTTGTAATGTGCTCTTGCCTCACTGCTAAGGGCCTCCATTATTTAGGCTGTGTCCTGAAAATGAGGAGTAGAAACAAGTTGATGAGAAGAAATTGCACATTTTCCCCCCCAAAGATAGTTCAGTGTTTGTTTTTATTTCAAGAGAAAATGAAGTTGTAACGTCTGCCTTCAGAACATGGAGATTTTAAAAAACATTAATTTAGAAATGTTGACATATTTTGTTTTGGCATTTTTGATTGAAATTTTTTCTGTGGGGATGAGAAATACACCTCCCAGGGTGAAGTAGTTGAAATACATGTAGCTAGATAATGAACTACATGACTAAATCATCTGCAGCAACTTGAAGCTCTTGCTTACTTGTACTAAAGATGTCTGAATTCCCAGAAGGCAGTATTCTAAGAAAATGCAATTGACAATCATAGATTTTTAAGCGAAATGTGTTGTCCTGTTTAATACAATAAATTGGTCCAATTTGGTCAAAACACGGTCAAGGCTCAATTTTCTAAAGAAAAAATTAGCATTAAGAAAATATGTCTAAAAATAATTTTTAGGAAAAATTATTTCCTAATAGTTCTGAAATGGAATTGTATGTCAATATATGCATCTGAAAAGGACACCCTGTGTCTCTCAGGAGTTGCTAAATTGCTTCTGTAATGACTGTTTCTCATTAATGGGGAGGTTCTCAACTGTGGAAAGGAGAAACTGAAAAGCAGAAGGGCTGAAGAGAATACCTATAGCAATCTGCAGCCTGGAAAGACAAGTAAAGGGCAATCCTGCAGATCCTGGCTCAGACATGCTAGCCAGTTAAGCAATTATGTTATCCTGGGCTTCTCTGAGTAGCTTTTTCTGCCAGCCCATCTGGTCTTCTCCTTAACTACTTCTACAAGTTTTCTATTTACAGCTCTTCCATCTTCCCCAGAGTTGCTTCTCCATCACATGTTTCTACTTTCTGGCTCTGTCTTTCCCACAGCTTCTTCCCTATTATTGATCAAATAGCAGCAAGTCATCACTAAGAATTGCTAGACAAAAGACCTTATGTTTTTATGTCTATCTTCTGTGATTATTCACACAAGTGTGCCATTAAAAAGAGCTTTTAAAATATGTTTATTTTGAATCTGGTTTTAGACACCCTCTTGCTTATCCATATGTGAGTAATTCCTCTAACAGTTTTCAAATTCAGTAACTTAAAGTGTTTTTCAACCTAATTGAAAATGTGTAGCAAATATATGTACTTGCTGGGAATTTAAAAAATTTTTGCTCATAGTATGGAAGAGTATTTTCAAAAAAACATTTGCTTGTTCCATTAAGTTACTGTTTTGTTTTTTTGGTTTGGTTTTGGGTTAGGGTTTTTTTTTGAGGATTCTATTAATCTGTATTTGTCATTTATATAGAAAGGGCTAGAAAGCAGCCCTGAGGAGAAGGAGGGGGGTTGGTGGATGAGAAGCTTAATGTGGGCCGGCAATGTGCACTGGCAGCCCAGAAAGCCAACTGCATCCTGGGTTGCATCAAGAGAAATGTGGCCAGCAGATTGCGAGAGGTGATTCTGCCCCTCTACTCTGCACTTGTGAGACCCCACCTGGAGTATTGTGTCCAACTTTGGAGTCCTCAACACAGGAAGGACATGGATCTGTTGGAACGGGT
>JAOXNO010000033.1:4343984-4401142 GCA_028565335.1 Limnodromus scolopaceus
AGAAATTCTTTACAGTGAGGGTGGTGAGGCACTGGAACAGGTTGCCCAGGGAAGTTGTGGATGCCCCATCCCTGGAACTGTTCAAGTCCAGGCTGGATGGGGCTTTGAGCAACCTGCTCTAGTGGGAGGTGTCCCTGCCCATGGCGGGGGATTGGAACTCTAAGGTCCCTTCCAACCCAAACCTTTCTATGATTCTACGATTCTATAAGGCATGACTGTGAAAGAGAAGGCATTTATCTACTGATGAAAAATCACATAACACATTACTTCAGTTTGCTTCAATTTTTTTGTTGAACTTGGAGATTTAATTCAGATCCAATTAATGAAATTATGAATATTGGAAAGCAGAGAGAGGAATATTGTTGTGGAAACGATAAATTGTAGTTTAATTAATTTTTAAAATATTTTTTCTCAATATTAAGTTAATCAATGGAATTTCTTGATGGGAATTCATTTAATTTCTTTCTTTTTTTTAATAGCAGAGAGAGATGTGATCATCCCAATCAGCTTTTTTCAGGCAGCACCTGGGGTACTGCGGAGTGTGTGTGTCTGGACAGTGTGTGCCCAATTCTAGTCTCCAAAATTCAAATAAGACCATGGACAAACTGGAGAGGAATCCAAAGGAGGGATATGAAGACAATCAAAGAGCTGGAAAATATGCCCTATGAGGAAAGACTGAAGGAGTTAGGTCTTTTTGCCCTGGAGAAGCCTTGGGAGGCTGTTTTCCAGTACGTAAAGGGTAGCTACAAAGAGCAGGAAGGCTCTCTCTTCAGAAGGAACCACATGGAGATGACAAGTGGCAATAAGTACAAGTTGCACTAGGAAAGATTTAATTTTTTTACAGTGAGAATGATAATCACTGGAAGAACCTCCCCAGGGTTGTCGTGGAGTTGCCATCACTGAAGTTTTTTAAGACAAGATTGGATAGACTGCCAGGTAATCTCATCTAGGTTCCGTTTTCCGTGAAGGTTGTACCAGATGATCTTTTGAGGTCCCTCCCAGCCTGGGCTATCTGTGATTCCTTCTTTTTAATAAATGAACCAAAGCTAGAATATGTCACAGGAAAAATTGAAGTGCTTAAAGGAAGATGAAAGGCTACATTTAAGAGGACTTGTGCACAGGTTTTGCAGGAGTATCCCTCCAACACTTTGTCAGGTTGTTCTCTTTTATACCAGATCCTAAAATTCAGCAACTGCAGTATTGATTTAAGCATGTTTTCCAGGTATCATAGAAAAGACTTGACTCTGGGTTGCAGGAGTTTCGTATGTTGGGGTTTTTTTTCTCCTTTAGCAGACCTTTTGTTTCTGCACGTAGAAAATCAATCTTATTTAATGCATTGGGAAACTCTTTCTCTTAACACTCACTGCCTTTCACTTTGGGTTATCCTCTCAGCCAAATCCTGTGAGATTATAATTGATTTTAAAAGTCAGCAGCAAAAGTATTTGATCTTTAGGTGACAAACAGTCAACGAGGAGCCCTCAGGATCAGTGTTAAACATCAATGAAATTAGATTCATGCTAGGATAGGCAGGTTACAAAAATTCAAATCAAGCTGTAATAGTGACAGTAATAAATGGAAACTCAGCAAAATGAATCTATTAGTCAACAATATGTAATGTCATAATCTTGAACAAATGATTATGGAGCAGCTCAGACTTGAATTAAAACCAAACAAGCTGAAACAAGCAATATCATTGAGATGGATAAATAAATTTATTCAAGTGGATATAATGGCACTTACATTAGAATAAAAGCCAAAGCTTTAACTGATCTGCTTAAGATAATCTAGACATCATCACTCAAAATGGGCAACAATGTCTGCATGTACTGCTACTGGTACCAGGATGTTGAACACTGAATGGTGAGCCCTATTAGAGCTAGAGGGAATAGCACATTGTAGGCAGCCAAAGTTGTTTAAAATGTTCATCAGTTTTACTGTACAAAATGTGGGATGGAATAAAGAAATTACAGGCAATTTTCTCTGTCGTTTAAAAGGCACAACTGCTATTTACTATAGTGCCATTAAAAGCTATTATACTCGGAACCATTTGGGCCAAAACAAAAAAAAAAAAAAATAAAGTTAACTGACAACTAAAGAAAGGGCCAAAACACTCTTCTTGTTGGTGGCTTATGTCTTGTGGTGCTTTAAAGAATCTGTGTAGAAAACTGTGGAGAGCTTAGCTAGGGCCTCAGAAATGTTCTCATGAAAATCCGCAAGCTATTTAGCATCAAGAACACCCAAACCAATACTGGTATGCAGAATGGCAAGGCAATCTTGGCAAACACCAAGGCTGAATTAAACCAACCTGGCATGAAAGAGCACAAAGTAGCCTGAAGCCACTTAGCCCCAGGAAAGATGCATAGGACACTTCAATTTCTTGATGCAACCTCAGATAAAACAACCACAAAACTGCTTCTGGGAAAACAACCTTTCACAGGATGTAATCTACTTCCTGAACTATAAGAAATAAAAGTAACAAGAGAGAGAAAAAAATGTGTTTTCTAGGAAAACATTACCTAATTAAATCGTATAGCACTTGGTATTATGTTATACTGTTACATGTAGCTTATTTTCAAACAATGCAAAACACAGTGTTAAGGGATTTTAACGCTAACTCTATCAGTGCTTTAAAAAGTTGCAATTTTTCTGTAAGGTCACGTTTTCAAAATTTTACCTTTAACATCTTAAGCAAATAGTACAATGCTGATTTTTCTGCAGCAAGAATGCTAAGTGAAAATATTGGAATAGTCCAACTACAATATACAAATAGATTAAGAGATACATAATGCTGAAACAAAAATTTAAAGTTGTGCATAAAAGTGAATGCTATCACTTAAGTCATGCAAAATTTTACTTTTTTGGCATATAAATTAGCAGAAACTAAGCAACTGGTTTCTTTCTTACAGGTTTAGAACAGCAGGTGACTTTTGCTCACAGCAGATCTGAGATGCCTCTGGATGCAAAGCAGTGATTCTGTTTAATTAATCACATGTTTTGGATCACCCTGTTGTAAGTCTAAAACATTTGCAAAAATAGTGCCTATATTATTTATTTTCTGAAACCTATGAGCCTCTGAAAATCTTACTTCTTCAGATTGCCTATTTTGTAAGCAGAAAGATTGATTACAGAGCTTGATCTCTCACCCAAGATGTACTTAATTGGGATGAACAAATTTAAGCTGATTCCCCCTTTTTTTTGTCCTGGAAGCAGGAAATAGCATGACAGATTTTGCATATATGTCCAGTCCTTTAGATGAAGTCAGTAACTCCAAAAATATAAACACAGTTATAAAACTCAATCTAATATGTTTAAATGACAAGGGAAATAAATGAGGAGTATCTGTGCAATACAGGAGTACAAAAGCAAGTGTGGATTTAATTTTCATTCCAGGCCCAAATATTTAATCATCACAGACGAAAAGTAGTGCACTCAATTTAGTCCACTCATGTAGTTCACTCAGCACATGAAGCACATTCATGCCTTCTGTGAAGTACGCATTATTCAATTTAATGGAAAGCCGTGTACTGCTGCTTAGAATGAGGTGACTTTTAAATCTTTTATTAGTGCTGTGAAATCTAGGCCTTCTCCAGCCTCCATTAAAGCCAGTGGAAAATGTTTTATTGACCTGGAGGAAAGCTGGCTGGAATAAATGGCTTGAATGCCTGTCTGCCCTCCTTCCTTCTTTCTTTCCTTCCTTCCTTCCTTCCAGTTTTCATCTTGGTGGTGGCTTTCTTATACGTATCTCCAGGTGACACAGGGAGATACGCAGTTAACTTGGACACAAATGACAAGTCAAAATAAACTGAACAAATTCTGTTCTTTTATCTAACATTTTCAAGCTTGTTAGATGTTCTAGAGGGCACCTAGGTGATTTTGTGCCAGCTGGTGCCCTTGTAGCACTCTGCCTTGGCTGTGTTCTCAGTCCTGTTTTCAAGGGCTTTCAGTTGTTTTTCCCTTGGTTGTACTAAAATCTGCTTGTTGCCTTGACAAATATTTGTTTCTGTTTCTGTGTAAGTAAACATCTAACATAAAATTGTTTCAGGATTCAGTATTCAGATGACTGCTGTGCTACTGTTTACCAGAGTTCAAAACCTGGGCAAATAGCAATTTGTTTGGGCTGAATAAGTAATACCTTATTTTAGAGGGCACAAATAGCCATGTAATTATTTTGAATTAAGAAATTACCATATCATTTCAGGCTCATTACATGGGTATTTATTCTCAGCAGATTATGTGCAGGCTGTTACAATAGTAACTAGTGTAACTTTCATTTTAAAAGGGAAATAGAGTAGGCACATGCTTCTGTTAAGTTTAAAGTCCTTAAAACAGGAGTGTGAAGCTCAATTTGAAAAGTCTTTTTCAAGTTGAAAAGACTTATTATTCTTGCATAATGTTTTAGTGGAGAAGCAACTAGCAATGTACTTCTTATTTTGCTCTTTTTCATGTGGTGTGGCAAATAACAGATGGCAAACCACACAGTCCTAATGAAGAAGGGCAGATGCCCTTCAAATGGCTGAAGGGATCACTTACGTGTGTTTCAGCTATAATTTCAGCTGTAATATATAAAAAATTGACAAATCAGAGTTAAGTTTCTGATGGCCATCATTCCGTTTTTTTCCAACATGTTACTGGGAAACCAGCTCACCTGAAAACTGTGGCAGTCCTGGAAGCTCTCTGTTGTAGCTAGGCTCTTGCAGCAGAAGTGCTCTGAATTCATACAAGGGAACCGCGGAATTTTGGAAACCGTAACTCCGGCAGAGACTCTGAGGACAACGAGCTGAGTGCTGGCTCATCTTGATAATCTTCATTCTGACCTGGAAGTCAGGAATCTGAAAGCACCCTCAGGGCTTCATTCCTGGGCTCGGGAACACTCCCTGAGCTCTTCATATTGGTATTCTTATGGTTTTAGTGTGAGCCACAAGCTTTTGGAATGATGCGTGGTTCCATCCATGGTTTCAATATGAATGATGGGTTTTTCAATGGGGAGGGACTAGTGGGTACAGCTCAGGAATTGCTACTGAGCTGTTCAGAGAAAGCAGCAGGAAGTGCTGGCTAAAATGATAATTCTGGACAACCTGTGTTGTCAAAGTACTGAAATAGTGTAAGTAAAAGCATATCCAAACTTGGTAATGATGTCTATGATTTGTGTGTCCCTAGTAGAGAGTATGTAGTTGTAATTCTCTGAGTCACAGTCCTGGCATTGGTTAGGATATCTGTGGATTTTAGCACACTCTAATAGAGCAACTAACTGATTTGTCAATGTAATTCCTTTCCGTTTTCTCAGTGTCCATTTACCTCCTCTGCTAAACCACACTGCGATGATGTGTGCTTCCACCTTTCTAGCCTTCACCTCTCAGGTGGTGGCTGTGACTAGCCTCCCACCTTACATTCATCTGTGAGATGGATGGACCATGGATAAGAAAGACCAACCACCTCTCAAGGGTCTGATCCTCTGGATAGAGTGAGTCTTCAAGCCTGCATTACCTTCCAGTTTGTGCTGCAAGGACACGCAGCTGGTCCGAGCCCTCCACTTCCCTGGTCCAGCTTCCTCAGACAAGAGCAAGGTTGCTCTTGGTTTCCTTTCATGACCATAAATGCTTATTTAATCTATCTATTCTCCTTAGCACCAGCTGAAAAGACTAGCACACAAAAATGTGAGAAATATTTGCTGTGAGGTAGAAATTCACCTAGTCATAAAATAATTGCTTCTGAACTGTTAGTCATTCATGGCATGAAGTTAATTGCATTATACTTAAGGGATCATAATGAAACAGACTTCCAAATTTACCCTGGAGCGCTTTTTCTGCAGTATTGGATTGGAAAGCTGTAATTTGAGTAAATGAAATGAGTAACTGAAAACAGACTTTCCTTCTCCCCAATATGTCTCATTTAAAAAAAAAAAAAAAAGAAAAGAAGAAAACTGTATCATTTAAGTAATTAGCAAGATGTTGACAAAATGCAGGAAGCATGCAGTAGATATTTTGTATCTTGACTGAAAACAAATTAATAAAGCAGATTTCTGTATGGACAAGCTAAGCTTGTTTTCAGAAGGGAAAAATTCTTACTTTTGTACAATCAACGGAAGATGAAAGAGGCTGTGAGAGAAGAAATGTTCATGAAAGCCTAGCAATAGCCTTGTTATTCATTTGCAAAATGGAGAGCAGTAACATTCAAAAAGCCCTTAGGTGTATTATATAGCTGTCAGACCTTGGGTCTTAGAATAGAGGAGATAATGACTGCTTTTGCCACTCAGCAGAAGAGAAACCAAAAGAGGTGTTGAGGGATGACAGTATTTTGCTGTGATATGCAATAAAAGAAATTACTAAATTCTACCTCAAACCTTTCCCTGTTTTCTCCTCCACTCCTCTGAGGTTACTCTGCTTGACCTGCTTTTCTCAGCCACTGTGGCGGTTTCCTCAAGTTCACAGTTCAGTCCCTACCACGTAGTCAGGGCTTTGCTGAAAGTCACAGCTTGCTTCTTACTCTGATTCATTGTGTCTCCTTCTTTGGTCTTGTTCCTTTATAAAGCTGGCTTGACTTCAGTTCAGTGCATTCCTTCCACAGATGGTTGGAAGCAGACTGTTTTCCAAAGGCCTTGAGAATGAGCATGTCCAGTGAGATTGGGCTGCTGTTAAAGAGCTGAACATTGGCCAACTCACCTAAATACAAGCTAATGAGGATCACACAACAACACATCTTACACGTGTTTTTCAGATGAGTCATTCAGTGGCAGATCACCCCTATAGATGGGTGGATGTTGCCCTTCTTGTTTGAAAATTTACCTCTAAAGTAAAAGCAACTATGCCTTTACCCCACACTCATACTACTAATTATATTTTCTTACTTCTCAAAATCACTGTTTTTCTCTGCTGGGAAGGAGAAGCATTCATTCAGTCCTTTTTTCACCTTGGACATTTTACAGTACTCTTAGAAAAGGTACAGTGAACAGTTGCACTTTCATAGTGACCCTTCACAACGTTTCAATAGATGGCAGTAACTGAATCTCATTGGAAAAGACATACCTGAAAAAATGTCATAATTGGCTTTTTCTGTAAGAAAAAAAAAAAAGAATGCAGTCTTTATGGATTAGAAAGAATGCAAGTTATTTCATAAATCAGGATTAAAGTACAATTTCCCCTTTTTTTTTTCTTCTCAAAAGTATTGATATCAAGTTGCTTAAAACAGCACCAGGTTTGCTGGAAGCCAGAACCTGAAAGACTCCACAGGTTCAAAAAAGGGATCAGAAACAAGGATCATTTCAATTCTATGAATCTTTCATTGGAACCTAGTTGGACACTTGTTACTCATTAAATGGCCATGTTATTCACTTACAAACAGATTATCTATGCCTACACTATAATTTTAAAGTCCTGTATCCCAGGCGGATTTACTTATTTTGGAATTTATCCAAATGTTTTCCTATGGCGATCCACATATTATGTTGCACTCTTATAAATACAGCTTAATTTCATTCATAAAATAGGATCCTGTATTTGAACTCATCTATTTTAGTATTTCCAGTTTCTATGAAAGCAAAAGTTCAACGTACTCTCTAATCGCCATTGTTTTCATAGAGTCAGTCCCAAAAGCTAGTCTGTTTAACCAGTAACTCTAGAATTTGGGATAGATTTTCAAGGTATTCATGTATGTAGTCTAATTTTAAAAAATTCCTACATGGATCAAGTAACTAACTCTTATCAAGATGAATCTGAGGTAGAAAATAATTTTCTTACGTGCTCCTCAGTATTCTGCTAGATGTTACCTTTTTGTCAAAGGGCACAAGCACGCTTGAAGGGATGTCCTGTTATCAAGAGGGAGCATATACTATTCATTTACTATAGAAGGCATAAAACTGAAGAAGTTTATAGCTGGAAGCTATGTCTAGATAGAGGTCATCTAATCCATTCTCTTTCACTGAGGTGGAATCAAGAATACGTACATCTCACATGGTCCCTACATCCTGACCAAAAAAGAAAATTCTGTAATGATATTGCCTGACCAGTGGAAAAAAATAATAATTGACTAACAATAGTGAAGGTTTTCCATAACACCAAGCCTCAGCCTTATTCAGTGACAATTTATTCTTCTCTTCTCATGACTTCCACTTATTTTATTGTAGTACAAAATTTACAATCCGTAATTGTATTGCTGGAGAAGTTTTGACAAAATCAAAATCTATTTTCTTCCAAAAATTTGTGCATATTTCTTACACATTTGAAATGAAAGCTCATTTTGAAACATCACATGGATTTTTAGATCACTTAGATTTTTCTCATCAGAAGTAAAATGTCACTGAAATCAGCATAAGCCAGTAAACTAAAGCATATGGCTGCTGATGTATCAAGATTTCTTGACGGGAGAAATATAGCCCTCTGGCAAAAAAATTCTGAACACCTTATTATCGGAATTCCTGGGTCGGTAGAAATATTTTGTGTTTTTTTGAAGGCACTTATTTTTTTTTTTTAACTTGATCATGATTATTTAAATTCTTTTGTTTAAGATTCAAAGTTTTCTCCTTTTCTGCCAATTGTCTAAGTGGTGCAACAGTAAGAAACATTCTGCACTGATACATGTTTGTGACATACATTTCTGTGACATACATTTCTGTTAGCAGCCAGGGGAAACACACTGCCTGGTTACTGGCAAGATAATATTTTCGGAGTTCTAGTTCAGTTCAGAGCATTGTAAAATGCTGGAAGCTTACACTGAGTATTATCTAAGGAAACTGTGTTGCACTCTCCAAAAGAACCAGTTTTTCTCATTGTATGTAAGGTGCACTCTATTTGGATAGAAATGTATTAGGGCAATTATTCTTGTATGCTATTATGAAATGACATACTTGTTGCTATATCATCTTAAAACTGTCATTTGATAATGTATTGGTATTTACTATTTCAGGCTTTGAGAAGTCTGAAGCGGTGCCAGACCCCATTGTGTTACAGCCTGCCCACGCTTGGAACTAAAATATGACTCCAGATCTCCATAGTCCCAGTTTAATGGAAGTATACAGAAAGGTACGGCCAATGAACAGAGACAAGAAGGTAAGGAAATCAGCTCTGTTGATGGGTAAGATTGGTGGTTACCCCAACAAAACAATGGCTTTGAAGTACTGTTGAAATGCAAGATACTTTGGCTGGGTTTACTGATGAGATCTTTAAGAAGCAACACAGGTAGCTCTAGGGCACCATTGGGAAGGAAGTTAAAGAGCATGTGTTTTTGTCTACCCCTCTCCAGTTAAGATAGAATGCACCAGCATTGCATACATACCTACTTTTGTATGTATGTGTTATTACATACAATAATTATTTTTTGCACTCTTCATTCTGGTCTCTCTTACTTTTACAATCTTAAAACTACTAAAATAGATGTCTACATGCTTCTGTGTGTGATCTAAATAGAAGTAATTTTAATCCAAAAGTGAATTTTACTTGCATATCTACAAGATGATATGGTGCATTCAGTTTATGTGAGATACATTTTTAATGATGAAAAAGAACCTTAAGTAAATGGGTGAAGAATTTTATCCATCATTTTCCCCAAATAGTAATATGTGATTTGATTCAAACCTTTGTCAGCCACACAGTGGTTCATTTTCCTAAACTGAACATTAGAGACAGCTGGGTAACAGTAGTGTTGCTCAAAGAAAATTGAGCACACACTGTTAAATGGGGCAAATAATATTACTATTTTCAGCAGCATGGAAGTCTAAATTCCTTCAGCTGTTAGCAGAGGTGTACCCTGGTGTCCCTTCCCCTGATTGCACTGTGGCACTAGCTACAGTTTGTATTCCCAGATCCCAAAAAAAGAGGTTTTAAGTGGCACATGTGTTTTTCTCAGTTCTTTAAAAATCCGAAGCTCAGATATAATCTTTCCTAAAATCACATTCAACGCGTACTGAAGTGTAAGGGTGGAAATGAAGAGATTTAGCTTAATAAGATTAATCTTTATCTGCTTATTGTGTCTGTCTAGAGCAGAGCCCGACTGTAAACTGTAACCTGAGCTCCATTCCCATTGTTCAGAGCAACATAGAGTCACTTTGTGGAAGTTTTGCTCAAAGATCTTCTCTGAAGCATTAAGCAGGATTTTTCTTTCCACAAACATTTTATATAAGTAAGAAAATCTATCCTTACTTAATATAAAGAGAAAGAATCCCCAAACTGCTAGAGGATAAGGTGGATTTCCAAGGTTTAAAAAAAAAAAAACACCACACTTTATAATGGCTGAGGTTTAAAGAAAATTTTCAGATTCCTTTTTCCAAGATAAGTACTTTTTCAGCCATTGGGTCATAGAAACTTTTTACTACAGTAAGAAATTTTTGTCTATAGTTGAGTCCTTTCTCCAAAATGTATTCTACGTTATTCTGGTATAAAATTACTTGTTATTGCCAGTGAAAACAGGATTCCCTTTTCTTCAGATGGGTAATATTAATTGTACAGACTGAGACTATGGGGTATAATATTACATGCAAGCCTGTGTTTAAAAATAAAAACTATCATTTCATTCAAAAATTCTTGTTATTTCACACATCAAGATTAAAAAAGATTGCTTCCTTAAATGGAAACGCAGGTGTATGTAGTCAAAGTGGTGTTGGTATAGACACATAGCCACAATAATTTTGTACCTTTTAAAAATGTTTAAAGTTTTAGCTGTAAGAGAACCAGAAGAAATAACAGCCTGTTTCTATCTTTTCTTTGGTCACTTCACCCATAGGAAATTAAACAGACAAAGAAAAGGAAGTAAACCCATAATAATATGAGTTATCTTTATTTCATATCATCTATTTCAAATCATGCTGTTCTTTAGGTTTGGAATTACAGATGGTGGTTGCACTATGGAGCTCCTGAAAGCATCATGTAGGTTTAAGCACCAGACCGTCAGAATCCCAGCTGCCAGTTAACATTCACGTTTTGATTTAATCTAATTTTTCCTCTTTCTAATTCTTTTTCCTTCCACTAGAGTGGAGGTGTTTTTTTTTTTTTTTAAGTAGTATAAGAATATAAAAGAAACATAGATACTACTACCAACATTTTTTTACTTCTCCCTAGGCTCCCAGCCTGCAGAAGATTCACAGCTTCTACCTTGTGAGGATTACTGGGATGATGAGTAAATGCTATGAAGTTTACTTCACAGACTTCAAGTCTTCTGTTGGAGCTTTCAAAATAGTCATTTGGATTTGCAGACTTTCACAGCACTTTGGCAGCACTGCTTGGTACTCTTCTACAAAACAGATACCTTTCCCCAGGAGCGTTAATTATGCAAGCAAACCTATTCCATTATGAATAATGCCTGTAGAGTTTCTTATAGATCGAACTAGTCAGTAGAACAGAAAGACCACACTCTTGCCTCTTTTTGCTGCCAGACACCCTGGCTCTGACAACCAGCAGGTCACTGCATGCTCCTTTGCCCTCCTCTTCTTATTTCCCCAGCAAGCTGCACAAATATCCATCCCCCTTACAAAAGTAACCAGCTGCAAGGCTGTACAGGGGCAGGACACACTCAACATGAAATATCCTCACGGCCTAAGAGCAAAGTGTGGGATAGGCTTTGCAAGCATCTGTTTTATGGCAGCTTGATGCCGAGTGTTATTTCCTTACACTGTCTCACAGGTGGTCAACAGGACCTATAGTAAGTTCTATCCAGTTTTTCTTGATCCACTTGGTGCCTTATTCTGCTCATGGGAACTTACTAGGTTCCGATCAAAAAATGAAAACCAGCCATTCTTGTACTCTAATCTCTGTTAAACCACTTGAACTAGTTTCTGATGACTCTACTAAATTTTTTAAGTGATAGACCAGGTCCACGCACACCTGCTCTGAGTAGAAATCTCCACAGAGTAAATGCAATCTGAATTAGAAATCTCAGAATAAACATTCCGGGATCTGTAGGAGTACTGAATTTTGTTTCCATTTTTCTTTCTTAAGATACAGATGGTCCCAAGGGACTATCCCTGCTCTCTGTGGGTACTACTCCACCAGCAAACGCCAGAGGGCCCCCGAATCCAGAGATCCCAGGTGCAAGACAGCTCTTCGTTAAGGTGAGATCTCCTTTCCTCTCCCTTCCCAGATGTCTGTGGAAGGAAGAAAGCAAATAAAAGTATGCTTCAAGCAGTTGCCTGATGGGGGGAGAGGATCTTGGAGCATGCTGTGGGGGCTCTGCCAGTCAAGCGTTGATGTCCCTCTTATCTTCTCTAGAATAAGGACCATTGGCTCAGAGATGGCTTCTGGTGGTGCTTTAAACAATTTTAGCACAACAGCTGATGTGAATACGTGTTATTTACTAATGTTTTCTTCAACTTATTTTTTTGTCCTTTCCCCAGACTGACCTACTGTCATGCTTAATAACTTCAATATGCTTATTTTGCTTTCTGAAAATACATTTTCTTTACAATTATAAATTCACAGACATCTGGCTAATGTGATTGGTTTAGCACTGAGGGAGTTTTGCTATAGTGCTAGTTGTGTGCTGGGGTACCCAGAGGCTGTAGAAGCAGTTCTAATATTATTGTTTCAATCAAAATAAATATGATAAAGACAGAAAGAAACCTGTTAGCTAAGAACTTTGAAAATGCATTCATGCCTTCTGCTATAGCCATGAAATTGCAGCAAGTCTAAAAAAAAAGGTAGCAAATGAAAATTTTGTATTGTGATTAGTTCAAATATCAGAAGATACCTGTGGCTTTTCAGCCCTTAATTAAACTGTAGGTACTTCTTTGTTTCCCCTTCCTACGTATATTTTGCTTTTATCAAGGATGGAATGCCTAAAATGCTTTAGGATTGTGCTTTGTCTCAGAAATGGCTCCGACCGGGCACTCTCAGAATGATGGCAAGTCTGTGGTTTGCTGTGAATTAGCCCAGTGCACTTGCTGGGAATGGAAATCGTGTACTGTAACTAAGGTGATAGACCATTCACGGGTTTAATTCTGTAAGGTTCAGGGAGCCTCCTGCAAAGCGCTTGCTTTTAGTGCGTTTTGGAGGACTTGAAAGAACATGAGAGAAAAACAAAAAAAAAGGTAGAAAAAATACGCAAATCTTAATTCAAATGTATTGTTTCCCGTCAGCTTTTCAAAATACAGGCAGCATATTACAGCTCATTGTTGAAGAAAGAGCTTGCTTTTCCAGCAATACTCTTTTTCCATTTTTTCAGGTGGAGAAAGGATCTGTTTCCTGTTTCAGCTTTTAAAATATGGCATTTAAGGGGAACTCCATTTCTTTTTTCAGGCTGCAAGAGTAAATACTCTCTGTTACATATACCTACTATTTATGCAGAGTCTTATGATACGGTTTTGCTTGTTTCACCAGTACATTAATATGTAAAAATATTTTTTTCTGAGTTTAAGTTAAAAAAAATATAAAAAGAAGGAGAAAAAAAAAAAAGCATCCTGGTAGAGGTTTTGAGGCACATGCTCTGTGTCTCTCTCCCCTGCATTTCACGAAGGAGCCCTTCCTGGACCTGTGAATGTAGGCTTGGCTCATCCCTCCAAAGCCAAGATTGGATGCTAGCCCACGTGGAGGAGAGTTTAGCTATCTCTGCCACACAGTCCTTCACGTTAGGAGGCTTTTCCGAGTGTTTTGAGAGGGTGGTGAAGAAGACCAGTGGAATAGTTTGGCAGGCCAGGGAGAAACACAGACCCCAGCTGGGAGTCTGTAAGCGCAGTTTTTTTGTCTCTGTAGAAATAGCTGATTCTTTTAGCAGAAGTTGTATTTTCACCTCTGTTTCCGAACAACCATGCACGCTGTTTTTCAGAAAGTTTGCGGTAAGCACACACATACTGGTTTGTTTTACTCTGCAGTGTTTTATCTGTCTTCAGTAAAACAAGAGCCAAATCTGAGAGTCCTTTTCAGGAGGAATACCTGTGTGGCATTTCAGGATCCATAGTGCAGGTAGCATGTAAGAAAAACAGTGCAAAATGGAGCATAATAATTATCTCCTAGTGTCTGCCCAAAAGTGTAATTATTCCTTGTTCCATCATAGAATCATGTAGGTTAGAAGGGGGGCTTTAAGGTCATTGAGTCCAACCTTAATGTAGCACTGTCAAAATGATCACTAAACCACATCCTTCAGCACCACGTCTACATGTAAATAACTACAGAGATGGTGGTTCAACCACTTTCCTGGGCAAGCCTGTTCCAATGTTTGACAACCCTTTCAGTGAAGAAATCTTTCATAATATCCATCCTAAATCTCCCCTGGTGCAAAATGTCTCTGGATTTATATAGCACCTTCCAAGATTTACGATTGGTTTGATGTCTTTTGTTCATTTTTTCCTCTATTGGTTACAAACTCATGTTAAACCCAGACTAATTCAGAGTGTAACATAATCATGGATTTTGCTTATTCATAACAATTTATTAAGCCAAGCAAAGTTAGTTCTATTTTAAAAGTTTTTAGATTGTATCTCTTATCTTCCTAAAGAGTAGTAAATGCAAATGACTTATACAATCAGCTCTATCTGCTTAAACTTGCTAAATCATAAGGAGTCATGCTACAAAACAACGCAGAGCTGTTCCAGGCAATGCTCTAAATTTATGGTACAATGATGCCAGATGACAATGGAATTGCAAAGGAAGTGCTTAGTACATCAAAAATTAATACCTAGCGAGACCATTTTTTTATGGCAATGATTATAAGCATTCACTCTGTGTTTGAACATAATCCGCTCAAAACAGCGGTTTACTAAATATACTAGAGATTATTGAACAAAATACAAGTCGAGGTCATATTTGCGTTTTCATCGGGCAAATAACTATCATTTTCTTCTCAACCAAAACTAAAATTGCAATGTTACAGGAGGTACTCAGATTCAGTGCATACAAATGGGAAGTTGTTAACTGTGCTCTGAGCAATTCACAAAATCACAGAATCACAGAATGTATTCAGATGTATATAGAGGAAAATAAGCTTATCAACCCGTACTTTTCTTAGTTATGGGAATAAATGTATCATATGACTCCAGGAGCTGTTACTGAACTATTAAAACACTGACCAAACATGGTAAGAGGTGGCAATGCTACTGGGTCCCATGTAGTCATAGAGAGCTACCTTAGTATAAATACACACTAGCATACAAAGTGATAAACAGTCATATCTCAGCAAAAGGCAGGAGGGAGGGAGGAATTCAGCCTCTCTCTATGCAGGGCTGACTCGGAGTTCCTCCCCAAAAAACAACCGAACCTTTACACTGCACACGTCAAAAAAAAGTTTGACAATCCTTGTAATTTCACTACCTTGCAATCCCTTTGTTATATTCATGTCATGTGCCTATTTTATTTCAAGTAACAGATCGGTTATAAACATTTATTTTTAATAATGAATCCCACCTCTGGGCACACTTAACCAGAACTCACGTATGGTCTATCCAGCACTCTGTGTGCAGCTCTTTCCATCAAATGAAAAATTTACAACTTAATCAATTGTAACCTAGCTGTATACCAGGAGGACTGTTGATCCTAAATATGAAGAAATCGTCCTGACTTTATTTGTTTATTATTTCAGATTTCATGGTCTCATGTGAAATGCAAGAGCCGTATAGTTTATTTTAGCGGCAATCATAAAACTGAATTATTTGTTTCTAGGCATACTCTTTGCCAATTTGTGATGCAGTAAATTTATTTCAGTCAATTTTGTATCTTTTACCACAGCTCCTTGTATGCATTTACATACAAACCCAGACAAACAATCATTAGAACTCAAAAAGCATTCAGCAGGGCTGTTGATGGCATATAGTATACCTTGACTAATTAGGCCAGCATTTTATTGTGCAATTTATTCAAAGTGCAAGGAAAGTATAAAGAGGGTCACTAACTTTGTGTGTGTTAAATTACGAATTTCCTTCCTCATTTTTGCCCCTGATTTGGAAATTTTTCCTGTCTGTGTTACCCAGGAGATAACGTAAATGCAGTGCAAGACATTAATGAGACCAGCCCACTTAGCTTTGAGGTTGGACTTTTTTTTCCTCCTAGCCTCCTCTTAATGATCTGATAGTTTGTTGCTACAGGAAAGAGAGAGAGATACATCTCTGGAAGATAACGGTCAGATGCCCTGGGCTGCATGGGCTGATCAGACCCAGGGAGAAAAGAGAAGGGTGATACTTTCTCAGTGTTGAGAATGGCCTCACAAAAGAAATATATTTGAAATAACAATGGTTGGAAGCAGCATGTTACGAACCTCTCCTTCAGTGGTACTAGAGAAAAAAAGAAAAAAAAAAAAAAGCCCAAAGCCTTGAATATTTAACGATGGCTGAACAAGCTTGGAATAAGCTGAGGAAGAGGAAAAGTCACAGAAGTTAATGTTTCCAAAATACAGCTAAGTTCAGTAGTCCTTAAAAACAATTAAAGAGCTTTTACCATCTGTTAAGTAATTACCTATCATCATTAGTTATTAGAAGTAGGAAATGATGTAAAGGGCACAAACATAATATAAAAAGAAGAGCCAGATTCTCGTGGGTTTCTTGAATGGGGTCATAAAAACTTGGTTATTAATACTGAAATAAAAATGACAAACATTTACAGGCGTTTTTGTAGGTGCTCCGCTTCAAAAATAAAAGCATTACATTTTTCCTAACAGTAAATATTTAGCTTGATTCTTGCAGTTGTTACTCGTACAATAAGAAGTTTATTATAATACTCATCTCCAAAAACCAACAGAAGATGAAGATGATTTAGGGTTAGTAAATTCAGTGCATTATAGCTTAGCTAAAACCAATTATGGAAAACACGATTTGAGGATCATGACTTGGAACAGATTAAAACCAAGTAACCAAAAACCGCCAAAGCTGTGTGTGCTTTTAAGCTGCATGACTCTATGCACAAACATTCTTACTTATGTATCAAAATGGGCTTCTATTTCCCTAATCTCTAATTCTGGTTTCTTTTTCCCCTTTTCTTAGTCAATAGAGGTTTCCTAAAATGTTTTTTTTTTCAATGTATTAGCTGCATTTATAGTTTATAGGTCTGAGGTTGCACAAGAATCCTTGGGTATGTATTTTTCTGGTTTTTAGTCTTATTTCATTCAAAGAATAGGCGACAAACAAAGTTGATAAATCTCACTGCAAGTTCATAGTACACATTAGAATTATACAAAGGCATGAAAGCTCAATTCTGGACAGTTTTTAAGATGTGTTCTCAGTGTTTTTCATCAACTGGTTCAGGAAAACATTGAAAAAATTATGTCCTTTTCGAGTGAGGGAGGATAATTCTGTGTCAGTCAAGAAAACTCAGCAGGGTGCAGGTTATTTTTAATGTATTTAAATCTGAAATTTCATAGTTGTAGCTATTTCTTCTTTGGTTTTTTGCTGGAAAAGTCCTTGCAGACATGTTATTGGACCTCCTGTAAAACTAAAATTGCAATTAGCAAAGTTCTGCTGGGGGTAGCTTGCAGGGGCTGCGTTTGCCCATGCTGCAACAGAGTGAATGTCAAGAAAATAGCTTTTCTTTGGCAAAATTGCTTGGCTTTTTGTGAAAAATCAAACAAGCCCATAGGTAGCAAAGGATGAGCGGTGGCTGTGTCAAGGTACACAGACAAACGACGTGTCCTGAATGTGTAGCTTTAGATAGAAGTGTGAGATACTACTGATATCCAAGCAAATAATGCCCCAGCAAGTGGCCTACACTGGCCACATAGTTACACAAACAAAACAGAAATAAAATAAGCTGTTGAACCTTCCAGAAATCAAAGAGAAAGTCATGTCCATGCTGTCCAGGCTAACCCTGGTTTATGGCTGCAATAGCAAGATAGAAGTGTGAGAAATGGACAAATCTTGTAAATAATAAAATGGGGAGTTAGCAGATTGCTATGGCGGATTATCAAGGAAATTGTACAGTAAATACCAAAAAGGGGTATTAAGACAGCAAAACAGGGGCCACTGGGGTAAGAGCACACAGGGCAAGCTCTGTGAGTGGGAGAGACAAGGGGTTTGAAAGGGATGAACATGGGAAGGAGAATAAGGTAATAAAAGAAGTAAAAATTGGTGCTGCTCCAGGGCTCCTTTCAAGCAGCTCCAAACCTGATCAATGCAGTTGTTCCCACCATAATCCTCTCTGACTTTTTTCTCATTCCAGGAGGGAGATGGTGTGTCTTCCCTGGCCTCGGGGATTCCCCACAAGCTCATCCCAGCCCTGACCACAGATGGGAGCATCTCAGGGACTGCCCAACATCATCTGCCCTTCACAACCCCCTGCACGAGGCTGGTGGGTCTCTGTCTGCAGATGCGAAGGACTGTGATATCTGTGTATGTATGTAGTGCCTTCTTTCTTTCTGGGTGTCCATTACAAAATCTAGTGAAGAATATTGTAGTATTTTCCTTCTTGGAGTATCTTTTTCCTGTGCAGATTTATATGAGGGGTTTTTTTTATATATATATTAAGTGTGCTATATATGAAAAATACCACATATTTTAAAAAACCTCCACAATTTTATTTTGGTTTTGGCAGCTGCAAGTCTAAACATTTAGGTAAAGAAGAGAGACATTAGGTTTCTGTTGCCAAAATCTTACTCATAAGGTACCTTATCCCATTATTTTTTCCATCTGTTTTATCTCATAGAGATTATTGCAGGAGCTTAAGAGTTTGATTTATTTCCACCAAGGCACAGGAAGAGAATGTGAGAAGAGTCAGAACTGCTTAAAACCACAGTCTTAACTGCTGAAATATTCTATTTATGAAAATACTTTCTGAATTTATGTTCAAAATCCTCCAAATGATTTGCTGAATGAGGAGGAAGAGAAAGCAGGGGATTTTTCTGTCAGCTCTCCACATGTGCAGCTGTATTGAATATTTAAATCTAGCATTTGCAGTCAGTGCATATGGTTATACACTTTTTTCTCTCACTATTTGTGAAAAGATCACGTTTACCTCTTTATTATAATAAAAACAAAACATCAAGCAAGTACTGAATTATATGTCCATGTAAATATGTTATTTCCTGTTTTAATCAAAAACTCTTTGTGCATACCCCACCTTTGTTGCTTCAAACCCCGAGAGCAGTTTTGGTAGATGTGTTAAGGGCAGCACTTTGTCTGGATGATGGTGGCAGTAAAGAAACCTAGAACAAAGACAATATTTGCAAAGATGAGCACCTTTTAATCTGTATTCAGACACCTAATTAAAAGCTGGACTGTGCAGTCTTTGAGTACCCAAAGACTGCTTGTACAAACTGCTTCATTCTTCAGAATCACTCTGTCTCTGTGGACAGCTTAATCCTCTCTTTCAGACTCCCCATGCACCTGATACACATCTCCATCCTATAAATAATAGTTTCTCACTGGCACAGAGCCTCAGTCCTGGAGGCTGATTAATGGACCTTCAGGAAGAGTGGTCCCGCCGTCAAGGCTGGAGACCCAACCCTCCATATTTTAATATCCAGGACGATATGAGAGTGGTGAAGCTGAAACCCCGACCTTCTTGTATTCAGGAGACTCTTGCTCCTGGGAGGAGGAGGACCTACCCCACTGGCTCTCAGCCACTCACCCTGAAAAACACACTAATTCCCCATTTCACCTCCAAAGCTTTTCCAGAGCACTGCCAGCACTTTTCAATCTTTCTACATTTTGATTTGGCACTCTTGACAGCAATTTTCTCAGCACCTATCAATTCAGAATGAAACTTTAAAATGTAAAAAAATATTTACTTCTAAAGTCTGTTCTCCGTGGACAGACCCATGTGTCTAACATGACTTCTCAGCAGAGACAGAGCTGGTTGACTTACATTAACATAGGTGTACTGTAATATGCTATCTATCAGTTAGTGTAATTGTTAGGTTAATACTGGAAAATCAGCTGCTAGTAGGTTTACTGTGAAATAAGTGAATGCAAATTTAGCATGCCTGAAAATGGAAAGGTAGCTTAAAATCTGTGTCATGGTCATCTAGACATATACAGGCAGTTCACATAGAGTCACAGAATCTCAGAATGATATGGGGTTGGACGGGGTCTCTGGAGATCATCTAGTCCAACCTCCCTGCCAGAGCAGATCTACCGAGATCAGGTTGTACAGGAACACATCCAGGCAGATTTTGAATATCTCCAGAGACGGAGACTCCACCACCTCTCTGGGCAGCCTGTTCCAGTGCTCTGCCACCCTCAAAGTAAAGAAGTTCCTCCTCATGTTTAGATGGGACATCCTATGTGCAAGTTTCTGCCTGTTACCTCTTGTCTAGTCACTGAACACCACTGAGAAAAGACTGGCCCCACCCTCTTGACACCCATACTTTAAATATTTAAGGGTGTTGATCAGATCCCCCCTCAGTCTTCTCTTTTCCAGACTAAAAATACCCGAGTCCTTCAGCCTTTCCTCATAAGAGAGATGTTCTAGACTCCTCATCATCTTTGTAGCCCTTTGCTGTACCCTCTCCAGCAGTTCCCTGTCCTTCTTGAACCGGGGATCCCAGAACTGGACATGGTACTCCAGATGGGACCTCACCAGGGAAGACTAGAGGGGGAGGATGACCTCCCTCAACCTGCTGGCCGCACTTTTCTTGATGCACCCCAGGATGCCATTGGCCTTCTTGGCCACAAGGCCACATTGCTGGCTCATGGTCATCCTGTTGCCCACCAGGACTCCCAGGTCTTTTTCCACAGAGTTGCTCTCCAGCAGGTCAGCCCCCAACCTGTACTGGTACATGGGGTTATTCCTCCCCAGGTGCAGCACCCTGCACTTGCCCTTGTTGAATTTCATCAAGTTCCTCTCTGCCCATCTGTCCAGCCTGTTCAGGTCTCTCTGGATGGTGGCACAGCCTTCTGGTGTGTCAGCAACCCCTCTCAGTTTTGTGTCATCATGTAAGGGAGGTGATAGGGGGTTTCTGTTAATAGAGGAAAGAAATATCCATTAGCCTGATCAGAAGACTGTTCATCAAAAATCATGTTTTCATAATAGTAAGGCAGTGCGTTTGGGGCTTGGGGTCTTGAGTATTTAGTTTGTGCCTTGTTGCTTGATAGCAAACATCTTGAAAAATGTAGATTCTGATTCAGGCTCTATGACTAGGTTTAAAGACTGTCTTTCCTTTATATCAACAAACACTTTAGGATTTTATACAAGCATCAGTGTGAGAATTTAGAGCAGGCATTCTATCAAGACCTTTTTTTTTTTTGGTGAGGACCTCACTCTTGTATGAAAAATCCTGACTGAATATCCAAGATGCCAGGACTGCCTGTAATCTTGTGATGATATCACCTCCTGTAATTTTGAATACTTAAAGCTCTTTTATTCTGAAAAATGGCAAAAACATTTTTGGTTTGGGTTTTTTCTAGAAAAATGGACCTGGGCAATAGTTCAGGAGAGGACTTGAATCAGGGCATCTCAATGGCATTTGCATGTAACAAAATGACTATGGGATGAGTGAATCTGTGAATTGGTACTAGCATCAAATCCCTTGATACCTTCTCAGTAAGTTAGAACCTGCAGCATGTTTGAAGCTCTGACAAAGAAGGTGTGACAGTTAAAAACTAAATATTAAAAGTAAAATAAAATAAGTCTTTCAATAGGCTGAACTCTAAATAATTATCTAGAAAAAGTGTTAGAAGCAAAGAAGAAATAATTGTTGGCACTAATATTTAAAAGCTATGAAATGCCTGCATGTGTGCATGCATCGTTTTTTTTCGAGATGTCAGATTTCACATGACAGAAAGTTATCACTCCCAGACTGGTATTTTTGGAACTGCTCAGCATCTAATCAGTTAGTGAGAGTAATTAACAATTGCAAGCCTGGAAATAAAATAAATGTGAGCACTCCTACTGTGGACTGGGGCATGCTGCTGGCTAGCTGATCAGTGGTGGAAGGTGATGGGACCTGCAGCGTGTGGGGAGGGACTAAGCATCGCTGAGATGCAGGAGGATGCTGCCTCCTGGTCTTCAGTGCCCAGCAGACTGTTAGCATGCTTTAATTGCACCACACATGCCTTTAACTGTGGCTTTCAACCCCTTCTAGCAAGAATTTGGATGGGTCAGTGGGAACACACAGAAACCCAAATTGTGAGTGCTATCCCGGATTTTAACCTAGAAGCACAACAGCTATTTCATTCTATAAATCCGTAAATATTGCTACAAGCCTTCCATTGTAACATTACTTTATATTTTTGTGTGGAAGACTTTTTTTTTTTTTTTAATACTGCAAAAACTAGAAGGAAGTGTTGACTTAAGACAATGATGTAGTTGAGAGTAAGGATTTGTGGAGGAATGAGGGAGAGCAGTGATGCTCTGTGACAGCAGAAATGAAAGCACAAACAGGGAACTACATTGCAATCTATATCCATCAGAAACACCTAAAATCAGCAGCTGCCACATATGGACACAAGGGCTGCCACCTATGGAGCGAGAGAGCCCCAGAGCTGCTCAGGGCAGAGTTCTGTAGGGTGAGCTTGAGGCAGAGTATATCTGCGTTTTTCCCTTTTTTGTTGTTTTGTTTTTTTTTTTTCTGTTTGTTTTCTATTGCTGGTGGACTTTTCAGTGAGTTAAATCAGACCCCAACAGGATTGGTCAGGAGGTGCAGACATCCCAGTGGGGACATCCAGGGGGGAGTGACACAGGAGAGGCAAAAAGAGAGAATGGGGAATGAGAGGAGCTGTGAAGTTGGTGTGTGCCAGTTGTGAACTTCATCCTGAGCCTGGTGGTGAAGAGGCTGCATTGGTAGCCTTGGAGCTGAGGCCTCAAGGTCCTTCCATGGCTGTCACTGGCTTCAAAGTCATCAAAAATAGTTGTGAGGAAGGTGGGAACAGCAAAGTATGTGTAGCTGGCATCAACAGCTCCCATCCCAAGTAAGTGGGCTTGCACACTTCCCAACTGCTGGTAAAGAGAGGGCCAGTGCAGACATGGATGAGCAGTATTTACCATGATTGCAGCAACTTCTCTGATATCTATGTGTTTCTCTGCTTGTTAATCCATGCTCTCCAGTCTGTTGACTTAAATACCTTTTTGTGACATTTGGAGAATGACGGGGCGTGCTGACACAGAAGGATCCTCTGAAAGGCTGTCTGATATGATATGCATAAATCAGAGCCTGTTCATATCTTCTATATGATGCCTTACTTGCATAGACATGGCTTCTGCAGCAAAAATTAGAGATATGTAGAAAAAGTTGCTGAAGGAGAAGACTCATTGTACACGTTACGACAGTCAGGAGAGGGATTAATGCTGGCAGTAGTTCCCTAGTATTTGTTAAGGCAGATGATATGCAGTGACAATGGCAGCTGCTCCTTTCCATAGCGTGGCTGAAGAAATGTCGCCTGCAATAGCAAAACATCTCACTGGAAAGGGGACACGTTTGTGCTGCTCTCAGAGAGACTGTGACAGTTACTGCTTTTACATTTCTCTAGGGGAGGCTTCTGAAAAGCGTGAGTTAATAAGGTGTTATGCTTATGTATGGTGCCACGGAAACGCTTGGTACCTGTAGGCTTGATCATACCTGCAAGCTAGAGACTATGAATTACCTACCTCTGAAAGAACAGGCTTGAGATTAGGGGTTTGGGCCACAAGAAAAAGATGTAGACTGTCCATGACCACCGTTAGTCTGCCTGACTCCTGGTACTTCCTCTGCAGTGGGATCAACAGCCTTTCCTGGAGTACATTTTAAAGTCCTGTCTTTATACCTTTTTTTTTTTTTCCCCAGAATCTGCAGGGAAAGAGCAAGGCTTTCCTCCTGCTTCCCCGAAAGTCTTGCTTTAATGCTCGTTATGTAGCTTAGCTAAGGCAAAAGAGAGCTCCCGCCATTCAAAACAGCACTCTAATCGTGGGGTTACTTAAGAAAAAAGTATTTCCAAACCACTCATTTTAAATCTGTTGTATTTGACATAGAAGTACTAAGCATGAGTGGAATGAGTGGGAGAGAATAAAAAGATCTGATTTCTCCAGGCTGGCGATGAATGGTGGTGGTGATGGGAAGTCTTGGCTAATTGTATCTATGCTGGTGATTTTTTTTCCCCTTCCTTTCTTTCTTTCATCCAGTAATTGAACAATCTGCTAAAAGAACCTTAGCATTAAATATTGAATAAAATGGTTCCTAAGTAAGTGTTGCAGCTAATACACCAGAGAGTTGTGCTAGTTTTTCCTCCACTTCTGGCGTTTAGGGAATGCTCTTGATACAGCTTTGGCAAGCACTCAGCCGCTTAGCAATGGGAGGAACGATGGAGAGGCACTTCTGCCTGCAGGTGAAGCGGGTAACCCTTTCTAGATTGCATAGATCTGCTCTCGGAGATGGGAGTGTAGCTGTTTTTTTCTCTCTACAGAGGGGATTCCCAGGGAACAGGCAGTCTTGCCTACAGTATTCACTACCTACAGCTGACTTACTGCCAACAAGGACCAGGAGAAGAAGAGAAAGGTAATATATAGTTTAAAGAGACAGACATGCTAGGACAGGAGAAGGCTTTAAAAGTAATTATGCAAAGCATGTGAGCCTCTATGCAGGGTTAGGGACCCTGAATGGATTAAGAAAAAAGGAAGAGGTATTTTCTGTGAGAAACTTAACAAAAGTGAAAACAGAGTGGAATCAGATTCAGCTTTTTGATGGAAACTGACCATGCACTAAAAGGTATTTTCACTTTTTCAGTTCACAGAACAACTAAAAGAGGGTGAATAACAAATACTGTCAATTCCCCTCACTGTTATCAATACCTAAGTGCTTTGCTGAAGCCAAATGTTAAGGCGGTGGTTGGGACTGGTCATTTAAAGACTTAAAATTTATTGACTCTTCTCCCCAACTTTTTTTTAAGTAACCATATCCTCGTTTGCTGCAGAACGTGAAGAGTCTGAGCAGTGCTGAACGAGCAGGACAGCTGAAATGCTTCAGACACAGGCTGTGTTGCTTCAGCTATTGCCAAGGGAAGGCATTTGGCTTGTCAGAGTAGTTTGTATGTAAATGGAGTGGTGTTATTTGTGTTTCAGTGTTACTTAGAAATTAAGCAGCCCTTTTAGAAGGAAATTTTAGCAAAATCAACACATGCATTCCACGCTCCTCCCAAGGGGGGACAAAATCAGAAAAGCAAGGAAAGCATTCCCAAATAGCATTGCTTAACAGACAGGTTTGAACTATTTGCTTTCCTTTTTTTTTAATCTAATATTAATACTGAATTGATGTCTCTTTTGTCTTTGCATTTCACTCCCTCGTGATTTAAGCATAGACAATCGTGTATGAATCTTCTATTTTGTAACAGTTCGTGAGAGTGTTGTTATTGTTATCTTTTCCTGTGGCATAGTAGAGAGAGATGCAGAAGTTAAGTTTGCCTGTTAATATCTTACATATTCTCAAGAGCGCCATAAGAAATAAAAAAATCCAGAAATACAAATCTAAATTTGTAAACATTGCTGAAGAGGATCTTTCCTAGATAATTTTCTAAATGTTGATTGATAGTTCAATCTGAAGGCTGGTAGTCATATCATCAAAAATGCTGTATTTTGTTAGTTCAATCAGACTATGTTCTGCGTGGGTACAGAAGAGACTGGGTGAAATTCTGTGGCTCATGTTATGCAGGAAGGCAGAGGAACAAATCTCTGTGTTTCTCTATGCTCTTGAGATGTATTCTTGAGGATCTGTCAGTCAGACTCTGGGAGTCAGGCTCCCAGAGGATGGTAAACACACAAGTGGTTGTCTTTTGTGTTTTTGTTGTTTTTTTTAAAATGTGTATTTTAGCATCAAGTGAGAGATCTGTTGCAGAACATGAATCTTACTCTCCGAGGCAGCTGTGATTTTCTTTCTTCAGTTTCCCCTCCTATGCACTATATAGTTTCCAACCCCCACAGCAGGTGGAACTGGGTTTTTATAGACAACTCCCTCCCACCTGAAAGCAACCCCAGAGCAGGTCCCTTCTAGCACTGAATGAGATAGGCAATATTGGGACAACTGCCTATTATCATACAGTCAGAGACAATAGTAATACATAAGCTGTCTGAAAAAACCCATAGAGATATCTGTGATTATGGCATATTCCAGTTTTTGAAAGCAAAATCTGAATGGGTTGTTTCACACATTGCTCTTCAAAGGACTAACAAATTTCATACCAAAGTGTAAAGCCCTGCATGCATATAGACCATCATCAGCATTAGACCTTTGAGCAGCACAAAGTAGTCATCATCTCCAGTACTAAATCCCAGTCCCAGCCTATTTACCTAACAAATCTGGCCTTACTGCTCTGGATCCCTCTCAATTCCCCTTTTCCATGTGACTTCTTGCTGCTTATTGCTTCCATACCTCATCAGCAGTTACTTCCTCAGTCCCTCACCCGGCTCCAGATGTCCTGTGGGCCCTCAAAGCTCCCATCACCAGTGTTTCCCATCTGAACATCCCACTTGGGTGCCTAGGTGACTCCCAACACCACATTTGTTGATATTTTTCCCCCTCTTTGCATCCTGGCTCTTCATCTGCCACTCTCCTTCCTGTCCTTCATCAGGAATCAGAGCATCAATCCTAAGGTTTGCCAGAACAGGACAGGTTTGAAAGCTGCAAACTCCCAATATCACCAACAACCTCACAGACCAAAAAAAAAAAAAGAAAAAGCACAAATCTGTCATTGTGCTTCCTTTTTCTTACAAACCTTTTCTTGCTCATTCCTCCTCTGGAGTCAGTGACTTTGTTCATCATTCGCTCTTGTTCTGTCTTCTGCACACTTCAGAATAATTCAGCCAATTAGTTGACTCAAAAACATAGTCATAACAGCTGTTATTTCAGGTTCTGAAACTCTCTTGTTTAAGAAGCAAGCACTTTTAGCTGTCAGTGGTTCTTATGAATGAAATTAACTTTTACACATGATTGATATTCTATTGAAATACCACCTATGAAAAGAAGAGAGAGCTTGCGCTATACACAAAACTGAACTCCATAGGTGTAGTGAAACTTCAAAAAAATTGTATATGTTGTGTTCTAACATATGGTCTGGAAAATCACTGTGTAAGTCAAATGAGTTACACCTGAAATTTCAGTTGAGATTTTCAGGGTTATTTTTATTTAATATCTTCATATGTTGTGGAATTTTCATGTAGTGATAAGTGAATTTATCATCAAATTAGTTACTGTGGATGTTTCACTGTCTATAATATAATTACTTCACTATCACCCATTCTCTTCAATTCCCCAAAGAAATGTCACTATCTAATGCCCTCCTTTCTCATCACTAAATTGGTGAAGTTCAGTGCAGGGTTCTGCAGTACTGACTTTGAAATGCATGTTTTTGACTTTTGTATCTTGTTTCTTGAAAAGCCTATCAACAGAGTGAGTTTCAACAAAATCTACCTTGGTAAGTACCTTTGGCTGTCACTGTTACTAAGATGTTCTAACTTGGATAATTTCATTTCAGTCCCTTTGTAAAAACAGATTTGTTTTTCAGACCTTTTCTCCCTTGAGCCTGCACTGATGTAAATGCGAACAGCGTTCTGTGCATTTATGCATGTGCGTGTCTCACAGCCTAGAGGCAGAATTTCCCATAAACATTTCTGAGTTTCAAACAAAAACAGGTTTTCACATTAAAAGCTTCTTTTTATGTTTGTAAGAAAGCACTGTCTGAGCTGGATGTGCTCAGGCAAGAGCACTTCATTAGGTAATTCTTCTCTCAACTGTGTGCTCATGAACGATTCCCGTTTGACCTCAGAGAAGGATGTACGTATGTGAAGTCAACAAGCTCTTGCTGTCCTAGGAGTCATCCTTTTGGAAACTATTAACAACTACAATAACAAATATAATATTTTTAAAGATGCTTCCTGAGGTTAACAGCTAAAGGCCATTTGAGATCCCTGCTCCGTTTTCCGTTTCATCATACCTAAAACAGAGTGGTGTGGTACATAGTCCCCGTGGAGAGATATGTGCTAGCCATAATAACCCCACAGCTGTTAAGTTTGTCAGGGGACTGAAAGGCACCATATAGATACCCAGTATAGATGTTTGTAGTCATAACAGTGCAATGATAAACCAATAGAAAAGTAGGTGTTCCTCTTCTCTCTTCCACACCCCAGCCCTCCAGCAAACCCCAGCCCTTAACCTTTCTTAGTTTTTTTTTATTTTTTTCTATTTTTCAGTGATGGCTGGTGCCATAGCTTGAGTTCAGCGAGAACCAGCCACTTGCTCTAAGTGTATTCAGCTGGGTAGGTTTGACTGGCTCAGTTAACCTGCTTTATTTGACTGCTTGAGAGAAGGCTACAGCCAGTTTCATCTGCAAAAAGTATCTCAGATTCTTTTTCTCTTACAGCCCACATAAATGCCCTCTATTTTCTTCAGGTATGGCTTTACTTGCAGCCTGGCACTTGGAAGTGGTATTGCAGTCGTTGTTCTCTGACTTCACATCATCAGTTTTAAGTTTTCATTCTGCCTGGAATTGAAATATTATTTTATCTAATGGGAACTATATTTTAGGATTAAATAACAGAAACTGAAGAGATCCTGGATGTCACTTTCACTGTTTGTTTGTTGGCTTTTTTTTTTTTTTCACACTATGAGAGTATTATGCTACTTAGCACACTGAAGGCAGTGGTAATCCTGTGAGCTTCCCTCCCACCTTGGAGTTTATGCGAGGTACACTAGGCTAATGGTTTATAGCAAATTGTGGTTAAGTCTCTAGACTAAAGAAAAAAGGCCAGCAGGTAGTATGCGTGTAAAGAGTGTTGTTTTTTTTCTAGTGTTGTTGGAAATAATGTAACTGCTGGATGGTGGCCAATCAGTATCAGAGTCAGAGCTTTTAACTTTATATGCTGTTGGCATCTTAGACCAATTTACAATGCCAATGATTTGGCTTTTGTTTATTTAAATGGCGGCTGAAGACTAATGAGCAACCAACTCTAGTGACCTTTTAAAACCACAGTTATCTTCAGCTTACTGAAAAATAAGTCCACGCTTTAAAAATCTAGAGCTATTGTCTTCAAACAGAATAAAAAAAGCATAAGATAATAAAAGATCCAACCCCATATTCCTTATCTTATTCTGTGGGAGTTATTCTTGAACATGCAAGACCCCACACATTATGGGTGCTTACATCTGACAGTCTGTTTTGTAGTACATCTGGCGTTACCATTCTTCTGGTTTTAATAATGACCTGCTATTACTCAGAAATAGTTGGGCTACAGCGGTTCAGCCTATTTTAGACCAACAAAGACTGTGCTTTTTAAAGATGAACTGTGTGAGTGCTTTTTAAAACCCTCTTTCTTTTTTAAAAAAAGGATGTTCTCGAAAACTTTAGGTTGTATATTTGCCATGACAATCTATATGCTGTTGATGTGTTGTTTGGTGTTTTGGTTTTTTTCATAAACTGTTTTCCAAGTAAATAGCAAAATTCCCCATAGATACTACAGTCTCAGAAGTGGTGCTAAACATCTGGTTTGTCTCTGTAGACTGCACCATGTGGTAGCCGAAATATCTGGTTCAGTGCTGTGCCTGTCTCCCAAATATATTCAAAACATCAGCTTTTCTTGGAAAACACTTAGTAAAAGTTTCCTTCATTGATTTAAGCCAATTTCCATGTAGCTATTACTTCTTCAGATTGATGTGAAATTATTCGGATTAGAAAAAATTGAAGTTGTCAACATCTGCGTACAAAACAAAATACTGCATTGTAATTACATGTGTAGGACAAAGACAATTCCAGTAACATGTAATAAATTCTAATTTTTCCCCACATTTCTACCTTTAATAGAGTATTCTCCAGTCCATTAGACCCATTTTCTTAAGAAAAACTATTTGTATTACTGAATTCAATCAACAGTCCTCTCTTACCTAAGCAGACAAATGCCTGTCCTGTAAGTGCAAATTACAGCCAATAAAACTACGAACTTGATTGTTATCCCCATTTCAACAGCATTATGTCAGTGATATTGATAAAGAAATCAAGGTTGAACCAAATAAAAATTCCTGTACAGGTAGCATAAAGAACAGGCTGAACCAAAGACTTTACTTTCTGTAGATGTGTAACTGGTTACTGTATGAAGTCATAATGAACTATTGGTCAGTTACTTCTCCAGAAGGAAATACATTCTGACATATAAAATATACAGTGCAACTAAGTTGAATGTGTATACATCTGTTCAATGGCAATACTTTGCCTAAATTTCTATGTTTTAAATGCTTATATCTACCAAATTTTAACTTCTGATTGCTCTGGTAGATCTTATTTTAGACAGGAAAAATCATACTTAAAAATAAGCTGAACTTCATTGAAAACTTTGAGGCTCCATTCCTTCCCATCTAACTAGACTGTGACACATATTGGAGAAGCTCTAGAAAAATTCCCTTTATGTTAAACTCATGGGTCCTAGTTGGGGTGACTTATAGAAATTACCTTTTTCTCACCGTCAAACCTACGGAGTTTCTAAGGTTAAAGAGCTTTTTTGCGGGGGACACCCAACAGAAACCCTCACAACTATCTTCTTTTATGTTTTCGAGTTTTGTTGTTAATATTCCAAGGTTAAAGCTTTTTCATGGCCACCTTCTTCAAATTATTACCTTGTGCTGCTCTGTTCAGTCTTTCAGGACATTTTTGCCCTTCTCCAGAGCTAGAAACTTTTCTGTGTACACCATTCTGCCATCTAACAAAATACAACTGGATGTGCTACTGGGGTCTGGAGCGTTTCTGAGATAAGCTTTTAGATCCTCTACTTCTTCTAAGGTGTTAAACAGTTCTGTAACACATGGGTACTTCCATGCTATGCTGTGTCCTTTGTTACAATTCTTATCAGCAGCAGGTAGTTAATGATGACCCACCCATTATTTTCATTAATACAATATATGATGCTTTTTTGCTATATCAGATTAATTGCATGAAAAAGCACATGTACTAAATTGCAATTGACACTGACACATTTAACAAATGCCAGTGATGTCTTATTTAATCTGTAGTTAAAGAGAAGCTTACTTATCATTTTATAGAAAACATGAATTCTGTAATTGTATAGTTTATTGCTGTTTGGGCAGCAATGGGATCTTTCAAAATCTTCTTAAAGAGGCTGAATTACAAATTCTCTGCAGTTGCATTGTCTTCTGATTCAATCGCACAGAATAATATGACCCGTTCCTCTTATCTGTGTCAATTTTATTGCATTATATGTATGTCATGAGCATGGTTTGTGGTTGAAAAGGGAATTGTACTGCCACAGTACGATAGTGAAAAAGCATAATTAAAAGATGAATCACGAACATCCTTTATTATGGTCTAACAGCCATGCTAATAGTCTTGGCTTACATTTATGGGTAAAAGGTACTTTAAGAGGTACTTTAAGAGTTTATGGAATAAAATTAAATTTTGACATAAGGATGCTGTTACAACTTAAATAACCTGTAAATGATATAAAATGGTTGTCTACCATATACTTCAACTTAGAGACATAGATAGCAAGAGCCTTGGCTGGGAGGAAGCATAAATAACCATCGCTTTTAGTACTGGGGTATCCTTTGGTATCTAGTGAAACAATATTTTTCCATTTAAAGAGCTTTTCACCTTTGTTTGGAGTGGAGGATATTACTGATTATATAAACAGTGAAAAGCGGTTTTCACCCAGATATACACATGTGAATAAAAGGCCAAAAATATACATTAAGCTAGAACATCCGTCTCCTTGAAGTATGTCCCAGGAGAAGCTAGAGAACTGGCATGAACCCTACGCTTGCACTTCAAAAAGGCACTCTCCTACCTGTCCTTCTACCCATCTGTTCATCACCCACGGAATCCTGAGAACTTTTATTGCTTTGTTTCCAGTGCCTATGGAAACAGAAGAACTAAAGATGAATGACTCTCGTGTGAAATTTCCTTCCAGGGAACTAACTGCAAATTGCAATGGTTATTAATACTAGTAATTCAAGGCTAATCAAGGAAAAGTAAGAACAAACATTTACTTTACATTGTGCAATCTATGTTGGGGCTAGAAAACAAGAATTATTTTTTTTTTTGGCACTTATTTTCATTTTCTTTACTTTCTTGTCCATTTAAAGAAAATAATGGGAAGACGGAAGCCATCTCAGGAAAAAGAAAACCTCCATTTCCACCTGGATATCGAGACTCAGAGGTGAAGTCCAGGCTGAAAAATGGGCAGAGAAAGGGCCCCCATGTCTGAGATGGGTGCCTCTACAAGAGGATGCAAGTGGTGTTGGCTGCTACTTCCTCAGGTTTTTAGCTAGAAGTTCCCCCTTGTGGGTATAGGTTTACTCCTGGCTGCTGGCGATTCTGCATGTTCAGTCTCAAGTTGGCCAGTATGTTCAATTTCCTCCATTAATGTATGTGTTCTCTTTGTTTAAATCATGCCTTGTGCCAGTTGATAGTAAAAATGGGAGAAACTGAATACACAGTTCTGAAGTTCCCCATTTTCCACATTCAAAATATTTTTGGGCAGCCGGGTTGAGTGCTTTCATTTAAGCAGCAATTATATTTTACAGATGAATAATAAAATGGTGAAAGTACCGTTTCCATCAGGTGTCTGCAGAAATTTGAACACGAATGAAAGGACAAATTGTGATAATTTTATTCATGCCAAATAGTATCTTATTCCACATCATAAAATGCTATTTAATGCAAGCAATAGCTTCATATTCTGCTCTAGCACTGATTGATGTGTTCCGTTTGAAAGTTGTATGGAGAAAACCTACATACTGATCCTACCATGAAATAGTTAATTACCTTGTAATAGCAATAAATTCACTCTGTTATATTCCATAGATATATATTTTAATTAGGATTCATCTTTAGCTTGTATTTTTTTAATTTTTTATGTTTTCATGTGTCATTCCTATTGACTTCCCAGTGCAGATATTTAGCAAGCTTCCCTTCCACCACTGTTATATTTTTATTTAGGAGTTTTTACTTTAGAACCAGTCAGTCTGTTATTCTGATAAGCTGTATCAAGGACTCACCGTGCCAGATCCTGTCTTTGTGACATTTTGGGAAGTAGTGCACTCCAGAAATAGTGAGGAGTTAAAAATGCTATCCAAGAAGACACTGTAACATGCAGCTATCTAAAGAGACTGCTCTCTTCATTAATACAAAAAAAAAAGAAAAGAAAAAGTAATAACATTTATTAAATTTGAGGAAAACTAGAAGCTGACTATCTCTTTGTATTTAATACAAGTAATTATGTATATTATTTTGATAGAATAGCTTTGACAAGCTCCTCAGATGGTTTAAACAGAATCGTTATACGCATATCTGACTCTGTTACTGTTAAGAGGCTGAGTTGATTTATTAGTACAGTATTGCCTTACACTTGGTTTATTCTTTGGACATGTTTCCGGAGGGTTTAGTTTCACTGTCTCTTGGGCATCGCATTTTGTTGACTAGCCATCATCTAAACTTGGCCAAGAGCAATCAGATGAGCTTTCCCCCCAAGCTCTATAAGCTACATCTGTTCTCAATAATTGACAACACAGTAATCCTCCCCCAAAACTCCTCCTTGGGGCATGTTATTATCCTCATTTGCCCTGCAAATTCATCATTAGTTGGCTTTGCAGATCACTCACCTGCCTTGTATATTATTTCAGCAAAACTTCCAATGCTACGGAAGAGAAGATGTGGTTGGAGAGAAAGAGGGCATGGGCAACAGGAAAACAAGATTTTTAAAAGCAGGGAACATTTAACAGGACTAAGGGGATGCCTCTCAGATAGCACAGGCCCATAGCAATTGCCTTGTTTTCTGCATGAAAGTCAATGATTTGGATTTCAACTGATCACATTTTCTGTACAGTGTTTGTACCATTGTAGGCATCATGTCCCTAAAGAGGGCATTAGATGAAACTGCAGATATTCAGCCACATTTTCAGTTTTCTACTACCGTGAGACCTAACACAAGCAAAAGAAAAGGAACGGGTCACAGGTAACCATAACTTCATTACTGCTATCTTATCTGTAAATCACATTGCAGTAATTCAGAATCCAATGGGGAAAGAGAATCTAAACTCCTAGCAACAGAGATGGTGGGTTGGACTTATATACTCAGTCTAACAGAAGGTCATTTTGTTTTAATATTCTGTGAAATAGTAATAATAAAAATTAAGCTTGTTTAATGATAGCAAAGGATTTTTCTGTCTTCCCATGGAGTCAAACTAATATGAGTGCTCTGAAGACTAGATTAAACTATTTTACTAAGGTAATTTCACCATTCTCCATTTTCTAATAATTTTATGTAAGTTTGGCTTTTATTTGAGGTGTTTGCATTGTCTCTTTCTACCATAACTAATGGATTTTTCTGTGAGAGCGTGATGGCTGAAAAGTAACCTGATGCAGTGGCTACATAAATTTGGAAATCTCTTCTTGAAATCTGTGGTACAACCCATGTACTATTGTGTGTCCAAAGGGATTTAGTGTATCATAACGCTCCTAGAAAAACAAAAGGACAAAGAAAATGGGATTGCTAAGGGAGACATTAGATTTCATTTCACACTGGTAATAGTTTAGAGATGTGTGCTGAGCAAAATGGGATTCAATTCTGCAGCACTCCTCTTTTTTATTGCTGCTAAGTGATTTCAATATCCAGTCTAAAGTGATATTGAGAATGTTCGATAGAATGGGGATAAAATCAGGGAACGTTGGAAGCTCAGAGGAGGCCACAAATCTCAGGCTGACTCGAGGAAGCCTTTCAGAGCCATCCCACCTGACCTTAACCCGTCTTATTTAACCTGGAGGCTACTGGTAAGTACCTTGCAATGTAAGATATCATTTCGAGTTAAAGAGAACTACACAGCTAGATTGCATTTTGGACATCAATTGATGTTACCATAGTTATGGCTTTGGCCATGAACTTACCGCTTTCAGGAACATTTATGGTTGAAAATTTATTTCCCATCTGTTGCTGTCTGGTAGACATATCATAACTGGGAAATGGTTTAAACCCTGTAACCTTTCAAATTTATGACTGTTGAAAGCAGATGAAGTTTTCTATACAAACAAGGAGGCTTACCCATAGTCCACAAGACAATGGTCACAAATATTGTACTTGGGTACCACTTCTCAAAGCAAAGAAGCTCGTTTCTGCCATGGTGTAGATTTTTCTTCTGATAAACATGCAGCTAAAAAGGTAAGCGTTGGTTTTTTCTACATATTTAACAATATCAGTTATCAGAGTAATTTCTCAGTTTCTTGAATGTTAACTGTTAATAATTTGCATTGTTTAATAGTGTACAGTGTAAAATCCTAAATTAAATTATAATGTTAGGAGCCTGAGGGCCACCAGTGGAACTACTGAGAATCTTTCTTTTGGCTTCTGCAGGTTTTGTACAAGAACTGAGGAAGGAGTGAAGTGAGGGCAATGCAGAAAAATGCATCAGACAAAGGCAGTTGCTCTACAGGTGCATATATTAGTGAGAGTTTCAGAATTCTGTTTTTGTCTACAGTATAACAGGTTTACACAGAAAACCAATTTTTTTTCTGCAAGAAAGCTCAGGAGATACACTGTACTGTCCTCTCTATGCTTTTGGAATCATTTAGATTTCTAGACATCCCCTCATTTTCTTTAACAAAATACTGAGTTGATAAAGTGCCATGAAATTTAAAAATAAAAGAAAGTCAAAACCAACCAACATTTGAGAGAATTTTAAATTCATTTCTAAGTTAAACTACCTTCGCTTTTTTCTCTGGAACCAAATGACTACTAACGTATGTTAGCCTAAAACATTTTGTATTGTTTCTATGAAATTCTCTGAGAGCAAACTTCTGCTTTTGGTATTCTCCTGTATTTAACTGCATAATTCTTTTTGCTAAAAACTGCTTAAAGTAAATAATACATAAAACCAACCGTAGTTTGGTAAAGCCATAATACAGCTTTATTTAGTCTGTGCTCTGTATTTCCATTTGAATGTGTAAATTGTGTTGTCACTTGACTCGATATGCAAGGGCGCCTGAGAAAGAAAAGTGAGCTCTCAGCACTTCCTCTATTAAAAATGCCTTCAGCAGCACAGCGTAATTTTGGCTAGACAGCCATTTAGCTTTCATTCGCTGGTCAAGGAGTTTGCTGTTAAAAACCTTGACAGCAGAGGCAGGCGTGCGCTGGCGTCTGTTGATGGCACTCTCCTGAAAGATGTGTCACAAGCTGGCGGGGGAGCCGGGCCGAGCGCCTGGCGGTCCTGCTTACCCTGCCTTCCCAACCAAACACAGCTCCGGGGTACAGCGCAGCTTCAGCCATTAATATTGGTTTCCCCACTAGGTGTTTATGTAAACTGACAGCTCTGGCAGCAGACATGACTTCTGCATAGTCATCGATGATTGCTTCTAAAATTTCATTAAAGTGTAGAACACTCCGACAGCCGCGTACTCAGATTTGAAGTGGCACGGTTTCATTTTTTCACATGTGAGCAGATAATCTACTGTGTGCTGAGATACTTTGCATAGAGCCTGTGCAATAATTTATTGCCTTCTATAGCATCCAGGGATGTTATTTTTTAAGAAGCAGAATGCATTTGTAAAATATGTGTTGCTAGTATTATTATTTTTAATTTGCTCTTGGCAACTGAATTTTCTTCTCTGCTGCAGAGAATAATGAAACGAGATAGATTTGCCGGATTCTAGTTTACTTTTTAAAAAATCACAATGGCAATTTACATATGTTTTACCCTCGCATCAAGATTTTGAATATTTACCATAACTGGATTAGATTCTAGTTATGTGCAGAACTGACTGGAAAATAAACTGGCATCCTGATTTGCATTCATTCTGCACCAATGGTTCCCCTGTCAAATTTGCTCAGTGTGGAAGATTTGGCCAAGAGCTGGGTTTGTGTATTACCTGTTACTGCAGGCAAAAGCCTGAAGTATGTGTTGACCCAAATCCCTGACCTATATAAGGAATGACATATTGAGAATAGGAATATTGGAATTAAAATATACTTAGTGTTTAGTCAGGAAGAGGGTTGGGGGCAAGAGTTTGAACCTAGGTAGCCAGGGGCTCTCATTTATAGAGTGTGAAAATAGCTGATGAATGGAAGGTAACCTCGGCATGTGATTTCCAGGTAGTTTCCTTATGCTATTCCTGCCCTACGAGGCAGAGATGCAACGTCTGGGGGATGTGCTGGTTGTGCTTTGTGACTGCACTGCTGCCTGGCCAGGGAGCAAAAGAACTTACTGTTAGCAGTGTGCGGGTATGATAAAATCTTCCCTTCCAGTTGAAGGTGTGTGATTTGGGGTCAAAAAATTTTAATTTATCTTTCTTTCTTTTTATACTTTTATCTCCTCATGGGCTTTGTTTATAGGTGAGGCTAACTATGGGCAAGAGCACAAGCTGAAAGTTAAGAAGCAAATGGTGGTTTGTGCTTGTAAATTACGTGTTATTACTCAATGCTCTATGCTAAGGAAAGATTCATATAATGGTTAGAGTTGGAAGGGACCTTAAAGATCATCTAGTTCCAACCTCCCCTGACCTGTAGGGACTGGAAGGGGCTATAAGGTCTTCCTGGAACCTTCTCTTCTCCAGGCTGAACAGCCCCAGCTCTCTCAGCCTGTCTTCATAGGGGAGATGCTCCAGCCATCTCTCTCTACTTATTTTCCGTCTTTAGCATTTTCCCAGTTTCATGCAAAACCTCTTTTCTCAGGTCTGATGCCAGACTACAAGTCTTTGGTTGCCTTTTATCCTTTGTTGCCTCAGATACATCTGACTCTGAAGCAGAACCCAGTCCCATTCAATATGGGACATGAGTTTTCCCCAGATACTGCAGAACATACTATTCTGAGAACATCTCTTCTGGAGTTACTATTTGTTCCACCAGCCCTTTTCCACCCTGGCATCAGGCAAATTTTTAGTAGGGAAGTTTAAATCACCCTTTACGCTGCTGTTCACTGTTGCCTTCCCTGAGCTGTTGCATAAAAATCCCATGTCCTTATGTACAGGCCAACATTATAATCTCACCAACAGATTTATGTTGATGTTATTCCAGATTTATATTTATATTTTGTAACTCTTCCTCTCTCCATCTAATAGAGAGAGGAAGGGCCTCAAAGGCAGATTTAGTACAAAAGTTTCAGTATGAGCTGGATAGATCTGTTAACAGGCAGAACTAATAAAATTGGATACAAAGCTGTGCTAACACAAATACAATGTTTTTGAAATTTCTACTAGAGCACCTACCTCACTTTGCAGCATTGTGCTTCATGGATGCACATTAACACTTCTGAAACTTGACCTCTCTGGACTGAAATTTGGGGAAGCTGTCACTGACATATTCTGGTATCCCAAACCTTGTCTTGGTGCTGTGAACTCACTGGTAGTGAGTTCTATTGTCTCTGAAATCATGTGTTGATGAGACTTCTCTGTAAAACCCATGAGATGTCAAGTTGTGCAAGGTGGACTGTGTCCTCCTCCACAGGGAAGAGAAGCCCTGAATTGTCTCTGGCCACCTGCATGTATATTTGAACAGTAAACAAACACATCTACTGTCCTCATTCTCTAGCTTTCCTTCACAAAAATGCGAGAATAAAGTAACTATAAAAGTGACCTAATCTGGGTTGATCTGAAGTAGCAGATATGGGAGGTTTTGTTTCCCCGTAGATTTATGTGAAAGATAACACAGTCCTCAAAACAGTAGCAGCAAAGAGAACTAGACGTTTAGACAGGATTTGAGTGTCCCTGGTGGCTTCAGAGGAAAGTGAAGCACTTCACTCGTGTTTCAGACTATAAATAAACTTGCTGACTGAATTGCTCTTCTGACTGCTTGATGTACAGGCTGCAACAGGCACCCGTGCCAGCGGCTGGGTGCTCTGCATCGCCCCGTCTGCTGGCTCGAGGAGCACTGGGGCTGATGCACCCTTCTGTCCCTGTGCCTGCTGAAAGGTGTTCCTCACGGGCTCTGTAGAGCGTTTTGGAGGGCTGGAGCCCATGCAAATTTATCAGTGCCTGGAGGATGATAGTGTAACTAGTGTGGTGAGGTGTACCCAGCTCTGTGCTGTGATTCCCAGGGAAGCCTTCAACCGACTTATTAAAAATTACTTTTGAACTATTCTCATTACAGTTGCTTAGTGACATCAGATATGAAGGTAAGAAAAGATGCGTAAGACGCTCAAGGTATTTACGTCCCAAATTTTGTGATGGAAATTTATGATAGAATCAAGCTATCACTCTTTAAGGAAAAGGGTTAAAAGCAGAAATGTTCAGAAATATTGTTAAGGAAGTAAACAGGAAACCAAAAAGCCTTTAGAAAAGAAGGCGGAGGTGAAAAGAGGCTGTTGGGCTGACAGCATCTTTCTGTCTATCTCATATTGAAAGTCCAGCACTCTTGCTCCTTTTCACCAGTGAAAAGTATGCCAGACCTCACTCCAAGGTAACGGCTCTGTCGTTCATTTGTGGGTGGTACCATGGCCAGGCTCGTTTGCATCTGTAGATTGGTTTGTGCTGTTGTCACATCCTCAAGGAAAATTATAGCTTTGGTATACTCAGTTGTAGATTTGGTATAAACCTACGTGTGTCATCCACTCTGTTGGACAGGTTTCATCAGAATCAAAATGAAATTAGGAAATAGGAAAATTAAATTGTTTCATTCTGCTACTTGACCAGTTTATCTGTGGTTAATGTGGCAGTGACCATTCTGTTTTAATTATGCTTATTACATTGGACAACTTGGAATAATTTACCCATAAGGAAAGTTGCTTCCTAAATGCTGGGAGTTAGCAGTTGTCTTTTGAGCTAATGAAAAAAATTACCTTTAGCTTGGTGACGACTGCTGGGAATCTCAGTAGTGGCAATGGGCAAGGTGCGCTGGCCTGAACCCAGCTACTGCTAAGAAGTAGCCGCTTTCAACGTCTGCCAGAGAGCAACCAGAGATGGCATTGGGTACAGGTCTGCAGATGCTCAACTGTTACTCGTGCAGTGGCCATTTCTGGATTTTGTGTGAAAGGGAGCAGAAATAGGGGAGAAGGGGAGAAAACAGGCAGGTAAAAGTATATGAAAATAAAGGAGTTGGCTTACAGGATAGAAGTGCCAAGTAAGAAAGAGGAAGAGTTGAAGAAAAGAATTATTTTGTGGACACAGGGGAAGCAGAAAGAAAACAAACCAAACAGGGAGAATCAACATACACTGTCCATCTAACTGACTTGTATTTTAATATGTACTTTGGATTCTCTCACCGCACTCAGGTCTGCTGTGAAGTCCTCCTCCTTAAAAAGTACTTTTCTTCAAGTCTGCCTCCTTTTTTTTCCCACATGAAAACTGGTAGAGAAGTCTCAACAGACAGGTCAATGCTATAGTGTCCAGCTGAGTTTTTCTTCCTTGTAAGGCGGGGTTTTTATTTGGTTGGATTTTATTGGATGTTTTTTCTCCAATGACCTGTTTCAAATGAGGTATTTGTTACTGCTTACAGAGTAGGTGGATCAAAAGTAATGTGTAGGTTCCTTTCACAACAGTCCCCTAATGTGTTTGGGTAATCCTTCCAGAGCACAGTTTTATTCCTCAGAAATAATAAAGGGGATTTTAAAGAGGGAGTGGTTTCTTGATAAGGAAATTACCATTTTAGAAAGTGGCTATAATTATGGGAGCTTTATAGCAGCAGCTTGCCCTGCTGTTAGCAGAGGGAAATTATGACAGCAGCAATGGTGGGATGAAGAAAGAAACTTCATTGAACCCTATTCCTGCAGCTTTTTAAGCATGCACTACAGGGTGCTCTGAGAGACAGGGCACAACAGTAGTAGGAACTCAGGTCTGTTTCTAAATAATAATTTATCTCCATCCCTAACAGAGCTTTCACAGGCATTAGGGACAGAGAGGCACTCATTAAACTCTAGACGATGCCCAGTTTTTCTGCTGTTCAGATACATCTATCTTGTGTTCAGCAGAATGGGTTGAAAAAAGTTTGAATTAGTAATTCAGAAAGATCTTTCATCAAGAGGCAAAACAGATTTGAACTTTATTTTAAAAGTCAGCATAGTGTGTTACAGTTCCTAAGAAGCTGTGAATGAGCTATTGTTTGAATACAGCCAGTGAGCAGTTGCATATTTTTTTGACATGTTGTTTAATAATAATTTGTATAGGAGCTCTTAGCTCTATGGAGATAGCAAAAATGACATCTGCATGTGGTCTAATTAATTGGTGATAGTACATAGACAACATACGATATCATTAGCAATATAATGAACACATTATATTCATAAATATCTAGAAGACTCAGGAGCTGAACAAACCAGTAAAAGCTAAAAAGCATATAATCTGATAAATGGTATGGTAATGATGTTTTGTTATTATCTGATGGTCAAATGACCACTTTAAGAGAACCTGAAGATCTTCTGAGTTCCTCATTGAGAATAACAGATTGGTACTATAAGATAAGCATGATACCAATGCAAAATGAATTATGGGGACATGGAAAATCTATGACATGTAAAAGGGTATCACGAAGGTCTACCTTAAGTAGTAGGACACTTCAGCGACTTGAAAAAATACCTCTTATTGTTCTCATTTCTGCTCTTTCCTTTTGTTTTGGTGGGGTTTTGTGGTTGGCTTTTTTTAAATATATGGTAATTTTTTTATCCTTTCTATGTTATATTTAATCTCACAGTATCAGTGTTACAGCTGGTTTAAACAGAGAACATTCCTGTGACCAGAGAGAAAATGTCATGAATTTTCTAAGCCTTTCCTATTATAAACTTGACCATTAAATACCTGACATATGCAGATAACCTGTACACAGTTTAGTCTGGTATCACAATTTTTTGTTGCTTTTTTGTTTTGTTTTTATGTAATATGCCGTAAATGAGAAAAATTTTACTTAATCATGCTGATCCTCTCCATGCTCCCAGTACAGCAGAATATTGCAAAGAAAAAGCCACTTAAAAATTGCTAATTTTACTAGACTGAGGCTAGTAAAATTGATGCTTTCCTTGAGGCTAAGTACTAGAATCTAATCTTCCTGAGTCTGTGCCATTACCAAGAGGTAACTGACGTATGAAGGTACCAAAAAAAAAGCTGTTGCAAAAGTGTTCTAATGGTCTAGAAGTCTGGTCAAATTTTCTAAAGACAAAACACAATTGCATATTGTTTGAATTATGTTTCAGCCGCATGTATAAAATCAATCCTTCAAACCTGAAATGACTGCTGGTTTTGATTAATCATGTAGTGGCACGTTTTAATTCTCCAAGTAGGTTAATAACTTCATGTATTCATTGTATAAGTAATTCCTAAAATCCTGAATGCTTACATGAGCAACTTTAGTGGCTTATATTTTCTTTTATTGAAATATATTACAGGAAATACCTTAGAGCCTACTTCATTAAGTTTCATTGTAAAAAGCTGTATGCCTCAGAAAAAAGCATACTAATCTGTAATACTTGTTTTTAAAGGGAGACCTCAATTCTTTATTTGAAAAATTGCAGTCAGTATCTCTCAACTTCATTACAAACACCAATAGGTGCTCCCATTCTGCTGCTGCTGAAGTCGGTGAAAAAAGGTTTTTCTTCCTCAAGGATCAGTGTAACACCAGGATTAAAATAAAATTAATTCAGAAAATGTGGATTCATCGGTATTTCCACCTCAAGTTAAGATAATGTGGAAGGTTGGATGTTTGCTATGAAATTATATGCAAAGGAACATTTTCAAACCACAGCATCCTCCAGATCTACAGTTGTGCGAACCTGCAGGAGGTCCCAGTGGTTATGCAACTTTGAGGATGTTTTTAGGATAATCGAACACCCACAATGCCACTTATAGTCTGGGTAAAACAAAAATCCCCTGAATTTCTAAGGATTAGATTTTATTTTAAATTTATTTTGAGTATACAAAGCTGGAACTGCATAAAGGTAGAGCTGAGATCCAAATCAAATTCCATGAAGTTGCACAGCTGTTCATGAAATGCTGTGTCCTTTAAAGAAGTCCTATGGTTTTGTAATGAATATAACTGCTGTCAGCGTTGGGTGTTAGGTTTGATTCTTTTGTTATCGTTGGTTTAGTAAAATTCTTTCACTGATGATGCTGAATGATCTACCTCAGTGAATATTTATTGATTTTCTAAAAAGTCTATTTTAGGAAATGTTCTTACACTGTGTTTTCACATTTACTTATAATTTCATTGCTATATCTACAAGCTACTGTTCTTCCTGCTGACAGAGCTTAAAGAGCCATATAAAGTTGTGAAAAGGTTCAAAAGAGATATTTCAAAGAGCCCTGAAAGAAAATTAAAGTAAAGATGGAATTAAGGGTTTTTTAAAAGCTAAATTCTTTAGGATTTATGTCAGCTTGTTGCCTACACTCCATTGACACTTCATCTCTTGACTTCATATTTGAGGGCTTATGCCATTAAATTATTGAGCTCAGTAGGTCAAATGATGCATATTCAGGAGATTTAAAGACATTTTCACAGCTAAAAAAAAAAAAAAAAAAGAAAGAACAGCTTAACGTCAGTTTTAAAACTGCTAAACCTGTAGAAATTCCTAAAGCATAAAATGAAAAACATCGCTGCTTGCTATGCTTGGTCTGCATCTCTGGAAAACACTTTGTGATAGACGTAAAGTTAGCTTTTAACAGTGCCCTTCCCAAAAGACTGTAATTCCAAAAAGGCAGAGAGCTGTACAGCAAATGTTACTTGCACAGGATTACTGTGCTCCCTGAAAGCTCTTGCTGTCCTGCAGAAGAAAATAAATATTGGAATTTCTAAAATGTAGGTTGCCTTGCAAAGGCACACCTGCACTGCTCCTGTTTTCCAATGAGGAAAGGAAGGCAGGTGGTATTCTGAAAGATTTCTCCTCCATTTCTTTATTCTGTGTGTAATGTTTTCATTTAAAACAGCTTGGAAAAGTGGACTTTCCAGCCCGCCGGTGAGATGGGGTGAAAGTGGTGAAAAAACTGCTAGAAATGATAAAGGGTATAATGAGAGAAGACTTCGGGGTTTCAGTCCAAAAAGTTGCGTGTCCATTTACACTTTTATTGCTTATCATGGCTGAACCATTGGCTTGTTTGTCTGGCAGAGAAAGTCACACACCTCTATCTTTGAACAGGGTATAGAGGCACGTGCAGAAGCCTCCGGTGTCCTATGAGGGCGACCTGCAGAGGAGAAGAAAACCAGGGGGAGACCTCAAAAGCAACAGCAGGAAAAGAAAAGGGCTTTGTCTGAGCCCAGCAGCAGAAGCAGCGGCACAGGTAAAGTTCCTGGAGAATTTCAGCCTTTGTTTCTTGCTAGATCCAGATTTACACTGAGCCTAAAGGCTTTTGCCTTTAGAGAGTCTGAAAACTAGCAAGTATACTGCGTGCTGCATCCTTTCACAAGGAGGAGGGAAAAAGCAAGTTAATAGAGAAATTAAAACAGGTTTTTGGTCGTTGTTTCATTGACCAAGAGAATATTGAAAGGGCCAAATGTAATGTTTTTGGGAAAAGGAAACATAGCAGGAATTTCTATTACTGCATTTCTCTGCTTTCTGAAAATTCCGGTGTGAATTGAGAAAATAATGAGGGAAATAAAACACTTGCCAGGTTTAGAGAGACAGCTCCAGTTAGACAGACATCTCACATAAACTGAATTTTGGCAAGATAGCTTTATTACAAGAAAACAAAGATTCAGCAATGTGGTTACATATGTAGGCAAGAAAACTGTACTGGAAAGTACTGACAAAAGAAGGGAGTATGAGATGGAGGAAAAATAATATTGATTGTACCATAAAAGTGTATGTTATAAAAACAGTGCCCAAGCAAGTCAAAGAATGAGAAGGGAAAGGAAAAAGAGAAAAGCTGTGGAAGACACAGTGAATCACGAGGCCAGAGCTGCTGGTGGTGCAGATGGAAGGTGCTATCTCTCCATGTTAACCATGCAAAGGAGACACTTCCAGCAGGATCAGGACATGCTTGCTCTTTCCTGGGGGGTGTGGGAAATGTGAGCGCAGCACTGTGCCATCATGGGCAGGTCCACAAGGTGGGATGTGATGGTGCCAGCTGGTGGTCTGCATGGAGGGACTGATGGTCCCCTGAAAGGTTGCTACATTCATTTAATTATTTTTATAACATCTCCTAGGCTTATGTTTCTATTAAATAGAGTTTATCTTGAATTTTCTATGTATGGGCTGTCATGTCTGACAGAGAGGAATATAGCTCACAACACATCAGCTTTCAGCAAGGAAAAAAGTCAGTTTATTATAGAACCATAGAATGGTTCGAGTTGGAAGGGACCTTAAAGATCATCGAGTTCCAACCCCCCTGCCATGGGCAGGGACACCTCCCACCAGACCAGGCTGCTCAAAGCTCCATCCAGCCTGGCCTTGAACACCTCCAGGGATGGGGCACCCACAGCTTCTCTGGACAACCTGTTCCAGTGCCTCACCACCCTCACAGGAAATAATTTCTTCCTAATATCTAATCTGAATCTCCTCCCTTTCAGTTTAAAACCATTACCCCTCGTCCTACCACTACATTTCTTTTATTGCTACCTGCTTAATTTCAGGTACTGGTCTAGCTCCTTGAGTTTCCATGAATTCCCTGGCTGCCTACCTTAAACCACATCAGTTACTTTTCTGTATTTTATCTGTATTGTATAATGCAGGGTAGGAGTAATACACCTCTCTGAAGATCAGGGGAAAACTCTGGAAAAAAGGAGAAATAATAGAAGGATGTCAGAATAAGCACTTTACCAGTCCTGTATTGTTAGTCTGAATTATTTTGTGACCACTTCTGAAGGAAATACATCAGAATGTTATAAATTATATGTGAACAGAAAAAAAAAAATCTATTCTCAACAAACACATGTCTTAAAATAAATCCTCTAATAAGCCTCTAGTCCTGGATGGTTGTTTTTTTATTATTGTAATTCTTATGCTTTAAGGACTCAAGGTTCATTGTTGGCTTGAGTTAAAAGGCTGTTTATTGCAATTAATGCTGTCTGTGGAACAGCAGAATAAAAGTTTTGTGGTTTATTGGTTTCTATTTATTAATAAAATGCATTCAAACTGTCTGAAGTTGAACACAACAGCATATTACGTTGATTTGAAGGCCCTCATCTCAGAAATAATGTATACATCCAAAGACATGCTGGCATTTAGAACACCACACCAGGAAGGAGTCTTACAGCACCTGAAGGAAATTTTAGTGACACAACGTTTTCAGGTAAGAAATAGTTTCTGGATGGTGGTACAAAAGTGCACGTGTGTCTTTTTCCTGGCAAAATCCAGCAGAGAAGAAACTTTCCAGCACCTGTTTGGGGACTACCAGTTTGCCAGACAGTGCCTGTTCAAAGGACAGTGATTTTTCCTTCTTACCCCTGTCTTAGATCCTCTTTGCTTCTAGTACATCTCTAGTACATTGAGTTTGTTCCAGCAGATGAGAAACAGGATTTTTCCCATTAAATTAAGGCAGTGTATTTTGCTAGTTACCAGTTTACAGTGATGTAAAAATAAGTGATGACTTACGAATGCTGGAGAGTAGTTAGTTCAAGAATTACACTCATGTCAGAGACCTGACATAAACAGCTTGAATTTACCAATCATTGCTTTTCACTACAGATAGTTTAAAAACATATGTTAAAGGTAAATAAATATTCTTGAATTCATGCACCTGGTGTGCTTTAACAACTATGTTTTCTTTCAAATTAAAAAATAAGTTTTCCTCTTCATCAATCCAATCCAACATTATACAGTATTACTAATGGATACAGACTTCTTCCTGAAATATTTAAACTCAGAGTTTCTAGGGAATTTAGGCTTTGTTATTTTGCTATTATGATTAAAAAAAATATTCAGTTTTTCTTTCAAAAAAGGAAAAAAAAATTAAGCATGTCTTTCTGAGCTGCACGTGGAGAGGTTTCCATTTTAGCAGTCATAGATGCAGGCATTCCGTCTGTATGCTCCACAAAACATGTCAGCAGCTGCGTGCCTTTTAATCAATAAAAAGGCTGCAAAGAACTGTCTAATACAATCACATATATGAGACTGTAAAATTATTATTCTTCTTTGGAAAGGATGGGAGTAGGGGGCTGGGTTGATGTTTGCTCATGGTGTTATCATAAGAAATTTCCACTTGACAAACATTATTATTGTTATTGTGGAAATTATTGCAATTATTTTACTTGCTTTGTAAGTAGTTTGCTAGATGGGAGTGCTTGCCTGGACTTTAAAGAAGCTCCACTGGTTTTGCTTTGCATTTGCAGTAAATCCTATGAATAAGTCCCACACACAAGCTTTTGAAAATATAAGCTCCTAAACTTTCAGTAAATCCTGATTTCTGATGACACAAGGGCAGGATTTTGATTCTCTCTCTGATAACATGACAAGATTATTGCAGGGGCACAGGAGCTCATCAGCCTGGCAAGAAACAGGACATCCCACCATACAAGGAACAGTCAGTAAGGGACTTCCTTGAAAGCTCCCTTGTTTTTAAAAAAATAAACAAAAATAGGAGTTTTCCAGCATCATGGGCAATCCTGTGGGCACTGAGAGCACCCACACGGTGTTGAGATCTCGTGCATGCTTTGATACCAGCTGAGCGACTTCAGGGCAGTTCCTAAAAAGCTCTGTAGGTCCCCTGTACGGGCAAAGCTGGTAGAGAGCAATTTTATTCTAACTACCATTTCAATATGGGATTTGAGTGTGTAGTGCAGGGAATTTGCATTGTCCAAGGCGTTTGGCAAGCCCAACTGCTGCGCTGCTTGCTCACCTAACAAACATTTTCCCTTTGACTCCAATGGATACTGGGTTATAAACAAATGACAGTATGTCCCTGAAACTGTCTCAGCAGAGGAGAACCCAAATAATGGCAATGATGGGTATTGTATGAAAGATGATTAAAGCAATTGCTAATGTACTCTGAGCTTAATGAATATTTTAATACAAAAATTTACCATTGATTCTCCCAGACAGCGACAATCAGAAGCACCCTGAAACTGTACGATGCCCACTGTTGAGTACCTCTTTTTTGTAAAATTTAATTTGATCGTATTATTTATTTCACTTTTGAACATAAACTTTATGTTTTGCTGCTTAAAGAAAATGAAGAGTGTAATAGAAAGCTGTGTGTGAATAGCTGTGGCTAACTGTTGAAGAAAAAGCTATTGAAACTGGATATTAGGTAAACCCTCTCAACAGTAAGGACAGGTATATCAATTTTTAAAGGGCTGGCAACAAACACTCCATCTCTTTAAATCTTGAAAGCTGGGTCCGGATACCTTAATTGAATATATATTCTACTTTAGCCTAAAAGTTTTTAGATTTGATGTAGGAATTACTGCATGACGTTTTCTGGCCTCTGTTATATGGAAGGTCAAATCTGTCGATCACGCTGATCCCTTTGGGACTTAAAATCTTTAAATCTATTGCAAAGAATCTAGCTGCCAATTAACTTATGTGCTTGGAGTACAGATCTTCAGTTGAGAGTTTCACATGCCTGTGCTGGTTTACCTTCAATTCCTGGAAGAAGTTGAGAATGTTTAGTTGCTTCCTAACCACATGGGACTGGTTTCTGTTTAATTCGTATTTTTTCATTACAACTTCTGGATCTGTAGTTTTTATCTTAATTATTTGCTCTAAGACTTTATTTTTGTTCTGTATCCTTTCAGCTTACAGGATAGTGAACAAGGCACGTGGACATCATGCTCAACTCAACCCTAAGTATTACGATTAAAACCACATGAAGTTAATTTTGTCTTTTTGCCTTTTTAATCTGCATTAGGTACTATTTTAAGTACTAAGGTGTTTTTTTCCTTTGTGGCTTTTGTTTGTTTTCTAGTGCCTTTAGTATATCGTGCTTTATATATTGTTGAACTACTTCTTTGTCCGTTAGCAGCTCCCTGATGAATTGGGATGAGCTTGCCGATTCAGCTGACAGAAAGAAGAGAGGATTCATGTTTGGTGGCAGCATGAAGTTATACTGGCTTAAGATGAGAAAGACCTAACGTTTGTCATCTGTTGTTTATTCTCTTGTCCTTTGCTGAAAGAGGACATCTTGTTGTGGATGGCTCGTTTGGAGTTTTTAATGTTTGTGTCACTCTGTATTTATGGAGTTGTTTTGCACTTTGTAGGGAAGGTAGTGAGGTTTATGCAATGATCCTTGGAAACGTTGCATCTTCAGTGAGAGAGAAGGAGAAGAGGAAAGAGACGGTAGTGTTTACTGCCAGCTTCACCTGGAGCCCTTGGTACCAGCCATGGCCTTGGAGTGTGGAGCAAATGCCTAACAAGGATCAAGAGCACAAACATTCGCTCTGAAACTGCACAGTAAGTCAATGTGAGGAATGGAGAAAACATCCCAAGTCGTCAAAAATAGCTCAATAGAAGAAGAAAAACTGCAACTTACACAGTATGTACCTGGGTAAGGTTCATTCTCTAGAGCAATAGAGACTGTATTCATGGTCATGAGACCAAATTCAGGTCACATGACAAACATTACTATGCTGTTTTACTGGTCATATGTGATAATATATACCATTATATATAGTCATTATGTAGTCATTACAGGCCAGTGAATTACATATAGAAACATCCTCGCAAACACCCCAGCATTGTAATTAAGGACAGAGATTTTTTTTCTTTTTTTGGCAAAAATATTTTGTGAGAAACAAGTCGGTCCACAGAACCAAACCAGCAAAGGATTACTTCAGACCGTAAGATAAGACACAAAGTTCTTCTCAAAAGGCAGCAGGAATCTTTTTGGTTGAAAGTACAAAACAAGACAAATTCCATGTTGCCTTTTGTGTCAGCTTTGTGACTTCTCTCAGGACCGTTTCTAACATTTATGCATACTGCACAATTTAGTATCATATACCTTCTTTTTTTTTTCCCTTTTTTTTTTAACCTTGCTGTTCAAGATACGCTGTATTGAAACGGGGTAGCAATTTTGATTGCTGTAATCATACCTACCATACTTAAACATTCTGAAGTGTTCTTCATCTCCTAATTTTCGGCTATCAGTAGCGTTTATGACCCACTTTATCCACTCTTGAAATCATAGCTGCTGCAACAGAGCACCCACTGTAAGAGGTTGTCAGCAGCCTTTTAAATTGTGAACTCCTGTTATTCAGCATCTCAATAAGTTGGTGGTTTGGTTTTTTTTTTGCTTCTTCCTTTGCAGGAGAAGAGAGAAGACCGGTTTGGATCATGACTGCTTCTTGTTCTTTCCAGACTATTCTTAATAAAAGGCATGCTAAAATAATTAAGGATAGCATTAAAAAGCCCTAAAAAATTACTCGGCTGACTCCTCCTTTAGTTTAATGGACACTAACTAATCATTGCCTTTCAAAAACGTAACCTAAGCTATTAAATGTTTAGAGTTTTTTCTCCTCCCTTTTCAAGTATATTATCAACAAATTTAATTAAACTGACCACAAAAGAACCCAGAAATAGGAATACAAAAGATATTGGATTTTTTGACAGATATGAACGTGCTAATTAGCCTTCAAATCAGCCATGCTAAAAATGAAGTCTTCAGTACACATTTCTATTGCTTTTTATTAAAAGTAAAGAATTAGAAAAATACCAAATGTCAAAGAACAGATAATTAAACTTTCAGCATATTGAAACAATATTGGTAAATCTTACTGATATGCTGTTTATAAAAAAAGAAATACAGTGTTGGAATTATAATGAGAACCTGCACTGTTGAATCTGTGGGAACAAAGCAATTTATACTGTTTTCTAGAGCTATTTAAATTGTTTCTTTTATGTCATATGGTTTCCTCTAGCATTTTTTTTTCCAAGTTCTGTTTTTGCAGGTCTGTTTTCTCCTTGTTTCTTATTTGAGTGCTGAAGATCATCTGAGTCTAAACAATTAACTTTCACATGGTTTTCAATCAAGACCTTTGCAAAATGGCCAGTTTCACAATGGTTTTAACTGTGAATTTGATTTAGTCTTTACCCCTGTTTTCTGTTTCTCTCCTCAGGTTATAAAACTTTGTGTGATTTTTCTGTCTTTTCTTAGTATGACCATGTAACTTGGACAACTGTTCTGCCTCTAATTGTTTTAAACTGCACTGAAAATCATTAATGTTATTTCTAGTGATGTGCTTGCAGTTGATATCCTGAAAATTTGAACATTCCCTGGGAAATCCTGGTTCCAATGGAGTTAAGGAAACATTCTTGTTAAGTGAGCATTTTTGCCTGTATATATAGGTCTAAATATAATTAAAAATTAGATCCTGATTTGTCTCCCAACTCATCTTTAATAGAAATAGTAAATGCAGCTGTTATAGCTAATATTTTACAAACTGTTAGTTTACTTTTTCCAGGATGATTCTTCTATATGGGATGTTCTCCTGAGTCATTCAACTGAAGTGAAAGTGACAGTCCTGTTTAGTGATCTTATTTCAAGAATTAGGATGCCAAGTTCTTTTCCACTGGTGTTGGAGCTAATATCTGCTGAGACCGTAATAACATGTGAAGCCAAGAGAATTTTACAGGGCACAGGTTTCCTTAAAAGCATTTCCTAGTGTTATTACTGTCTTTTATCACTGCATGCATTTTAAAATACAATTTTTTGTAGTATCCAGACACTGCAATATTTACCCAACTATTAAAACTAACAGTATATGATATATGAACAAGTGACAAAATGGTTTTGATGGATGAGGTGGGTTTTAACTGCAGAAGAGATAATTTCTACTTGCTTCACTTACAGGTGGTGTCACTGCCTGAAAGGAAGAATACACAGAATAAAAAGGCATTGAAGAACCTGTATAGATACAATTTTTCTTTGGAAATGATTTTGTTGTTCTTTTGGGCTGCAGCTGGAAGGAAGTGTTGCTCTTTTCAGACACATAATCTAAAAGCATCTGAAAAAGCAAAGGTAATAGACTCAAGAAGGAGTTTTTTCCAAATGCTCATGCTGAATATGACAAATTTCTGGCTGCATTGTTGAGGCCTTATGTAAAAATGAAAACCCTATTTAATTCATGTCATAGCTTTGCATTCAGATTACCAGGGGGTACTAACACAGCAGTGGGCAGGACTGATGATGGGAGTTTTACCCATCATGAGTTTTTTGAAAGTAGTATTTGTGTGTAGTTTATAAAATCATGGGTTTTCCTCACTACAGGTGTGCATCCCAGCCTCAGCAGATCTAATGCACAACTACACTTCAACCTACCCGCACCCAAACACAGAGTTTGCATCTTGCATTGATTAAAAAGAAGGGGAATAGAAATTATTGCCTAAATAAAAGAGAATTAAAGAGGAAAAGAGAATCTAATACGGGCCAGGCGTCCTTCTTATTTTACAAAAGGCTTCTTCCATAGGCTCATTTTGCAAATCTTTTCTTCATGTTGACCTCCTGCGTTTTGTCACCTTCTAAATTTTGACCCGAGAACACCCTCAGGAGGAAGGGCCTGGTGCAAAATTGTTAAAACCATGCTCAAAAGAATGGTAGCAGGAGGCAGTCTCAGTATGAAATTTCTCTTCCCCATTTGTACTGGATGTCTTAAGAACACGATGGTGATTTTAATTTTTCTTAAACTTATATAATGTTTCAAAAAGATGACCAGCTTGGCTTCTTGGGTTTTCAGGAATGTGGGTTGCTGGCTCTGTTTCATTTCCCCAATGAAAATTTGATGTCACAAATACATTCAGAGTGGACACAAACCTCAAGAGAAAAGAGCAGATTTGTTTATTGAAAATCATCACTATGTCACCTCTAGCGGCAGGGAAAATGTGAAGGCAGAAAATTATTCAAATCCCGTGTGTCCTGACTGCAAAGTGCGTTTGTAGGACTACAGAGAATTATAAGCAAATAGACTCACTAGACAGCGTCTCTAGTCTTCTGCTGTTTTATTTAATTATTTTCATTTAATCCTGTTTCAAAGGCAGAATTCTCTCCAGCTTTTCAAAGTGAGCATATGGACATTGTATGGATATCACAACTGCATCTTATTATCCAGCTGCTATTCGTGTGTAAATCGGGAACAGCTGCATGGCTGGCCGTCTGGAATACACTGAATCAACCAGGTGCTTCCATAAAAATATCTCTGAATACTTTTAGTCAATCCTCATTTAATTTAGACAGTTGCTGTTCCTTGCAGAAGATCGTTGAAACATCAAGATAGCAGATAGAAAGCAGTTTGAATTAATAGAAGTATGGAAACTGTCTAGAGGGGGGAGAGGGAGCTCACTCTTTCTTCTTTACCTTTACAAATCGAGAATTGGGCGGATTGAGACTAAAAAATAAAAAAGTCTGGGTGGGTTTAGCATCCTTGAAAATGCCAAAAATGGAGTAATTGGCTGACTGGTACAGACTGCAGATGGGGCTCTTTCATCACTGCCCTTAGTGAATGAAATTCTTTTCCTTCCACATTCAAATCTAATATAGGCTTTTTGATTTCACCCCAGATGGTTTCACCTTTGAGCTAAGAAGCAGCCTGAACAGTAAGGTATGTATAATTGGAGCAAATCATTCAAGTCCCTTTAAAAAGCAACACATTAAGCATGCACAAATTTTAAAAAGGACAATTATAAAGAAACATCTTTTTAAAAGTGCTTTTGCAGTGAATAAAAAAAATTATTTCTTCACGCTTCTGTGCAAAGTGGGTGGCTACAAAGCATGTGCATAGATTTCTGGAGATACAATACAAAGGGGAGGATAATAATAACCTTTTTCTGTCACCAGAGAGAGTGCACAAAGATTTCATCAGCATTTTGCACAGTATGATAAAAAATGCATTAAATCCTCAACATCAATGGAGGTTCAAAGTGAAACAGAATGAAGCAGAATAAGGTACCCATAAAGAAAAGAAATAGCTAAATGATATTAAGGAAGCCAAGATAACTGCAAAATTAACAACACAATATCTTATAGAGTCTCCTTCTGCTAACAAAAGACAATCTTTACCACCTAGCATCTCCATTCAGTCCTGGAAAAAAAAGGTAATTACATTCTGGAATGAACAAAATAGTAAAGGCATAGTTTTACGATGATAATTTTAAATTTGAAGTTAAGATACTTGAACTCTGACCTCTCAATATAAAGAGAGACTTGCTGTCTCTACCAACAGCATGATGTTGAATGATCCCAAAGGCAGTTTGAAGTCAAGAATAGGTCCCTGACTACATTTCTTGATGTATTATTGCCCTCATATTGATGACTTGATGGCTATTCTTGGGGGAGAATTTTGCAGGCTGCCTTGATGGAAGCAGAGCCCTTTGGGACACGGTCGCATGCAGCACAGAGCGAGCCATCAGGATACAGTACATTGGTGCAATGGCACCACTGGCCAGAAAAGGCATGAAGGGATTTCCTGGAAAGCGGGATCCTCTTTGGAAAGACTCCCCTATCCCTTGCTGAAAATAAAATTTGTAAGGTTTCTTCAAGTGCTGTGGCAGGACATCACTCTCTTCCAGAAGCTGCCGGTCGCAGATTTCAGCATGAAAGCTCAATGCCAACAAATGTGTGCAGATTGCACTGTCAGCTCTTAAGTCATGAAAAGAAATAGGCCTGGGGGGCAGGCAGTGAAATGCAGGAAACACAACTCTTTTCGACAAGGCAGTCCATTAGCTTGCACAGAGGTCTCTCAGAGGAAGAATGCGGAATCCAGCAGCTCTGAAACCAAGCAAGAAAAGCCCTTTATTAGCAACAGGTGGAGAAACAGCCCTAAGAGGTCTCCCCCATGACAGAAACACCCTGTGTCAAACCCATATCTGACCTAAGCAATCTCCTCCCGTTGACTACAAGTCTGTCAATGTGATTGCTGCGTGGTTAGTGCTGATGAGGTTGGTTCTGCTAAGACACCATCCATCCATCAGGGACAGTAATCACAGGCTTAAAGCACGCACAAGTTGTACGCTACTCAGCCCAAGACGGAGTGGCTTAAGGTCTGCTTTTAGTTTAAAATATCCATGAACCTCTAAAAACCCAAACCCAAAGATTTTTGCTTAGCTACTGCTTCTCAGCAGGAACCATATTTGGGAGACTTTTTCCCATGGAAGTCTCCTGCTTTGTATTTGTGGTTGAAGCCAACAGACCCAGAAATATTTTGTGGGTTGCTTGTTCTTATTTTGCTGTTTGCAGCTACACATTTGTCTTCAAAATCAAAGGTCAGAGGCTTGTATTAATTAAAAATACTTTAGAAATGCGTATCTTGGAGCTCTTCAAAAGCCAGAATCCTAAAGAGCAGGTGAAAAGAGTTGCAGAAAAGGAGGTTAAGGAAGATGCGAACTATTTTAATTTTATTTTTTTTTAGACCTGTTTCTATTATCCACATCTCTTTCAAACAGAGAAGTTTTAAATCGAGTAAATTAAACCTTAACACAGTTCACCTTTTGACACGGTGCTTAGGTAAAAATGGCTCCTGAGGTCACTGTGCTGCTGCAGCAGCCCCACAAGAGCCAAAGTAATTTTGTTTAAATTCAAAACATGTTCTGGCAACACACACCCATCTGCTAACCCTCTGGCAAAGAGTCAGGTCTGCAAAAGTAATATAAAGATGCAACTCCTTGCTTCTAGTATGATTTTTCACCCCTTCAGGTACCTCCGAGAGCTTTTCAACTACCTGAAATAAGTTCTCTAACAACCCCAGAAAGTAGGTAACAAATGCAAGGGGGGAGAGAGGCGGATAAAAGGAAAGAAAGAAAAGGTCAGTCAAAGGGAGGAGGATAGAGACAGGAAAAGCAGAGTTTCAGGGGGGAAGCTCTTTTGTTCATTTTGTTGTTGGATTATAGGTGGGGGGATGGATGGGGCAATGCTCTTGTGGAAAGGCTTGGGGTAGGAGGAGGAAGTTACTGAGTTGGGGGGTTTAAAGATAGCGATACTGATTATTTTATCAATAAAGTGTTAGAGACATATTTAAATATTCTGATGTACCTTCAAATGTTTTTGGCAGTTCTGCGGTGTTTGCATCTGTCATGAAAACAAGGCAGACCCACCATGCGTTCCTGGGAATTGGTTCATGTGCCAAAAAAAGAGGTAGTCTCCTTCATTTATCCTTGTTTTGTGCTTATGCACTCATGTTACAACATGATGAATTAATCGTGTCTTACAATGCTACAGGTTGACTGCATCAAACTGGGTGAGAGTAAAATATTTCAGTGCACTAATTACCATATGTTTCAAAAAGGCTTTTCTGCATATGATATAGTATGCATATATATGACCATAAGTAAAGAAGAAAAAAGAATGTTAATACATGTTTTTTAAGAAGAAAAGTTTACATGTGAAGCAGAATAGCAGTTCTGATCACTAACAAACAGAGGAAATATGGGACAAAAATAAAGAGTCAAAAGTCAGTGTTGGGGAGAGCGGGAAGTGAGAGAGGCAGAAATAACATAGCAAAGGCCTTACAAATGTTACATACAGATGTTGAAAAGGGTACATTGAACCAGATGTTTCTTCCTGAAGAAGGAAGCAAGTGTTTTGCAGGGTAGATGTAAGTATGCCTTATTAAGACCTGAGCTGGGGTCAGTAAGACCCTACCAGCCTCCCCACCTATGGTGATGGAAGCAGAGCTCCATGCCAGTGGGATTTCAGTGCCTCGGAGGAAGGTTGAAGTGACCAGAGTTTTGAGCTAACACCCTGAATGATATCACTGTGGCAACCAGCAGCAGGAATTGGTGGGCATAGGAGTTCAGCCTTGCCTGGACAGAACTGGTGCAAAGATGTCCTTGATCTTCCCATGAAGGGCTGGTGGCAGCAGAGCAGCTGGATGGGGAAGGAAGCCGAGCCACACGCTGAGAGAATGAGGCATACCATGGAACTTGGGTTTTGCAAGTGCAAATTGCACCCATAAAGAGGAATCTTTTTTTTTTAGGCATTTGGGTCGCACTTTGTGGTGTTGGAGAATAAAAATTAAGAAGGAATTTCAAAGAATCATTTTGATAAAACGAATGTGTGGGAGCAAAGAGGATGGTGGGATCTTAATCTGCAGCTTAAATCATTTTAAAAATGAAATGTCAAATACGAAACTAAGGGGGGAGGAGCGTGTTTGTAGGTTTTTTGTTTGTTTTAGAAAAGATATTTTTTCCCCCAGTTTGGACTACAGATGGGTCTCATGGGATTTGCTTTCAAACATAAGGGAGATATTCAGGCTTTCAGATTTCATTACCACTTTCTTCATTATTGTGCCTTGAGGAGCTATAAATAACACATGGCTAATTTGTGAATATGGCACGTTCCAGGGGATGTGTGTATTTTAATCAGGGCACCTTCTGACATTTGGTAATTGGTTTACAGATTTGTTATATAATTTGATGATTATTAAGTTGCTAAGAGGAAAAAATCTAAATTTATGTGATCTAAAATCTGCCCTCATTGGACTCTTACAGCAGCTGTGCTCCATATAGGTCTAACTGAGGACAGATTTTAAGTCAACAAGTGCATAAAATGGAATCTATTTTCTATTTCTTATAGTTTTAGTAATGTAATTAGTCATTAT
>JAOXNO010000033.1:4401170-4411567 GCA_028565335.1 Limnodromus scolopaceus
AACTATGTGTGTATATCACTACACTGTTTGATTTTAAGAAGTATGTTAATTTTGTCTAGTAAGGAATGAGTTTTTATGTGGGAAGGTGCATGTTTGTTCCTGGCGGGGGGAAGGGGTTGACCCATTGATACGAACAAGTGTTGCCAGCATTCCAATTGAGAGCAGTTACCTTAGATGCTGCTGCAAAAGACACTTGGAAAATCTGTGCAAAGTGACCATCCACAAAAGCCGTTTTACTTCTGGAATGAATGTAAGTTATTTAAGCATTACACGTATAGCAAATTTACTTTTATGATTTGATCCTTTGAATGGAGATGTTTTTGTGCCAAAATGAGCTTTACTCAGTCCTGTCCAGGAGGCAGCAGTACCGTCAGGTGTCTGCATAAGCTTACTTTGCTTTGTACTCAAGGGCACAGATTCAGGGGATAAAAGACTCATTTTGTATCCTGTCTGTGCATTTCCCATACCTGTACCTCACACAGAAGAGAAGAAGTCATCTTGAGGGGAGAGGACGAGCTGTAACCATGGCAGCTGCATGCTGGACCTTTCCCAGCAAGGGCTTGTGGCCACAAACCAGCAGGTCAGAGCCAGCACCTGAGATTTGTGTGCTTCATCTGCCAGTGCCTGTCATCTCACCTGGCTGTTGCTCACATCTCAATACAGACATCTCACAGAATTGTAGCTACTTGGGGATATCAACAGCAATTTTCTTTATATCTACACAGTGGCATTCATATTTATGCATTAACATCATATGCCACTGGCATATCTGCGTTTTTTCTCTGAGGGCATTTCCAAATAGACATTCAATTACTACCTTTCCTTTCTTCAGCATTCAAAATCATGTTTATTTTCAAAAACAGTTCTGATGATGTCTTTTGTGTAGCCCTGCTCTCCTGCAGCTGCGGTACCCAGTCCCTGAAAATGGGCTGGGTAGTGATTTTGAGGCTCCGTATGAGAACAGCCTGCCTACAAGAATAGACATATGACGTGGATTAATAAGTGATATTATCTTTCATTTTTGTATTATCAAAGGTACAGACATTTACAGTGCAGTACATAAAATTTATCATGTTTTAAATTTTAGTTATCAAGTATTCATCTTCTCTTTTGCACAAAATAAGACATACCTGTCTGTATTTCCAAAGCTATCTTACTTCTCTGGCTATACTTATTGCCACATAATGTTTTGGGTAGCCACTAATTAACTAATATTTCAGCTATAGATTACTGTATTGTGGTTGTTCATTTATATTATTGGCTCACTGGATAAGGGCAATATGTGCAAAACAGCGGGTTCAGATGTGAACATCTGCTAGTTAGCAGCTAGGAGCAGGCAAGCAGTTCATAGCAAGAAGTTCATGCCATTAATTTATTTTTTTTACCTTTCATAAAACATCCCGCCCCCAGACTATGACTTTTAGTATGCTTTTTGCTAATCTGAATTGTTTTATTAATATTTCTGGCCATGAATAATCTGGAACTGGAATTCAGAGTACTTCTATGCTTACGTTATATTTTTCAAGTTATGCTACACTTAATCAATGCATTATCAGTATTTTGAGACTGATGCTGGGTAAAACAAAACTGTAGTAAAAATCCATTAATGCCCTTGTGATTTCTTCACAGTTTTGTTGCAGCAAACATCCCATCAGCAACAGCCCTATCGCAGTGTACGGAGGTCCAATTTGTCTGCCCAGCCAATTGTCCCTGCATACTCCTGTACCAGCTGCTCACAAGCAGCAAGAGCTGCCCTGTCATCTTTGCATGTGGAGCTGCTCCATCATTGCACATGGAGCTGCTGGGGAGCCCGGCTGCACCCTGAGCCAGCACTGCTGATGGCTGGGGATGGAAGGCCATGAAAGGCTGCAGATGGGGCTCTTGCTGTCCCATCAGCTGATGATCACAGCCACCTGTGGCATGTTTTGAGATTAAAAAATGCCAAACACTTGTGATAGATGTTAGCATCTGTCACTGCAGCATGATTTGAGGCAGCCTGGGCTGTACAAGGCTGGCAAGTTACCAAAAGTGTTTCCTTTCCCAAACTTCACCTCTGCTGGCATGTTGAAAACCTGCAGAGGCTCCAGGTGCTGGAGAGCTTGTATTTGCCTTCTGCATCTTGCTGATGACATTTTATGATGTTTTACATCAGTGTTTCCCTCTGCCGCTGAGGCAGGAGGAGTGATGGGGATTCTTGAAATAGTTGTGTTTGCTGCGAGGACAAGGACACACAAGGGGCACATTTAGAAACCAGAAAGACTCCCCACGCAGTAAGGTGAGTGACTGCTCTGGTCCCATGCAATGCTGCCCAAGAAAAGCCACAATTACTTTTGTGTTGCTAGACACAGATCCTTGACTGTGGCTGGAGCCTGTGCCTTGGGAGCAAAAGGGAAAGGGACATTTCTGCAGGGTCTGATGGGGTAATAGCTCTTGCTTTTCTGCTGAACCAGGCACCTGGGTCCGTGTCAGCTTCTCCTGTCGAATATTGGAGAAAACATTAACCCTGCTTCCCAGTGGAAATCACTGCCCAGCACTTCCCCATCCCTTACTCCTTTGGACTCAAGTGTGGTATAGCCCTGCCAGGAGCTCTTGTGCTTTATGTTAGGGCTCTTTTTTTAATGTTTTTAAACTTTTTTTAAATTTTACTCATTTCTGTGCATCACAAGGCTGCTTAAACAAATTACTTTTGAGGGTCATAGTCTTCCTTACATGAATTGCTTCATTGTAGTGTATCATAGACAACTCATTTAAGACATAATTTCTTATTTGTAGGAAGCAGCGTGTCCTCTCTTTGAAAGCTGTGCTGTTTGTCAGCTTGAGTCTCATACAAACTTCTTTTGATGAAACTCCATGTGCCATGATTGAGAAGGACTTTTTACATGAGCATAATTTCAGGTAGGTCTGATGCATACGGACACTCATACACATGCTTATATTGAGATGGAAATCTACTGATTTCAGTAGAATTATTCAAGGATTTGTCCATAATTTGTCACCTTTACCTCCAAAAGACTCATCTCCAATGTAGCTGTATAGTCTGTCAACTCACCCAGTGGCTGGTTGGCAGATTGTGTGTGAGGCCATCAGCTTTGATGGCCCTGGTAGGCGTGGGCACATGGTCCTTACTCCTGGAGGGTATATTTCTCCTATGCCACCAGCACATTCATATACTCAGGCTCCACATGATGTGGTGCTCACCTCGGGGGGGTTCTCATTTAGAAGATACCTTGTTTGCAGTGCAGACAGAATTTGTTTGATCATGTTGTGACAGAGGTGCTCAGTTCCTATTCACAATGTTGTGGGGGCTTTTTTTTTGAGTCCAAAGAAATTTCATTAAGAAATCAGTCTGGGTTTTCTTTGAGAATAAGGTAGCATTTACTTGTCAAAGCAAATATTGATGATATTGCTTTGCAAATAGATTTTGTCAATTTCTGGGATCTTTGAGGCTGTCCAGGTGATCACTGGTGGGTTATATTGCGCTGGCCTCAGCTATGCAGTGCTATAACTAGAAATATTGCAATTTTTTAGTGTAAAAAATTGCAAAAAAAATTTTTGGCAATAAAATAGAGACTTTCCCATAAAGTAGATTAAGGCACATCTTTGTTGCTTTCATTCATAGAATACCTTGTACATAAGGCGAGCATTAACAAGACAGTAGTGTCACATTTTCATGACAAGGTTGCTAACTGAACACATCATTAGAGAGAAAAGGATCAAAGCTGTTTCCACACGTTACATTTCAGGTAGACGTGAGTGTGTTGCTGACAAAAAAGCTAAAGTAACATGAGGGGAAGCACACTCCTGTCTGTCTCTCCTTTGCAATTTCCTTTCAGTGAGTTGCAAACTTCTTGAATTTTAAGAGTTATGTTGTAATCCACCTGTGAGGGTTGATCTAACTTTGGTAAGAGACAGACATCAGAAAAGGTGTTGGCTTTCCTTCATTACTAGTGGGCAAGACCCAAATGCCACATTAAATAATTAAGTGTTTAATTCTTACTGGATTTCCAGGTCTCCTTGCTCTGGAATTGCTTTTTTTTTTAAGTAAGGAAGAGTTAGTCACCTAACAAAAAGAACTGAATAAATTCACTAAGCACAGAAAAAATATTTCTAACCAGTGCAGTAAAGTGGAAAGTTTCTCAAATTATTCTGCAAAATGTTCTTAATGAAACTGTAGTCCCAAGCACAAATTTACCATCAATTTAAATGGAAAAATAAGCTATTTCAACGTGTAAACCTATAGGTCTTATCTCCCCTGTATCTACTGGTAGGACATTCAATGTTTTCTACCAGGGATACAGAACATACAACCTAGATCCCAATGGCAAAGGGAGCTGTTTTGCAGGCAAGAATGGTCCTTACATTACTTTATAAAGTCTGTTGAATTTGGTGGATTATCATTAATCATCTTTACCTGTGGATCAGCTCCTTGTATATCTCAAAGAAAGCAAGCAAAAGCTGCGCTGAAGTTAAATGTTTTACAATAGGGTTGGAAGACATGTACCCAAAATGCTTCTCAAACTTTTTACGGATATTCCAACACATTTGAAGCATTTGACAGAAAAGAATAGGCAAGGGCAACAATGATTGATCCATGTTTTTAAGAAAAAAATTGAAGCCATATTTCCACCAGGGGGTTCAGACAGACATTGATATATTTATCGTGAAAGAGTCCATGAGCGCCAGCCTTTGCATCACTAAAACTGTAGCCTGCTGCAAGAATTTAAAGCTTTAATGTAAGATTCATAGCCACTCTCTTTATTTATTGGAAAAAACTCTTGCAGCTGAATAAAGTCATAAATATAAAATTAAATCACAAAAACTACTTTGAACTAATGCTGAGGATACTCCTAAACTTATGGGGCCAGGACAACATAAAACTAATGTTGAAACACAATTGAGATGTACAATTTTTATTTACTCATCCATTACACCAAACATCGCTTTACAGCTAGTATGTAAAATCACAGATTATTTGAGAGTATTTGCTATATAAGCATAACAGGAGGACCCAAGGACAACACGTTAGACAAAGTCCATGAATTTCTGTCCTTATGATTTATAGTTTTCATGTTGCTGTAAAATTATTTTTATAGTTTATTTTATTAGTGCATCGTGAGAGAGAACTTTATATGCTCTTGAAAAATAGCTTAATAAAAAACAACAGTCTGTCACATGAGTTCTTTGAGTGCATAACGGTATAAACGCCTATATTAGGTTAATATTTGTCCTTTTAGGTCACTGCAGATATTTTAAGTGTCTGGGATACTTACAATATTCCTGTGGTGTGTTATGGACTGTTGCAGGACTTTCTGCTTTCTCGGTCTTCCCACTTTTTCTGGTACTCCAGCTCATAGTGATCTGAATGTGAAACTAGGAAATGAAAATTTCTTTTGGGGATAATCTGAATTTTCCTGGAGCATGATGTCCTCTGTAACTGGTAAAAGAACAGTATAAAATAGATGACAGACAGGCGGTTTTTTTAGGAGAAAAAAAAAAAAGGGGGACAGAGAGAGACAAGTCTCACTGTGTAGCCAAGAACCCACTTGTTGGCTTTGAGATGAAAGAGAGAATCATAGAATAGTTTGGGTTGGAAGGGACCATTAAAGGTCATCTAGTCCAACCCCCTGCAATGAACAGGGACATCTTCACCTAGATCAGTTTGCTCAGAGCCCTGTCCAACCTGACCTTGAATGTTTCCAAGGATGGAGCATTCACAACTTCTCTGGGCAACCTGGGCCAGTGACTCGGCACCCTCATTGTAAAAAAATTCTTCCTTATATCTAGTCTAAATCTCCCCTCTTTTAGTTTAAAACCATTACCCCTTGTCCTATTGCTAAACAGTCTGTCCTCATCTTTCTTATGAGTCCCCTTCAAGTACTGAAAGGCTGCAATACCTTCTCTGGAGCCTTTTCTTCTTCAGGCTGAACAACCCCAACTCCCTCAGCCTGTCCTCACAGCAGACGTGCTCCAGCCCTTGGATCATCTTCACAGCTTCCTCTGGACTCACTCCAACAGGTCCATATCCTTCTTATGTTTGGGACCCTAGAGCTGGAGGCAGCACTACCGGGGGGTCTCAAGAGAGCACAGTAGAGGAGCAGAATCACCTCCCTTGATCTTCTGGCCATGAGACAGAGATATGGCCATGTCTTAGTAGGAGAAAAATGGGAGAGAAGACAACAGGGCAAGACCACCTGTGGCTGATGCTGGAGAGGCTTCCATGACCACTCTCCCAGCCATGGGCTGAAGAGTGTGGGAGAGCAGAGCAGCTTTCTCCCTCTAGCAGCCAGGAGAAAGGGGACAAAAGACAAACCATCCCCAAGAGCAATTGGTGTTCATGTGTTATTTTGGATAATGACCATCCACAGTTTCTGTGTAGTGATTTTTCATCTCTAAATCTTATGGCTCTTTCTCTCAATTTTGCAGGTTGCAAAACTGATTAATTACAGTAGCAGCATTAGTATAATTAGTGGTGATTATTCTCTGAGCTTTCTCTTCTTTAATCATCCTGCTTCTGAACCTGTTAATTGGAACTAAATCCCTATTTATCAAATAGTGTAGGTTTTAGCATCTGAAGACAGTGGATTTTGCTTAAGTCTTTCCACCTTGAACTCAAGCATTGGTATAAAAGCTTTGGGAATATCTCTGTGGGATTATACTGATTATAACTAGATCAGGAATTGGATTTTTTTTTTTTTTTATCATTTTAGCTGTCTGAGAACTGAACATTTTGGAAGGGGAATGCAGGGAAGCAGCAGCACTACCCACGCTCAGGTCACACTGTTTTGGTGCATAGCCAGTATGAAGTGACTGGTTTAGTCTATCCAGGTTGTATAAAGATTATCACACAAGATGAAGAGGAACTGTGCAATTTAAAAATTACAAGGATGAGGGAAAGGCCCTTCTTCTCATCTTTATGTCAAGTCTCTCAGACCACCAGTATTTACTTCTTCAGGAGAAAATTGGTGGAAATTATCAAAACGGGGACTCTGGTCTGTTTTCTGTGCCTGCAGGACCATCATAGGAGATGCCTTAGTTTTCTATTTCCTCCACCCAGCAAGCTGACTTGGGTAGCTGTGAAGCCCAAAGATGTACGGTTTGCCTCACGCTCTGGCACCCTGGCTCGGTACAGAGGAGAAGCTGTTGATTCCTCATAGCAGTAAGGTTTCTAGCTTGCTCTTAGTAGAACTTGCTAATATTCTGATTGTTTGTCAAATGTTTTGATGTTACAGCTAGTGCTTTTTTAAAAAATCTAGGAAAAAAAGAAGATTAAGAATAGCATACTGGAGACTCTCATAAGTTACCTATCATATTTACACTGTTACTCATTAACAGAATGTATGTTAAATGATCAGAGAGAGTACTTTGTTGGCCAACCCAGAGAAGTTTGAATTGTCTCTACTGAAGAGCTGTCAGGATAAAAGAAAAGACATGGAAGCAATATGTGAATATTCTTCAAAACCTCATTGGTACAAAATCTGAAGAAGTAAGGACTTGTTCATTATGTGCTCTTTGTATTATCAAAGCCTGGTTATGGTAACATGTTGTACTGTGACAAAAAAAAAAAAATATGCAAAAATGGCTGTGGTGGAATGATGTAATAAAGAGAAGCAAGCAACACTTGCTTCATATCAAATTTTTCAGTATGTCTGGAGCTGATGGTTCTTACCCTTCATTAATGGTTTTCTGTTGGGGCTTTTTGCTTCTCCCCCAGCTGCTGTAAAAATCTGTAAAAATGCTTACTAATGATGATGAATGGCATTTTTCTCTTTTTGGTTTCTGTTATATGAAAATCCTTCTCTGGCATATATATCACATAAATGTCTATTGAGGTTTCTGACGTGCTGTTGCTTGCTTTCATTAAGGGTGTCCTATTACTCATTTGCTTGTTAACTGTTGCATAATATTTGTGTTAAAATCTTTTCTATTTCAAGTTGATATAAAAATTCAAGGGGATAAGGGACAGATGCTCAGGCATATTACATTGACCTAACAGCCAGTTGGGTGCAGGTCAGACAGGAACAGTCCTGGTGAGAAGAGGGGAACAATGGACCAAACCTGAGAGTCTCTGGTGCACAAATAGAAGACAAAAACAGGGATCTGTTCCCAGAGCACTGGAACCTGGAAAACAGGTAAAACACTGCTTCCTACCATTTGTTGTGTTTGGGTGGGTTTGTTGTTGTTGGAGTTTTTGTATGAAATTTCAGTATCAAAATTTAGCAACAATTTAATATTTTTTTCTCCTAGTAGTGCTGCCATCTTTGCTGTTTTGGTAGGTTGATAGCAACAGGGAGTTTCCTTTCAGCTTCCCCCCACTTCACTCTGATCATCATTATCTCATGGCTGGGAAAGTCAATGTAATTCTCTGTAATTCGTGAGCTTCAGAATCCATTAGGATCTTTTTTTCTTTATCATTTTGTTAGCCACAGCAACCTTTCTCAAAGCAAAAAGGAATATAAGGGGAAAAAGTTACATCCTGGTCCTATCCCGACCCTCTGCTTAGGCAAGTGACTTGCTGCAGATCTTCTTTAATGGTTCATCATACCTAATTGGAACAGGAAACATGTGGGGCTGTGCCAAAAACATTTCTGTAACTATAGCCTGCGGAGTCTCCACAAACTTCTGCAAACACCTTATACTCAGACCTGTATATAAAGGGTTGATCCAGTCACTTTTCAGTTGGTTCTTTCGCAGTATCCCCATTTTGGAGTATTTGCCCGTACACAGACCTCTGAATCACTCACTGGCCTTATCTTGTTCAGCTGTGCATCTCAAATATATTTGGGCTTTGTTTAAACTTGATAGTTAAGTTATTCTTATAGTTCTGTCACCAAAAATATGCTTAATCTTTCCCCTGTGTGAAAAAAAATCATTTTTATATGATGACTCATCTCCTGGATTTAACATTACCATATGCTGTTGATTGCTTATTTAAATTGCGTTAATATAAAATGTTGAAGTTTGGTTTCAGTGACATTATTGAGTTGGGGGGTCACAATTGTAATATATGATGTTTCACTGCACTCACTGGAGATTTAGCATGTAATAATTTTTATTAGAGGAGAAATACTTGCCCACTGAACAAGTTTATAGCAAGAAGGAAAAATTAATCTCTAGGCTTAAAGGGAAAAAGTATGCAGCTTTTCCCATCGTAGTGTTTGATCACTTACCCTCAACCATTTACTTGTACTTTACTTGCCATCAGCCTAAGTTCTCTGCTTCATTCCTTCCTTCTTTGAGTAAGCACAGGAAATGCATGGTCCTCTTTTAGATTTGGCTCTGTTCTTCCTCAGGTATAGTTTCTCTTTTTCAGAGAAACTACATCTATAGATTTCTGTTTCTATCGTTTGGAGATTATTTTTTTTTTTTGTGGAAGAAGAAATCCCTATTTTTTCAAGTGCTCATTTCCCAGTCATGATCTTGTGCACTTTTCTTTCTAATTTACCATGAGTCCAAAAATGAATTATTTGTTTAGTGTCACTGCAAAGAAAAAAACCAAGCAGCTTCTGCTGAGGTTACCCAGTAATTCCTTCCCGTTGTAATCCTGACTAAGAAGTTTTCAGGCTAATGGTCTCACATCAGGTTACTGCAAAGAAAACAGAAATGAGATGGGAGAAGAAACAGGAGATGACATAAATTTATCTCTTTTTTTTTTTCTCCTGACCTTCCAAATCTAAAATGCTGCTGTATTTTAAAGGACAAGGCATGAGCTGAGAGAGAGACCTAAAATGACATAATTCATTCTACTGTACTTTTATGGAATTTTTCTAATATTTCTAACCTTTCTGATCACAGTACATTTACGTTTTTGTTGTTGCTGGGGTTTTTTTATTAAATTTTACATAAAGCCATATTATCTTTTTGAGTTCTGTTTGTTCTTACTACAAATACCATTTCATGGTTGCCTGCTTTACTAATTCCTATAGTTGCTGGCTAGTGAAACGTAGGCAATACCCTCCCAGCTTCTGTGTATAGAATCTTCAAAACACTTCCGTCCCCACAGGTGGATTAAAATGCTGGGGAAAGTCAGACACATTTGTTAACACAAATGTATAATTTGTCGTGGGGTAACTTAATTTTTCCACAGTTGTTGATACTTTCTAGTTTAAGTTTTTAAGGGGCTTTTGGCTAGAGCAGTGGAGAATGCTTGGCAGGATCTGCTGCACAGACTGCAGGTTACTGACAACTGGGCAGGTATTTGCTATTGTTGTATGTAAAATGAGACCCAACATTGAGAAAACACAGAACTAAGAGTATTTTTTCACCTTACCCTGCATTAGTATTCACATTGTGGCAATCTACAGTTCATTGAAGAAGATTGTCAGGCACCAATACAGGTTAGGCATGGATCTGCTGGAAACAAGTTCTGAAGAGAAAGATCTGGGGGTCCTAGTAGACAG
>JAOXNO010000033.1:4411667-4451056 GCA_028565335.1 Limnodromus scolopaceus
AGTCCCCTTCTTTGGAGATTTTCAAGACCCGCCTGGATGCCGTCCTGAGTAACATGCTCTAGCTCTGGGCAATCCTGTTTCAGCAGTGGAGTTGGACTAGATGATCTCTATGGTCCCTTCCAACTCTAAAAATTCAGTGAAATTTCATATTTTAAACCAGAACTCGTGATACTGAACCTCTGTTACGCTCCCATATCACCTCTACTGAAGTAGAGTTGGCCCAGCTCCTAATGTCTTGTCTTGCTTTAGGCATCTGAGCAACTAAAGAACTCCGTACAAGTAGCACATGTATTGAACTGTTTTCATGGCTGTCTAGGTGTACATTCAGCCTGTCTCTTCACTGAATCTAAACAGTAGGGTACAGACGTAGGCACTGCTGTTACCCCTGCATTGATCTTGGGTGGGTGGTGGCACATAAGTGGGAAAAAATTAAAGGGGAAACGGGGTATTCTTCAGTATTAGTTGTGAAGGGGAAGCACAGGTAGAACAAAGGCAGTGCTATTAATCTATCAGCCTAAGATGAAGGCAAAAATAAGAAAACTATTGATTTTTTTCTTTAACATTGTTAGAGTCAGTAATGCATCACTTCCTTATGAGAAATGACCCATCCTCTTCCCTTCCAGTCCTGTCACTTTTATAATGAGTTTTTATTAGATAACCTATTTTCTGTAATCTGATCTCTGCGATATTATAGCCCAGCCTTCTCAACAAACATCAAACCGTCTTCTTGGTAAGAATCTTGTTAAATCATTCATTTCTACTTGAAAAAAACACTTCACAGTTGAGAAAGCATTCTAAGGGAAGTGATATTTAAAATAGAATTAGGGATATAAAAATATTATTTGCAATCCTTGGATAAGTTTTCTTCCTTGTCATACAAACCTTTCATCTTAAATCTATGCTTAAATCTTTCTCATTTAGGACTTAATGCTAAAGTCCATTGGTGAGCTAGTAAAAGACATGCCTCATAACCAACTGATACGGGATAGCAGCAATCTTGAGAGAATATGAAGGAAGCAAGCAAACTTTAGATTCTGGAAGTTTTGAGTTAATTATGTGAAAGAATGTGATGCTCTGTTGTGTGCCATACTGGTGCGCACTGGACTTCAAGTGCAATATAGTATCAACTATTTAAATACTTGTTGCAAGGCAGAAGCATCAGGAATTTCATCCTGAAACATTCCAAATTCTTATACTAATTCACAAGTTTGAACTTTTGCACTTTACCCCCTGCTGTCTCTTCTTCACAGTTGGTACTCACTGACCATAGAAACACCTCTACCGCAGGCTGCTGTCACCAAGAACCTTTGCGTTATTTTGAACCTCAGTTTCACAACTTCCTAAAAGCTTTAACAAAGTTTCTTATGGAATATGAGAGCTGATTTCCTGTGAAAACAACAAAAACTATTAATTTCATTAGGTTTAATTCTGCCTCTGAGGATTTCATTGGAAAGCAATTCTTTTTCTGTTTGTGTTCTCATCAACAAAATCTCATCACTTCATATTAAAAATAGATGTATTTTTACAGAATAAGCCCTTTTAGTCGAAGGCCTTAGACTGTAAAGAATAAAAAGTTGGTTAACTCATCTGTGTTATTCACACAGTTCCAGAGACCTTATGCCTTTTTCTTAATTAAAAAAACATGGATAAGGAACTAATCTTTCTCCTTATTGCCAAGTGTGGATACACACAGATGGACAGTGGGTCCTAGAGAAGTTTCACTCTACAAAAGTTTTTCTGCTTGCAGCAGTCATGGGAGACACAGAAGATGGACTCAGTATCTTATTCCCTGGCCAAAGTAAGGTTCGCTCCTAGGAAGAGAATTAATATGCTTTAGCAACCTTTCTGTAAGGTCCTACAGTTTTTTAGCCAAATGTAACCAGGCAAAGGTGATGGTTTTTAGCTGTAACAATCTCTGAATTCCTTTGCATCTATTATGATTTTACAGGTTAACTGAAGTTCATTAGTTTTCTCCTTTCTATGAGGGTGAGGGTTTTATCATTTAATACCTTTGGGTATTTTTGTTCGGTATTGTAAAATATTTTTTGTTTGGTACTGAACCTCCATTTTCTAGTCTTTTTTGGATAGCCATCAGAACTGTGGGAATTATTCTGCTCAAAATAACAGCAATAACAATAGCAGAGGAGAGGACAGCTTCTGAAAGAATGACATCAGATGGATTTATTTTTAGCCTAGAGCTTTTAAATCGTTTTTACTGTTCTCCAAATAATTCTGACATTATATATAAAAATAATCACAAAGCATGCCATGCTTTAACAAAGTTACACGATCTTGTTATTATATTAATATAGAGTTTTATAGGAGAACACTAAAATAGGATCAGTCACATTAAGTTTTAAAGCTATATTCCATACATTGTCAGTTTTTGAAGAAAAGCTAAAAAGGTTTGTAGCTGATCTTTCACCTGTACACTAAATCGTTTCGTATTGTTAGTTCCAGTATAAATAACAAAAGGTCTGTGTTGGTTTTTTTCTTCTAAATTGCACGGATAAACAGGTATCAGTTTCAATCGACTATTCATTACACACCGATTACAAGGAATATTTGGAATTGCATATAAAACTCCTGCATTCTCTCAGTGTTTATAACTTGGTATTTTGTTATTTTAATTCCTTTTATTATCTTTGCAAAGCAAATCATACAAATGATGAATCCTGCTTTGATTCATATTCACTATGGCATCAAAATCTTCTTCCCTCAAGCTATTGGCATTATGTTTATTCTTTAACAGAGTAGAGAAACCAAAACACTGTGAGTAACATGCACAGTTTTCTTTGAACCTCTGCCCTGGGCTCAGATCTTTTGCTGTTTTAATGTTTTTATGGTGTTAAAATGATTTCTTTGTCTGATGGGGTTCCTGTACTGAAGGATAACAATTAGGCTGGGTATTTCAATCCAAATACCATAAGGCTAAAGAATAAGATTAGAAATAAAATTGAGGATGCAATTGTTGATCAAGTGTGCACGTCCTAGGCAATGTTCGTTAATGATTCCAGTAGCATGGTAGGGGTCAAGGGCTCATAGTGGTAAAAATAAAGCATGCCACTTAAATTTAAATCTATATTTGCACACAATATTAACTCTTATTCCAGGCTTCTCTAGGTTTCTGGCATGTCTTAAGTGTTTTATTGAATTGAGACAATAACTGTGGCATAGGGAATTGCTGATGATGAATTGTCACATTAGCCAGAGGGTGTCAATAGGGCATATCGAAAAGATACAATGTTCTTGGAATAGATGAGCTAAGGTAGTAAAAATTTACAAAATAAGGACCTAAAATATTTTGTATAACAAACACAACTGTGCAATTAGAAAGGGCCCAGCCTCTCTGTCCTCACTACTGAGAAGTAAGGAAGGAGCTAGAAACTAGTTACAGTTGACCAGCAAATTTTCAATATGGGAGAAATTCTTATTCTTATGTATTTGAGCCCTACACCTCTGACCTTTCTTACCAGATTGATGCAGGAGTAGTCATCCAACACGTTTTTTTTCTTCTCTTCTTGACTTTAACAGCAATGAAGTAACTGTCACTTTAAACTATGCCTAAGTGGATTTGGTCTTAAGGATCACTTGCACCTGAGAGTCAAAGAGAGAAGAGTTCAAGACACGAATGAAGTCATGAATAAACAGCTGTGTAGGAGAACGATCTGTCATGATTTTGAAAGAAAACAGGTTTGTTCAATGTGAACTTTACAAAATGGACATGGTGAATGAAATTAAAGGGAAGTAATCTCCAGCTACAAAGGGCAGTGCAGGCAAAAAGGGTAACCTGTGCACATGGTTGAAGGAGAGGTCAGACAAAGACCGCTAATCTGAAGAGCCCAAGGACGCAATCAAAGTGGGGAGAATGTGATGTCAGCAGATTAGAAAGGTCAAAATAACACATAACTTCAATTCATGGCTGCTTATGCTGAAAGTAACATGGCCACAGATATTCACAGTATGGATTTGTGTGCAGCTCTTCAGAAATGGAGACTTACCTTAAGGCTTGCTCTGTCTCATGAGAATGTTTATCCTCAGACAGCTTTCCAGTGTGGCTCTAAGGTAATATCTAAGGACTGGACTATTATTCATTGCAATCTAACAGGAGAATAATAGCAAAAAAAAGGTCATCTATTACCTCCTGGTTATTAGTATCCACTTATCCCCATAACAAATGCGGATGTCCTCCTTCTTGGCCCTGGGTATATCTGGTTCAAGAAGATGGTGTCCACCTCAGACTGTACTTTGAGTATAGCAAGAGAAAAAAAATCAGTGGAGACAGCAAAGTGAGAAACACAATCATCTTGTCTTAGAGCATATGCATCATTTCAAAATCTTAAAATATTTTCATGTGAACATGTTACCTGAAGTTTACTGAAAATTAATCTTCTTGGCTACTCTGGTCTGCCGGACTGAGGTGTGATTTCTAGCTGCTAGACTGGGGTGAGTGCTGGATCTGAGACCCGTGACACTTGTGGGATGTATGGGTGGGCTCTCACTGACGGGGGACCAGGACCCCATAGACAGAAATGTACCTCTAACCTTCAAGTTGGATGCAATGTGCCCAGTTGTTTCATGTGTGAGAACCACAGCAGAAAATCATGAGGATTGATAAAGTTGATAACTACAGATAAGGTGCCAGCGAGCACTTAGCTGTTGGAAGTGTTAGTGGCAACACAAAGACTGAGAAACCCCAGACTAAAAAAATTAATTTCTGCTTCCTTTTATTATCCTCTGCAGTTTTCCTGGTTGCATTCAAGGAAAGTTGCCCCTTCCTTTCCCCATCTTCTGACTGGCAGGAGGGCAGCACTCGAGATGCTTGTAGAGACGAACTGGAGCTCAGGTTTGGGTTGATTTTTTTATTCACATTGACCTGTAGGATTTTAAGCCTGTTTCCCCTGGCTGCTGCTGTGGGCTCCCAGAGCAGGGTATGGAGCTGAACGCAAGCAGCTTTAGGCACCGCTGTGCAGAGGCTGCAGGGGTTTCCAGGCAGCTTACACAAGGCCAACAGGCGGGATGAGGTCTTGTCTACACATGCTTTTCTACCAGCTCTGCCACTGGAAATTTTCCTGAAAATAAAAGGGGTTATATACTGCAAACATGTCATGTTTCTTTACTTAAAAGTAAAGATGTAGCTGCTTTGCACTTCTGTAGTTTTGGCTGGCACTACCTCTTTCTATACCCCATCTTAATATGGTAAAAAAGGTACGGATGTGCAAAGAAAACAAGAAATATATAGATTTTGAATAGGAGTTGTTAAAATTAGAAACTTTAAGTAATAATAGTTGCTTCTACTTCACAGAAATTTGTAAGTTCTATTTTCAATTTTTTTCTTACTACTTTTAGAAATTTTGTGGGTTTTTTTCTTTTTTTCCCCCTTTTTATTTTGTATACCACAAAGCAATAAGCATGCTTGGTCTCTTTTTTTCGTTTCCTCTCTTTCTCTTTCTTTTTCTTATGAGATAGAAGAGAAAATGGAGAAAATAAATATGAAAAGCAAAAAATCCTGTGAACATCATGCATTTAATTGAACCCAGCAGAAAAAAAAGGAAAAAAAATCAGAAAAAGTGTCAGTGCTGAGGTTTCACACAATCTTCTTTCTTGAACTAAATATGTGTATATATATATATATTATATATATATATATATACCTACTGTCTCTTCTTTTAACAAAGCTGAAATTTATGAGAATGTGTTTAGAACCATTGTGTCTCAGGGAAATCTACAGTTTTCAAAGTCTTCTCTCAGGAGTGTGTGCACAATTTGTTCCTATTTTTCCAAAAAAACCTAGAGAAATACTAGATCATAAGTTCCATGATTTTGGCCCTGATCTTTTTTATTCGAACAGCATCAATTACTTCAAGTCTTTGAACCTGACAGAGCAACTGAGTAATTTTTTTTAAACATAAATAGGAAAAAGCTGTTTTTTAACATTTCCATTTTCTTGTCCATAAGGCATGTGAAATCAACACATCTGTAGAAATGCAAATAACTTACATGTGAGGACAAGCTGAAATTTAGCCTTCTCAGGCAGATTATATTTATTCATCAGCATTCACATATTGTCTCATCAACACATGCAGGCACTTCTATCTTTGAAAAGCCTCATTTATCACTTGTTGAATGTTTGAAGCTGAACTGCTTTTTCTCAAAAAAGTGTTCCTTAGATTGACAGATTCTTATGTTAACTAAAAGAAAAAAAAAAAGCCAAAACAAAAAAAACAACCCACCCCACCCACCTTTCTGTGTCTGCTATGTAAGGAGCCACATGTTTTCTGCATAAAAACTTTAAATATACAATAAAACTGTAGCTTTGCATCAGTTGACTTGTGGAGTTAGATTCATTTCTAATTGTGCATTTTTACTCTTCATAGACTTTTCACTGTCTTTATATTTTGTCTCATATTACAAACAGCATTTAGAGTAGACAATGAAATCAAGATTTAGTTTTAATATTGGATTAATCATGGTCAAACTTACAATAAGTCCCTGCCACAATGGTAAATGACTGGCCTAGCTGAGTTTTATTTTATTCCCTTTCTAATTAGGGAGTTGATTGCTACGGTTCAGTTATTGCCATAGTCTGACTCCAGAATACAGTTGTATCCTGGTGCCCTGAAACAACCCTCTTTGGGAAAAAACCTGCTTGTTGCCACATTCAGAGGCATTTTGCAGCAAAGGGAATTTCTCCTGGTCGTCATCTCACACCTTCTCCTTTTGTTTCTTTTGGGCAGTGGGTTGACATACCCAACACCATCTGTCTGAAAATGGACTAGAACCAGCAGAGTAGTACATTTCAGTTATTCACATATATATGTGTCATTAGACATTGAAGTTGCATAATTAAATACATTATAAATTAATATTGAAGGTTTCCTATTTAGGAAAAATTATATGGTTATTCAATATACACGTTTCATTTCCTGTTGGTTTTATAATTAGCTGTTTTGTTCCGGAGAATAATTTCCTTTAGGGTTTTGGGTTTTTTTCAGAGGTTCATATATCTTCTTTAATCAGCCAACATATATATTTGTCTTACAGACAAATGCATTATATGTTACATATTTCATCACCGAGTGATTTCCAGAAATTAATTTCCATACCTAGTCTTCATGAATCAGCAGAACACCTCTATAAATCTTCACTCCCTATAAAACATTTTTTAAATAGAGGTGTGTCCTCATTCTGATGTTCTATAATCAGCCTTGTCAGAAACACTGTGGGCCTTTTTTTCTTTAAAATATTAGCATACTAAAAATTTTAACCACTGTTTTTAAGCACAAGAGGGAGAATCCACACATTATGTTTAAAATCGTTAAAAGATTGATAAGCATTCATAACTGGAAAATCCTGACAGAAGAATAATTTCTTTGCAACAGCTTGTGTAATTAAGGGGTGAATGAATATTGGTAAAAACATTGCTCCTTAGTCTCTCCTTCCAGTAACCTGAGATGGATCACAGCTTTTAAATAAAACCTATATTTCCCTCTCCTGTAATGGCACAGTCAATTATAAGAAATCACAAACCACAGGGCTCAAACTGTCAAACTGAGTACTCGGACACAGGAGTGAGGTGCGGAGGTATATCTTCTAGCCACCCTTTGCTCTAGCAGTGACTGAAGCAGCAGTAACCACAGGACTGAGCTTCATCAGGAGGCAAGTACAGGTTTTCTACAGGTTTGTGGACCTCTGCACAGGGTCAGTAACCCAGAAGAGTTTAGGCAGATGCCTGGAGAAGGACAAAAATTACTTTTTCCAGCAGTGGCAGAGATTTGTCCCTTTGGTCATGCACCACCAAAGCTTCATTTCAGTCAGATGCATCTGCTTAGCAGCAGCTAATCTGAAACATTTCAGTGACGGCTGCTTTATTCTTTATCAGCCCCCAGAACATAACTTGGTCTCCAGTTTAGTTAATAATCATAGAGTCATAGAATTGCCTATGTTAGAAGGGACCTTTCAGATCATCTAGTCCAACCATCAATGTGACACTGACAAAAACCATCGCTAAACCATATCTCTAAACACTCTGTCTACCCATCTCTTAAATACTGACAAGGATGGTGACTCAACCACTTCCCTGGGCAGCCCATTCCAATGCTTAATAACCCGTTCAGTGTAAAAATCTTTCCTAATATCCATTCTAAACTTTCCCTGGTGCAGCTTGAGGTTATTTCCTCTTGTCCTATCACTTGTGACTTGAGAGAAGAGACTGACCCCAGCCTCTCTACAACCTCCTTTCAGGTAGTTGTAGAGAGCTTTAAGGTCTCCCCTCAACCTCTTTCCCAGAGTGAACAACCCCAGCTCCCTCAGCCTCTCCTCATAAGACTTGTGCTCCGGACCCCTCACCAGCTTCGTTGCCCTTCTCTGGACCCACTCCAGCACCTCAATGTCTTTCTTGTACTGAGGGGCCTAAAACTGGACACAGTAATTGAGGTGGGGCCTCAGCAGTGCCGAGTACGGGGGGACAATTACTTGTGTAGTCCTACTCACCACACTGTTCCTGATACAGGACAAGATGCTATTGGCCTTTTTGGCCATCTGGGCACACTACTGGCTCATATTCAGCCAGCAGTTGACCAACAGCCCCAGGTCCTTTTCTTCCAGGTAGCTCTCCAACCACTCTTCACCAAACCTGTAACAGTGGGATTGCTTGAAATGTCTAACATCAGTCTCCTTTACTGGGTTTTACACTCTTCTAATGCTTCCTCCTGTTCACCAGTGCATGAAGAATAACTGTTTTTCTTTTTTAGAACTACCTTTCATGTGTCTGCATGTCAGAGAACGTGCTGTCATACCCCTTTCTCACAGTGCTCTAATCTGGATTAAATAAATTCTTTCAAGTCTTCCTTATAATTCATATTTTCTAGACCTCTGATTATTCTGTGCCTCTTACCACTTAAGATTTAACACTGAAAACTCCCGAACACTGAAGCTGTGGTCTTAATGTTGAGTAGACTGGAAAGGAGCTGAGAAAGCAGGAAAATGTAGGTACAGAAAAATGAAAACCTATGAGAGTCATAATTAGTTAATGAAGGTCTATAGATTGTTAGATGGAGTAATTTCAGCCGGTTAAATATATTTGATGAGACAGCATTGCTCATCAAGAGGGACGTGAATAGAATCATAAAGGCATCACATAAAACAAGTGTTGGCTCCCAGGGTGGGAGGAACAATATGAATCTTCCTCGTCTGTGTGAGAAATACATAAAATTCCCACAGATGTAGTCACTACTGATAGAGAAAAAAAAGGTGACGAAGCACTGTAAGATTGAAGAAGGATGCCCAAGTTCAATTCTATCCATAGGGTGGGCATTCTTCATAGTCAACTGAAGAAAGAGTATCGTACGTATAGGCACTAAAAACCTGGCTAAAGTTATTGTGTTTGAAGAAGTACAAACTCAGCCTAAATCTCTTAACAGGTAATTTTTAATTATTTTTTTTTAATGCAAGAATGTCTATTCTTGTAAGAGCACGGTATGAAATACATTAATGGTTTTATAATTTATTGTTGCATGTACAAGAAGATCATATATGCAGTGGTCATTCCTTTCAGCAAAACAACTATGCCAGTTTGAGAGTCATTGTAAAAACAAGCCTTATTGTTGTTTTCAGCAAGAGATCATGATATCTGTACAAAAGTAGACATGCCTTTAGGTTTCTTCTTGAAGGAAGTTACTGGCACATGGAATAATAAAAGAAATATTAAGTGGTTTAGACCAAGACCAGCATTGAAAATAGACATTAAATGACAAACAAATTGGAGCAGGCACTTACGTCCAGATGAACCAAACTGTACTTACCTTTGACAGTCAATGCACAAAATTACATCTGGCTGAGAAAATCCCTTTGAGCTGGAAGTAATTGGCAGGTGGAATAGCACTCAGGGGAGTACCACACGCTTGCTCTGTTCTTGCTTGTCCTTTGACATTTACTGTGACTGGAAAGGGTAGCAAGGGTAAACCTCACCTGACCTGGGGGCTTCTATGATAAAATGACTGGATTTGTGGTCAAGGAGAGAACAGCAGATGTCATTTACCTCAGCTTCAGCAAAACTGTACTGCAATGAACTGCAGTCCTGGAAGTTACACAGGAATTTTGTAAAGAAAAAAATTATATTAATGAAGTTTGAAAATTTCTGCTAAGCCAATGGGAGGGTGGGGAGGGAAACAAACCAGAACCCACAGCAATTCAGTGAGGTGGTCTAGGAAACCAAAGGATATACAAACGATCTCACTTCATCTAACTGACAAATGTTAATGTGGCTCATGAAATTGTCCTGTATTGGTCATGACTGGATGGAGTCCTTCCATTTTGCCATTGTTACTATAATTGTAACAAACAATTGTATATTTGTAACAAATAATTGTATATTTGTTGCACAAATTCAGTGATGGTCTAGAAAAATCTTAACATGCTCTGTCAGTATGTCTGTATTTTATATATGTGTATATATATATATTGGTGGCAGAACTATTCAGTAATTAATTTATTATATGTTACATATGGGAGAAATTTTACTGATAGAGACAAACTTTCAGTCCTTCCAGCTACTGTCTAAGAAAAAGGTAAACATCATTTTCATAGGTGTGATGGAAAGTGACACGTGATTTGCTTTAGTAAGCCTGGAGAGTTTACACCATGTAACTGATATGAATTCTGTCATTTCTTTCAGCTTTAATGAAAGGCTTACGCTAATTGTACATGGGTGTTTTGGTGGTGACTAGATACTGTGGTGATAGGTTCTTCAGAAGTGCTGAGAGATAGATAAAGTTAAGATAAACTGATGTATTTCATATTATGAGCAGCTGGGTGAGCTCTGAACACCATACCCAAGTGATTAATTTCTGAATGGTGGTGAAAAGAGAGGGGGGTGCTTAAATAAATCAATGGTGATTTTAATAAACTGGGAGCTTCTAAGTACTAAATCTGTCTGCATCTGATCTGAATTGCAATTACCTGTCAAAAATTCATCCATCATTGTAAGTTCCAGACAAACTTTCTGGCAGCAGATGTTTCAGGAAAGCTATTTCATATGGGAAATATATCGTTTGATGTACAGCATTCCCAAGAACAAAAAGCAAAGTAGAAAACATTTCATGAGTAACAGCAATAACTTCTATGTCATACCTAAGCCTACTTTATTGGTGAATATAATTTGTAAATGTGAATTTGCAACATAAATCAGTCAACGAAATACTACTCATAATTCAGCTGATCTGAAATACATGTAATAATTAATTCAATATTCGTGTACTTGTGAAAGCAATGGTATTTCTAATAATTTTATATTCAGCATTATTAAATCCTGACTCTAAGGCTAGAATACTGGTGCCCACTTTTCAAAAAAAATGTGGTGTGCCTCCAGCAGCCAGGCTATGGGAGAAGCTTTAAGAGAGAGCCTACAAAAATATGTCACACTCCCTCAGATTTCTACTCGGCAAGTGTGGGGCTGCCTGTGCAATCCATGCCTGTCTGACACCAAAACAAAAACTATATGCGGATGAAACTAACTTGGAGAGGAGAGTATCATTAATTCAGGGTAAAATTCAGTATGTAAGCATTCTAATTAGTTTCCAACTATAATCCTAGGAATTTCTTAAATAATATAAGTTAAAACATATCTACGAATATGTTATAATGTGGAATGTCACAGACGAGAGATCGAAGATTGTTTATTGATACTCACAGGCACATTAGGTTTTCCTCATGAATATTGTGACCCTTGCGTGTCTGAGATCCACACACCTCTCACAGCCAGGCATATCTCCAGCTTTCCTTCTAAACTGGGGCTTGCTCTCCTAACCGTTCTCTCATGATAGCTGAGACAATAAATATTGAAGGAAAAAAAACAAAACCCACAACCAAAAATCCAAAACCCAGAAAAAATTGGGGGGTGGGGGGAAGATTTGCCTGACAATTAATATGGGTTCATTGACTTCCTGTCATAGGAAAAAAGACTGAATTTGGACTGTATGAAGGATTTAAATTCAGAATAACTAAACTCCAGTTTTTCATTGACACCTGTTCCACCATTTGATACATGATTGGACCCTTCTCATGTGGCAAGAAGGCAACGTAATGAACATTTCTTTGCAGCCATCAGTGAAATTGTCATATAACACTGCTATTTCTCATCTGAACGTGTACCTTGAAAATGACCTCTGAAGACAGGCTGGACATATGATTAGAAGATTGCTAGCCCAGCCAAATGATATGCCAAAAGCTGTTCTACTGTCATCTCTATCAAAACCCTTTATTCTGTTTGCCAATTATAATAGCAAAATCTATCACTCTCTTCAATTTTCATTATATCAGGAATTTACTTTGCACATTTTCTTCCTCTATGTAGTACTTTAAAATCATATTTCATTAAATGCTGTTTCTAACATAATTGAGAGCAATTCACTTATAAAGTAACTGCTGACAGATGGATCCATTTATATCTTATACACGATGTGCTGGGCTTCTTATCTTGTCACCTGTGTCTGATGTTTGAGAATTCATCTTTTGTATTAGTAGCTTGGAAAGCCTCAGCTTGATACACTATATCAGGGGTGTTAATTTGAGCTCTACTCTCATACTCCTGTACAACTGGAGAAAACATTTTTGGAGAAAACATCTTGGTTTGTCTTTTACTTTGCAATATGTCATTTTCAGAACTCCTCATAGTGAATAAATGCATAAGTCCTTGTGACCTCCTCCAAACCACATTGAAATTAAAAGCAGGACTCCTGTTGGCTGAAGAAGCTGAGAGTCAGACCACAACTAATAGACTAATAGCTGATTATACCATGGACATTAAGTGCTTTCAAGATGCAGTCCTTTTGGTTAGAGACATATCTTGTGACTCCTCCTACTTCCATTTTTAGCTCTGTTGTCCCCATTTCTCTCATTTCTCAGTGCATAATGTCACAAGGGTAACATTTCATGTAGAATAATGCTATTAAGGAAATATTTACATATTGCATGTCCATTTTTCTCCTTTATTTCCCTGTTATTTATTTGTACAACATTAGCTTGGAAGGACTGTGGCAGGGGATTGAGTCCACTCCAAGGGCTTTACTGTCTCAGCACTGGTTCCAGTTACCATCTGTCCATTCCCCTCTGCCAAAGACACAGAAGAAAACCAAAGTGCAGGAAAGAAATGGTCAGCTGCATATAGCAGTGTAATACACGGTTGCTTGAAACTGGCACTGCACACTAAACAGAGGAGAAAGTCCATTTCTGGATAGTAAATGAGAGGTAATAAGTAGGGAGTACATATAATGAACCTTGAAAGTGAGGATAAATAATCTAATGCAGTAGAGAAGCTGGAGACAGGACAGGGAAAAATGGCATGGAAATGTGAATGGCATGGAAAATGATCATGGCAGGAAACTTCATAATGAGCAGAGGGAAAGATAATTTATATCAAGTCCTGGGCACAGCAAGAACTGCAAGTAAAGGCTGCAAATCTAAAAGCAAACCTTTCCTCTCTTTATGTTTATGAAAAACTGTGTTTTAGGAATATCAGAAGGAAAACTAACTCCCAGCCTTAGAGGAGCAAGAACTTCAGGCTGAAGATGCCATTCAGGTTGTGTGTATCCCAGCAGAGCCACAGACAGGAAGACCGGGTGGAGCAGTGCAGCGCTGGTGCCACAGGGTCGTGGGAAGGAACATGATTTCCTGGGCCAATGGATCCATGGGTCGATGTTACAGCATCATGGGACAGGCAGAGGCAGCTGCTCTGAAGCAAAATGTTAAGACCTAGAGTTGTGTGCAACAAGTCAACGTCATCTTGTCCTGGTGGGTTATTTAACTCCTTGTGCTAACGGTAAGGTTGCGATCCTGTCCTGTTTAGCTATCTGCTGGAGCTGTGTTTCTCTGGGTGCTTTGATGAAGTCTTCCGAGATGACTGGATTTGTTATTTTAGAAATTGCCAGGGCTTACCCTGGAGAGGGCAAGGCGCCAGCACCAGTCAAACAATGTCTAGCTCCTTGATTAGAAACAAATTGTTTGAAGCTGGAATTCTTCCCAATTGGTGTTTTTAATTTAATTTTCCTGTGGAAACATTATTGAAAAAGCTGTTACAGCTACTTTGATCATGCATTCCTGCAGCTTTAAAAATTAAAGTTTTTCTAAGTACAGACTGCATATCTTTCAGGCCTATATACATAACATATTTTAACATTTCTAAGGCATCTGTGACCTCAGTACAGAAATCTCATGAGAGGGAATGTCAGAAGCCAACTAGAAGAAGGACAGAAGGTCTAAAGCTTAAAACAGGCTCATTAAAATATATTTTTTTAAGTTTAACAAAATAATGAGAACCACCCCTTGATCCAATTTCCTGAAAGCAGTGATCAAATGTTTTGGGGGCCAGTTTCTTTCTTATTAATAATTTTTTATTAAGAAGGATGGAAAACATCTAATGTGATAATTATGAAGGTATGCAGAGTCTTTTTTATCACGACCATGAACGTTTATTTGTGGGATAAAATTACCCTTCAACAATAAAGTCCTCTAGTCTTGAATATATATGCCTAGTTCTTCTAGCTTTTGCTTCATATATGTCTACTGTAGTGAAATACCTACTTTAGGTTGATCAAATTAACATAATCAAAATATCATAGACCTAATACTGCGTGACCAGATTTTTGCCATTTTTCATTGTATACTGTAAGCTTTCTTTCATTAAGCAGAAGAAATGTGATACTTCAGTCATTCAGAGGATTTGCAGCCATAACACCTCTTTAAAATATCCATTGATATCTACAGAAAACAATTTAATTTAGTTCTTCTCACAATGAAAGATAAAATTCTGAGTTTGCATTACACTAGCCTTCAAGTCTTAAAGATAAGTAATGTTCCCTGTAGGTTTACGTTACGGATTAAGTGTCTTCCTTCATAATAACTCTGGAAATAAATTAAATGAAAAGAGGCACTGCCTTTAGCTCTTTTTATGGGTCTTCATTTCAGACTGTAATTTTTATATAGCACTTTTGTTTCATCTACCCAGCACTGGGCTGCAGTGGTGGTGCTTAAGTATGTTTGAGGACAAAATGTAAAGTTTTCAAAAAAGGTTTTCCCTTGCCCTTCCCCTTGTCTTAATATGAAGATGAACGTTTTTCTCAACAATCTCAGAATTTTGAGGCTGATGAACTATATTGCATGTGAACTTGACTGCTTTGCAACTCACCTTAAAGTTCTTAGCTCTCCATAGGACATCTATCACACATTCTGTGATAAGACATCTAATCCATAATGACCAGTGTGTTATTGATGTATGCAAAACTCAATAAATGACTCTTGTAATGCAGAATCTTCTCTGTTTACCTTTGGAAAATACTTTCAAAGCACCACATGACTCATTTTTATGAAAATGTCTCTGATCTACAACATAATGCTGTCTTTGCTGGGTTTCGGTGCCAAATAACCTGTGGCCATTGCGAGATCTTCTACATCCATAATGTCTGAAATAGATTAATTAAGTTTTTATTCTACATGCAACATAGAAATGCCTAATTCTAAGCTTAGAGCTCTGAAAATCATGTTAAAATATTCCCATGTTTCCTATCACTGTGTGGTCTTTCCAGATCTCCAAACTTTATCAGTAGTCAACCAAAGAGGAAAGGAAGGCACTCTGTGAAGCAAGGAAATGTTTCCTTCTGTACTACTTAAATAGAGCAGACAGCATTTTTTTGTTTCCGTATGTGATATTTTTACCCTTATATTCTTGAGACTTCTTCAAATATTGAGAAGGTTAAGAATTGCTTCCAAATTTTTCATTCCAAGATGGCTTAGACTTGTCTATTTATTTTTGTCTTTTTTTTTTTTTTTCCTCCCATGGCTTTCTTTGGTTTTTGGTGTTTTGTTTGAATTATCCCTGTTTTTCTTCACATTATGACTAAGAAGGCTTTTAATATTAACACCTGAGCACAAAAATCAAAATTAAGAAAATGTTCCACTTGACTTAAAGCATTATGCCAGACTGTTGAAACAGTCAGGGATACCTCAGCTGTAGAAATTAGGTGTTGATAATTGTGCATCCTATGAAAGATTTCAAAACTAATTGTGTTTCTTCTCAGTTAGGGCAGTGTAGTGTTTGACACTGCCTGTTTCATTGAGCTTAAGCTGCTCTTATGGAACATGAGTCATACAGAAAAGACTACAGCAGCTAAAAAAAAAAAACAGTTAAAAAAGAAAAGGAAAAGAAATAAGAAAAACTTTGTGTGATTTAGCAGCCTACTTTGAAGCAGAAGATAGAATACTAGTTAGTTTTATGGCAGATGACGAGAGTTGGTTTCTTGGTCTTTGAATATATATATAACTCTGAGGTAGCATAGCAAGGTAATAACTAGCCCTGACTGTAGAAAAGAATATTTGTATGGTATATTTTCCTGGGTTTTTAAAATTGAAACTGTGTCACTTCTGCTGGAAGATTTTTCCTTATCTAGCCTGCAACCTGTCCTTTTTCTTTCACTATTTCAAGTCCACAGGCAAAAACCAGCAATGCTGGGTCTCTCTCACTGCCAGGAGGGATTTACACAAGCAGAAATGGAAACGGACACTGATTCTTGTTCTTTTTCCACAGTTGCAGCAGTCATCAGTGCACATGCCTGAAGTTTCTGCTGGATAAGACATTAATTCCCTTCCTTCGTCAGGCAAAGCTACAGTGATGGACTTTTGCCTAAAACAGATTAAAGTTTTGAGCTGCTTCCCCTCCAAATAAAACCTTGATCCAGGGGAACTGTGGGCAGATTTATCTGCGGGAAAAGGGCAGTGAGAAACAGTAGGGGTTGGCACAGTCTTCAGCAGACCTGCTTGCTGGCAAAATGTATGTCTGGTTACTCTTGTTAAATGTGTTGGTGTCCAGCAGAATATGGAAACAACCTCCTGCTACTCCTCTTTGATGTCAAAGTATATTCCTGATAGCAGTGTGGGTTTGGTTTTTTTGTCTGCATAAACTAGCAGGCAAAAGTGATCTCAGCATGAGGTATTTCCTTCTCCTCATACTTATCCTTAAAGATTTTTCAATGGCAGCATACGAAGAGAGAACAGAAGGACTGAATAAGTGTAAAAATCAGTTTGGCACATCTGGAAAAAACGCCTGTGGCTTTCTTTCCTTAAATGTTGCGAACAGGTGGTAACTGCAGCTGTCTGAAAAACTACTTATTACCATGAAGAATGTTTATTATTTTTTTTTTTAAACAGCCCCAAAGTGAGACTTTTCAATTTTGAGGTGGTTCTGATTTGCAACAAATGCCATTTAAAGGGGGAGAGACAGACACTATAAAAAAGGACTAAAAAGCCATGGAAACACAATTTTCTGAAAAACAGACTTAAGATGGGAGAATCCTACCATACCCTGACAGATATGGTCTTCTAGCAATAATTTCCAACATCTACACTGGCTGATATGCCAGAGGAATTAAAAGTTTTCACAGCTAATGAGATTTTCATGCTTTATTTCAAGGTCACAGTAAATTAAATACACACAAGTTTAATGGGAGGAACAGGGGACTGTCACCTGTCGCCCTGCAGGTGGTGGCCTGTCTTGGGGCTGGAGCCGCGTGAGGATCTCTGATCTGTACTCATAACCATGAACTGTGGATTAATATTGAAATAACTCTTAAAATTCCTACAGCAGTGCACCCATATGGAGATAAATGACTTCAAATGCACCTTCAAGCAATTGTGGAAATTTCTAAGCTAAGAATTTATTCATATGAAATTGTGATAAAGCTCTGAACACGAACTGAAATTTGAAAACTGTAGCTTTTGGCTGCCTTTCAAGAAAGGCATATTATTTTCACTCTGCACTTACTAATCCAGAATGAAAATATAAGTGAGATCGAAGGGTAACTGCTATGTGCCATGTTGCATTGATTGTGGGAGTTATTTTACATAGTTCTGGGAATGTACAAGTTGCCACAATCTTTTCATGATTTTATTTATAAAAATCTTGCACAATAAGGTGTCTGGGGGTAGATACTAAGACTATGCGTGAGACAACTGTTTGTCTTGTACTTGCAACAAAACAAGCTGGAATGGCGAGACTATTACATGTAAATGGTGCCCTCTTATAGGTTTACCATGTCTCTGTCAATGCTGTCTTCATTCCCTCTCCCTTTGTTGTCTGACTTTTATGACTCAGTTTTAAATTTGCCAACGTGAAGTCTTTACTTTTCTGCTTGTCTGAAAAGCACCTTGAAAACCTACAGGGATAATTGCATAACATTAGTGATTAATCCTTAATCAGTTGTAGTTCTTGGCATTAGTATTGACTTTGTTGGGTTGTGCACATACCAGCCATGAAGCTGGCATTAAAAATTATTTCCTCTTAGACTTCAGTGTGGTGTCACACAAGATGTGTGTAAAACAGCACCACGTGGGTATGGTTTTTTTGAACTACAGATGCAGTCATTCATTTAGCACTATAAATTTTCTTTTCCGGAATCTTTCAAACAGAACGTCCTTTGCTCCTGTCTATAGAAATGTGTATCACAGAATGATCGAGTGGATGAATTCAGTGTGCCCACCATCCTCCGGTGTTTTTTCCCTCAGTGCCTATGATGCTGGGACTCACAGCCATGTCTGAGTGCTGTGGTGAACATGCCAGTGTTGGCAATATCCGTGCTTCCCCACCAGCAGCCAGGCTGCACGGCTGCTCTCCTCTCTCTCCTCTGGAGCCTCCACTTCCTTTTCCTGCTCTTCACTTTCTATTCTGTAACACAATAGTGGAAATCACATGAAGAAAACAAATCTACTAATTTTAGATTTCATTCAGTGAAGCTTATGGCCAGTCTTGGGTTTTTTTTTAAGAATTAAGCCTTTCTGTATCCTACCGCTGCCTCCATAAGTTTCATTCCTCAGTTCACAGAAAATTTGTAGGATTTTTTCCAGGTGCCTAACAGAGCATTCTGTAGTCCCGAGGGCAGAGCGACACAGCTCCACATAGCTCCACACAGGTGGACCTTTTTCTACCTGTAGGTTTCTACCTACAGGTCCGCTGTGTCCGCCCTATAAATGAGGCAAGCTTTTAAGGATAGAGGATAAGCCTCTTTCAAACCACCATCTTTGTTCTAATTAAGAAAGAAAAGCTTGTTTTAATTAACAAATGCTCAGCCACAAATAAAATCAACAGCTAAAAAAAAGAAAAGTAGAGTTAGCAGTTAAAATTAAACACTAAACAAAATAAGTGCACATGCGTACTTCATGGAAATCACCCGTTTTCATATTCCTATTCTATGAAAGTGAGTTTTCATCCATTGAGCTTCTTGGCTAATGTTAAAATGGATGACTTAAGCTTGCTTGCTTTTTCTCCAAACAAACAAACAAAAAAATTCTCCCTTTAATGCCAGTTCAAATTAATGAAAGTCTGGGGAGAAAGAAACAGATAAACAAACAAGGAAGTGTTTTATATTTGGGTTTATCTTTTCATTTTGTAGCAGATGGATTTGTTTTTTTTAACACCTACCTTTTGAAATCAGTATGTTATTTTGTCATTTCTTTGTAAAAGGGTAACACTGCTAAATCTTTATCATATTGATCCTTTTACAAGTTTTCGTCTGGGGTGCAAGATAATACACAGCATTGTTATTGCATTATTATTTTTCATTTGTATCATATTGATTTCCTGCCAGTAACTTACAGGTCAATTTACAAAAAGATGGGGTGTGATTTATTTTTTTTCTAAAAGATTATGCCACAACGGGAAAGCTTTTATAAGGCTGTCAGATCTTTAAGTTTGTTTTTTCTTCTCTCAGGAGTGCAACACATTCATAGATTAGTGGCCCAGCTCCGCCTAGATTTACACCCAGAGTATCCATGACTTTCATATAATTCATCTGAATAAGTGGCTATACACAAGCCTACACTTAAATTGGAATTTTACTCCCAGGAAATGATTCTTTTCTCACTTCTCCCTGTATAACTCAGAAATAATATAAAGTCAGTGTAGTTACTCTGATGGGAGGGAAGACTTTATATGTCTAATCACAACAAGCTACCAAGGTTTAACTAAGAATATACATGAGAAATTATTTTTGGCACTGGCCAGGCCAATGTTGGCACTGACAAAGTGTGTCCTTTCTGCCTGGTTAGTAGGGCCTTGCCCTGCCCCAAGGAGCTGCAATACCTTTCCCTTATGTGGGACCATCAGTCAGCCCAGTTCAGAGCCCATGGGGATTATAGCCCTTTGAGCCTGACCTGCCACCGGAGTAGGGCTGGAGAGTTCCTGCCCGCAGGTTGTCCCTTCATATCTGTACCAGAAAGGGTACCATCAGGCCACATATATGTGAATTTTCTGTATTTTCACCCAAATCTCTCTGAGCAATGTATTGAGGACTCCAGAGTTAGAAAAGCCTGACGTAGTAATTAAGTTTACTGCCAAGTAGTAGTAGTCCAGTTACTACCAACTATGTACTTAGAAGGCTCACTCTTGAAAGAAAATAAGAAAACTTAACCAGATTTTCCTTACTATTTGTATAAGTATATTTGTATTTACATTGTATTTACCATAATTAGAATTTAGCATCTAGGATTATAACAGCAAGGATTATAACAGTACGTAAAATTGCACAAGTACACATATTCTTTTTTATTCCTTAGGTGTAAAACTCCTACTACATGATGTTAGTTTTTTAATTATTCAGTGCAAAATGTGTTTAAATGCTGTAGGCTGATGGATATATACACCGGATGTGTACTATTATTTTTCTCTGGAACCCATCCAGGTAAATCCAACACACTGTGAGGGACCTCCACTTCATGTTCTGTCTACAGTGTATTGAATTTCCCTGGCATCCTTTCAACATGAGCAATTTTGACAAGAGAACTTTTTATAGCACAGAATACCTTTTTCTGCCAGTGAAAATTTTCATTTTTTTAATTGATCTAATGTTTCATACTGGTGCAGAATTGGGTATTGAAATTAAACCATACTCTTACCAACACAAGGTCACTTGAATAACCTTCCCAGTTTGGGAAGTTTTATTCTAAATTGCAGATCATTCACTGACCCCAAAAGTAAGAAATGATCCAAATTAATTTCTCATTCATAATGTGTCCCATGACAAGAAAATAATCAAGTAGCTGAAGGTGACCCCCATATGTTGTAGGAATACTTCAAAGAACATTGTAGTTTGTTTTCTTCTCTTGTTCAGTTTCACATTTTGGCATCATTGGGATAGAACTGCATTAGATAGGAGAGACTTCAAATGAGATTTCCTGCTTAAAATGGAGGTGTAAAGTCACAAAATGTGCTGTGTCTAGCTGTTAAATGCAGGAGTTGCACAACAGTTCATATATGTATGCGGTTACATATTTTTGTATGATAAATATTTTGGTATGATTTTATGTTAATATTTGAGGAAGAAATGGCCATATTCCAATAAATTGTCTTAAATCGTTATTGAATTATATAATTCTATTTAAAGACACAGGAAAAAAAAATATGTTGAATTGAACTTACTGGTGGTATACTACCTGAGATCTATGAGGAAATACATGCCAAAAAAAAAAATCAACACTTCTAATTTTCTCTTTTAGAACTGGCAACTTGAACCATATTTATAATGAGCTTTGCTTCACTCTTTGATTGTGAAAAAGCAAAAACGTAACAATATGTAAGTTTATCTCAAAAGATTGTTTATGGGAGATAAATAATTAATTGTATTAATTACATTTTTTTCAGCAATGAAATACAGTCCCTGAATTAAGATGTGGCTCATCATAGATATTAAACTCTTCTTCTGGAAGTTCTCTATTTAATGCACTTTTTATAGCTTGTTATAGCCTTAGTCCTGGACAATGTCAAATGGGTCAGCTACCGTCAAGGTAGAGTGCATCCTTCCACCACCAGTGGGTCTCTGAAGGGTTACTGATGCACCTTCTGTTGACTTGGCTCTTAGAATGTGAATAATTCATGGCAAGATCCCAGCTGATGAATAAAGGTTCAAATTTGTGTTGGGGATAAACATATTTATCTCACTTTAATGCAATTACTTAATGTTATTACCCGACAATAAGGTGGGTCTTTTGGAAATTTTTGTATGTAAAGTCATCCTTACTTTTTGCTAAGTTATGACAGTACATTACAGTGCTTTGGCAAAATAAACCCCAAACCTTTTATACAGAGCTATTTCAGAAGAACTGCCCAAGCAAATCAAGTTATCAGTCTGCACATCAGAGTTTAATCATCCAAGTTTCACTCTTGCATGCAGAAGCCAACACAATAGTAATTCATATTATAATAACCTCTAATTTAAGTTCAGACAGTGTTGCAGAACCAGCAAAATGTTTAGATCTTTGGTTTCTGATGTGAGGACTTATCAGCTCAGATGTTTAGAGGGTACTCAGCTGGCTAACCTTTGTCAATGCCGTAACTGTTTATTGCGTAGAGCTATTGTGTTGGTTTTGTGGAGAGAGAGGTAACATTGCATAATCAATGGTCTCTTAACTGTCAATCAAAATTTAACTAATTCCCATGCACCATGGGTAAAACATATATATATATGCTGGTTTTCTGTTGTAGAGAAACCAAAATTTCATGCTAGATCAAATCATGTAGATTAAATATCAACAGCCATAAACTTCAAGTAGGACTTGGAAACTCAATTACTGGATTATGCTGAACCATTCTAATTCTTCATAAATATTTTATATGTATTTTGATATCATTAAGGAATTTCTATAATGATAAATTGTTGTGTGTTTTAAAAAAAGGACCAAATATTAATCTTTTTAATAAAACCTCTATTAGGAAGCAAGCACTTCCTTAAAATGAAAATTCATTGTCACAATCTAGAAGCGGCTGAAGTGATAAATAGATGTATTAGAGTGTGGAGAGGGCATCCTACCATGATCATAAAAGCAACTTCTGAGTGTTTGGTTGTGTTTCTGTTCATATCGAAAATCTGTCATTCAGCAACATCAGGACATTTGTAGCTAAGGCATTCTCACGCTATACAATTCCATAGTGTAGCACAGCTGTCTTAACACATAATTCTCTTTTGGTATTTTATATTTCCAATTTTTTTTTCATGTTGATCTGGAATATATTTACAAAATCCATGTGTACATGCAGTTCATATTGCTAGGTTTCTTGTGTTTTGTTTTTTTTTCCTTAGCAAAATATAAACTGTGTCAAAAGGCTACTTAACATTTATAATGAAAGGGGAAAACCAGGTGTCCTGATAGCTTCTTGCCTTGATGACAATCCATTAAAGACAGAAGAATTTCTGCAGAATACAATGGTGTGGCCATGTAGGATGTTTCTGGACAAAAGCTGAAAGTTTAACTGATGATTTTTTTCACTCAGACTTTTCTATACATATCTCTAGTCCAGCAGTGAGAGGAGAGCAGTGATTTGTACAGTTTCTCTTTTCTGTCATTATTACCAAATTGTAAGTTTTTTGTCAGGAAAAATATTTTTAAAAGAAATTAATAGAAAGAAAGACTTTAATTTTGTTGTTTATGAAGTAACAATGGGGATGACAGTCTTATTCCACTCTCTGTGGTGCATAATCTATGATTCAGAAGTACGACCTAGTACGTTCCAGTCCCCCATGTTTTCTGTTTGGGATCGTTTTCTCTTTTTTGTGTTCTGAAACTATTGAAACATCACAGGAGTGAATCTAGTTACTGTGCTTTTCAGTTGTGGGGTTTGGTTTTTTTCCTATTTAATAATACTTCAGAAACCCATTTTCCAGGGACTCTTAATTAGTTCTCTGAAAATTAGGCACACAGGCACCATAACTACTTCCCTTTCCCCCGTGATATCCATCAGCATTATTAAATGACTCTAATAACGGTGGAAATCCTGTTGAGATTTAACAAGTGGCCATATGCTATTCTCAATTAGAAAAAAAGCAGAAGGGAGCAAAACACACCTGAAAACTTGTCAAATGTGGGCAGAGCTGAGAGCTTACTACGTTCCCCCTTTTGTATCCCATATCCCTGGGAGATCTTTTTGCAAGGGGAGAACTCATTAGCAGCAAGCAATGCAGTAGCGATACTCCATGAAAAGTTGGGATTCAGGCATATTTTCCATCATGAAGGTATTTCTTACCGGCAGGCAGGCTATTAGTAATTCCCATTTGCTCCCTCCAAATCTCCCTGGGCCCAGAACAGAAAAAGTCCATTTAGCCCATCGTGTGAATTTGTGCTGGGAAGGAGAAGGTACAGCGATGCACAGGTCATTCGCCTCCTCTGTGCCTGGTTTGCTCTCAGTGTGCTCTGTGAGAAGGAACCCTTTGGCCCCTGAAGGGCCAGAGAACTGATGAAATACTGAGAAATAATATTTTTTAAAGATACAGATTTTAATGTGGCATCCCTCGTGTGTTTGTGTGTTTGCAATTTGTATACACATAATTTTCCCTGAATTCTTAAGTTATTTCTTAATTTTTCTTCTTTGATTTCTCAATGTATTATTTTCAGGTCTGTATGTTTCTGTAAGTAAATATGCATTTAACTCAATATATAGTTAATTATAGGCTATTTGGTGTCTTATATAAATAATTTTGTATTCTTTTGCCCATTACAAAGAATTTGTCTTGGCCTTTGAAATGGAGAAATCTGTAGGATGGAGGGAAAGCACCTTCACCTGGTGATGCTGAAGGAGACTGCGGATCCCAGCCCACACTGTGGTTTGCAGTTTCATGGGAACTGGGATCCGTTGTCTCATCCAGTGGCAAAACAACTTCTTGCTTCTCTGGGAGGTTACCAGCCCCTGCTTTAGAAGGTCTGAATGCACAAGCTTAGAAAATGCAGGGGGAAAAAAAACCCAAACAAACCTAAGCTCATGAAGTGGCGTTAGTTTTGTCACTAAATCCAGTGAAGGTCAGAATTTGTTCCCAGATATTTAGAAAAAAACTTTGCGAATCCTGTCCCCTCTCTGGTGCATAGTGCACTATCTGCACTTCCAATTTTTGCAAAGTCAGCTTTGTTCTGCATATCCTATGCCTGCAATTGCTTGCAGGACCTAGTTAACCAGCCATGCAGTATGGCTTGCAATATCATTTCTTTCTATATTGTGGAAGCTGCCAATTGACTGTGAAACCCCTTGTTCTAAGTCCAGAAAATAACTCGCTGTGGGACTGTAGAAACCTCAAAGGTCTTGACTGCCTGCTTTGGGAAATGTCCTCCCTATCTTTCAGGGGGAAGAGGTCATGTATGGTCCTCGATTCAATGCATGCCAGATTCTCAACTCACTGCCAGCCAGTAGCATCCTTGCACTTAGAGAAACTATAGATGATCCATGGCTATTTCAGCACGACTATATTCATCTTGCAAAACAGCTATTTTTGCTGGACCTTTTTTTTTTTTTTTTCTGAATAGTAGCTTTTATTCAGCAAATTAAACTGCCAAAAGTTGCAGCTAAACTTAGTAGCCAAGTCCATTCTGTTAGTCTCTGGTCTGTAACACAGGATCTTTCCTTTTTTTCGGCCAGAACATTCCCTACTCTCTTGTTATTACTCCCTTTAGGAATATATGATCGTGCTCTTCTTAAAATATTTATATCACTTCAGGTATCCATACCAAAAAATTCTCTTTTCTTCTTTTTCTCTCTTTTTTGACAGGATGTCTTCCCAGGGATGATGTGTCACCACTTGAAGACTAATCTCACAAAGGACAAATCAATTCTGAAGTGAGTCCTAGTGCTTCTTTTTAACAATTAGCATTCCCGTTTCCTATGGCTCTTCTTTTTAAATAAGGTCTAAACATGTCAAGTCATGCTGGTATACTCCCTAAAGCATTTAACCACCTAAGGACAGACATATGGATCTTCAAAAATGTCTGAATTAGTTCAGAATGAGGCAACAATGCACATATTTTACCACTGAAACACCATACCAAAGGAAGTGTCAGCTTTTCTATCTTTCAGTGACTCCAGATCAGGATTTGGTGCCTTGTTGGATATGCATATGCTTAACACAAGACACCTGGATGAATTCCAGGGCCACACGGTGAGGTTATTTACCGTGTGTTATACAGGTGGTGAGTCTAAATGATCTAATGATCTTATGCCCAGAAAATCTCTTACTCTACATAATACTCTTGACCTTTTCCTCTGTCATTCATTTATCTGCACTCAGAAAAGGCTGGCATGTGGCTTATTTTATTGATGGCACACTGTGTGTCCTAGGATAATCGTTAATGTGCTGTAATTCATTATACAGTCATTACAGCACTATTAGAGACCTCAATCTTGGTGTTTATATGGTCATTGGAAGAGTTTTACACAGGTTGTTATTACTGTTATACTGCCTTGCACTATTCAGCAAACAACAGGCAGCAATTACAAAAAGGGTTACTTACCATGAAACCTGTACACGGTAAGTTGGTGAAATATGTTTCAGAGGTATAATTCACCCATCCACCAGAGCCCTATAAAACACCATCTTTATTTCTGATTTTATTGGTTCTGTCTGCTCTCATCTGGTGCCTGAACACTTTATCTGTTCACACTGCTTTTTTCTAATGCAATAAAAAGAGCAAACAGGATTTTGCCCTTTATTTAAAATGTTTTGCCAATGTAGAGGTAAATAACAGCCACTTTTTGTCTTATATATATTCAGACTTATCAGAGAAAGAAATGTTTTGATACTAAGCATGCTACAGGATCTAATCCATGGTTTAATAGGAATAGTCTTTTCCTCATATCTTATTTCTTTTTCTCTTATGTGAACCTGTCTTTCTCTACTTCAAAAGCAATGTAAGTCTGATAGAAGTGAAGGAACTGCATTTGCTTACAGTAGGTTTGCTTATTGAATCAGTTGTCAGAGGTTCCTGCCCCCCTCAAAAAATCTCCCCTTACGTCATTTCCACCCCCACCCCCCCCCACCTCCACATCACCTTACTTTGTCAACCTCTGCAGTTGCTATGGAAGTGGGTAAGTGTGCCCTTATTCCTCTAGTTGACAGTTATTTTCCCAAGACAGCAAAGGCATCCACTAGGTCTGGTCCACTAAACACGTCCCAGTGCTCCTCCATCTGTTGGGAGAGCCTCCCTCCCCAATGGAAAGGTGACAAAGATGGTGCCCATCAGCTTGTGACCTATTTGAGTGGTTTCCGGAGTGTGGTAGCACCCAAATGTAGATCTCAGCCCACACAGGGGAGTTGAGAGCTGGGCATCAGGTCTCAGGTACTGTTTCCTCTGGCTTGGTAAGATACATCTCCGGGAGTAAGGCACCTGTGTTTCTTCATCCATACTTAAGGAAAAGGGAGAGGAAAGATCTGGCTCCCAGTCAGGCTCCAGTAAATGGAGTTTAAATCATTTACATTAGGAATTCAGTGAGACGTGATCCTCACTTCCAAGCAGATGTGTCTTTTCAGAAACAAGCTGACACTCCGAGCACTAAAACAGATCCCGGGCACTACAATAAAACCCAGTGTTCTGCCAGAGCTAAAGGGAGAGGAGTCTGTCAGGAAGAATGATGGAGCAAGACGACTGGCATAACAGGCAAGAGGGGTGGGAGGAAAGAGTTAAAAGTATAAGAAACTGGAAGGGACTTTAAGGGACATAATGCTGTTTAATGGGGCAGAAATTGAGAGACAAGTGAATTTCAAGCCAGTGTGATTAGCATTTTTTCCAAGACAATTTGTAAAAGGTGACAAGTTGTAGATTAAATGCTTTGATTCGCCTTTTTCTCACTCTGCCTGTGTACTTGTGTCATTCACTTAATGTAATAACCTCTACTAAAGAGTCATAGGCTGCAGCGTAGTTTTGTTGACCTTAAAATAAGGAAAAAAGATATGATTCTGGAAATTGAAGCATGCAGTTCCTTAATGGCTAAAGGGTGAAATAAAGAAGTATGGCTGAATGAAATTTTTTCGTCATGTTATAAGTCAAGGCTCATGCATCATAGGAAGCCCAAAACAATTTGGTTCATGTAATTTCAGCCTAGTCTTTAGAGTTTAGTCTCAACTCTAAAGTTGTATTAAAATGAAACTCTTTATTCCTAATTGGAGCTTAGATGAGCCTCATACTTCAGGTATTCCCGTAATGGGAGTTATGGGAATTATTTTCTTCATGACATAGAAGTAACTAGAATGAGAAACAGCAGTGGTTTGGGGGTTTCTTTTTGTTTTCTTTCCTTTTCTTCTTATTCCCTTCTATCTGACCTGGTAGAAATGCAATCTAAGTGAATAGCAGAAAAAGGCAACCTACATTAAGTTAACAAGTTAGGGGAAAAAAGTCAATCGTTCAGGCTTTAGAGGAGCTGATACTAGAAGAAAAACTGTGCCTGCAATACAAAGCCAAAAGATATCAAACACCCTAAGATATGCTTTCACAAATCAACAAAGTACATAAACTAGGAAAAAAAAATGCCTTCCTCTGGACTGTGTCCTTAAGATGAGAAACTGTGAAAACCTGCAAGTGTAAAGTAAGTATGAGATGCTTGTCAGTGTAATGTCAGCTTCTAGCAGAACAGAAATAACTCAGAAGTCTTGGGATGAGTTCTCTGCTGCCTTGCACATTGTACAGTCTTTTAATCAAAACCCAGAATGAATAGTTCCCAGCTAGGCACAAAGTACCACATGTCAGACTGTGCAGAAAGAGGACTACTGCAGAAATGGAGCTTTACCAGCATTTAAGATCTAAAACAAATACTAGAGGGGGTTCAGCTTGAATAATGATCTTAGTTGCTTTCCTTTTCCTTGTACATAAAATATGTTTTTGCTTGTATTTTACTTCAGCATGCTTCTGTAAACCTTCAGAGGATCCATCTTGGGAGCATTCACAGGTTTTGACCTTTAGATATGGACAGAGGAGATGTATATGTATGTATTCTCATGCTCTATGGTACGTATTGACAATAACAGCAGTTTTTCCACTTCTTTTGTAAATGGTTTAATTTTTAAGTATTTGTATGTCTTCATGATATAATTGGACTTCCATGATATATATTTATGTCAGTTCTTTTAATCTAGGGATTTAAACACTGTACTGCACATTGATAAACACACTACACTGTTTAAACCAGTATACTGCAATGTCGTTCAGCAAATATAAAAAAATGCACAATAATCTATGATGTGAGGCTGTTAATTTACCTGCAGAGACAAAACTACATGCACTGCTTGACTGATAAGACAGTTTCCTCTCTCTTGTGGTCAGAGGTCGTTCTTTTTCCATATTAGCTGTGTCTTAGACCTTGGTTCTACGGATTTTGTCACTGGAGCCAGATTATATGTGGCAGCTTTGTAATGTAGAATATCCTCTAATGGGAATTGCACAGCCACTACCAAAGTAATTTCAATTAGCGCTTTGATTAAGTGTAAAGCTGAACTCCACTGGTAGTAACCAGTGTCTTATTCATTTAATTGTTTTGTGCCCATGGAATTTTTTCCTTAGAACTTGTTCAGGGAAGCATATGAGATACACCTTTTACCTCTCTGATTTTCTGTCTTTCCATGGTATATCATATTGAAGGAAGATTCACTTTTGCAAGCTGAACTACTAGGCCTATGTTTACTAAGAGGAATCCAAAAGAAAAATTTTTAGTCTACTGGGCCCCTAGAACAAACTTTTTGCCCCGGTCTTTGGAGCAATACTATGAAAACATTTTTATAAAATTCTCCTTTTAATTTTTGATTATGCTCAGATATACTAGATTGATATGAAAACCCTAAATAATTTCAGCAGCCTCAGTGGAATGACTAAACTCTCTTCCAACTTTGCACCATCAAACCATGATTATAATTAATTATAATTATATCAAATTATAGCAGGTTATAGGACAGCGTGTTTCCTTTTCACTCAGGCTCAGCAGTCTCTCTGCTTCCTTTGACTCACGTATAAGGATACATGGGTCTCCAGGAGCTTACTAGTCTAGAAATGAGGTAATTTAAGTTAACTAGCATATTTTTGAAAGGCAAAGTACCCAAGTCTATGATCCACAGGACTGTGTTTAATGGTAGGTCCATATAAATGTCTTCCATAAACTGAAATGCATTGAAATGCTGCACTGATGTATATGAGCATTAACCACATTTGCATTTTCATACACTCCTTATTTGTTCTTGTAGACATAGCAAAATCCAAATCGATGGCGTTTGGTTTAGATTTTTATATGTGTGTTTGTAGATATATATATTTATTTTATATACTTACATAAGAAAAGGCAAGGACAGATCTGAATATAGTGCTGTTAAATTACTCAAGATTTAGCAACGGCTATTCTTCTCGACACATATTTTCTTACACTGAAGGCACCTGGAAGCATAGCACAAGTAAATTAACTGCATGGTAACTGTTACAGCACTCATTTTGAAGTTCCTTTAATCGTTTTCTCCTCAAGTTCAGGAGAACACAAAGGATCAACAGAGCAGAATAAATGAAAACATGAAGACACAAAGTTTATCTCTTTATACCTGTTTACCAAGGATGCATGACGGTGTTGGTGCCCTTGGAACAGCGTCTTTGGACCTCTGTTGGCTTTGCAGCATCAAAATATTTTCTGATTTTGTTTCCTACCTTCATAGCACGTCTTAAGTTTTGCTTGGGGATTTCAGCTTCTTATGAATTAAAGTCTGACGAAGTTCAGCTGAAGACGTTAAACTTTTCCTAATATAGCTGCAGGATTGAGTTAAATTAAATCGGGCAAAACTGAGCTCCATTAAAGCCAGCTAAAGCTTTTCTGTTAACTGCATTGGGTTAGTTTTCCTGTAGTGCCCCCAAATTTAAAGGAAAATATTTCCCAGGCACTTGCCTTGAGATTGACTCATGATATAAAATATTCAGTCATGTAGTGCATGATCCCATAAACGCCACCTATAATATCTTGCCTTTATATTACACTAGAGCCACATAACTATCAGTGAAGAAAACTGAACTGTGTATAGCAGTTACAGAGAATGAAAACTGCTGGCCTCCACAGGATCGGAATTTCACTTAGTCTGTACAAGATCATGGCCTGTGCATGGAGGATGTGTAGAGTTTTAGTGTAAAGAGTTTTATTGTAAAAAGTTTTAGTGTAATTGTATTTATTAAGTTATGTGGACAAAGATTTAACATCCAATTGGGGTAAACAAGTTCTCAGGAGTAAGAAATCCCATTAGCGTTAATGAAACCATGCTGATTTTCACTGCCTGGACACCTGGTTAACTGTGTATGTTTATTGTATTATTGTGGTCTATTGAGCAATTCAGTTCCTGCACCATCGCAAGCATGTATGAATGGTCGGGCTGAAAAGAACAGTGGAGACAAAAATTGTGCTTATTCCAAAGAAACATCGAAAGGAATATCAGCAATCTACTTAAAATGTGAAAGGATATGATCAAGAGAGATTGAATAACCTCCCTGGTTCTTGCTCCCTTCCACTCAGTGACACAGGACAAGGACATGCCTTGCTCAGCATCAGCTGAAAGCAGCAGAACGTGTTCAGGCAGCTTATGGAGCTATAGCACTTGAGAAGGCCTGTGCTGGATTTCAAGAGAGTGGCCAGAGAGGACAGTCGTTTTATGGAAGCATGAAGGAGCAAGTCGTAGTTAATTTGCAGACACTGGTAAGTACTTGTGGAGGCCCGCATGCCTATTTGTACACACATGAATTCATGAACCCGCAGTGAGATACCTCCTGAAGGACATTTATAGCCCTGCTGCTTGCAAGGTTACATTTAGTCACATTGGCTTCACAATCTGAATCTTCATGCTTAAGGCTGACAATAGCATTTTTCTAATATTTTCTCGATACGGGGACTGATAACTCCATGCTTCTTAGCAGACCAAATGCTTGTTCTCCACAGCAGGGACTGAAACAAATGTGGCAGTTAAGCCAAATAATAAAAGCAGAAAAAAAAGTTTCCTTTTCTTACTGTGACCTTTAGAAGGCAGCCAGATAGACTTTTTCCATTTGAAGTGTATTTAGGAAGGGACAAGGTCGTTTACTTTTCTGTGAGTAACTTGAGCAGGTCAGTCAGCTTTGATGTATTGCTCAGTGAGGTAGAAAGATGTATGCACTACATACGTAACATCTGTGGCTCTCCAGCTGGGGTCGGTGCCAGTTGCATTCAGCCTCCGCTGGGGAAGCTCTGGTTTTGTTTGCCTCACCTGAGGGGAAAGTGGGTATAACTTTTTGTGCTTTTTCAGATTAAGCCCATCGGGGAGATATTTGCTATTCAAATGACAAAAAGTATCACTTCAACGACAGACAGTGTGGGACATAGATGTGATGGTGTTTTGTGCTCAAGAGAACCCATTTCTGCAGAACTTGAAGACCTTGGGTTTGGGTACAGGCAACCACAGGAACATTTCGGATGAAGGTTCTTGAAGATGCCTCTGAGGGCGCCTGTTTCCTTCCTTCCCAGTGCCTCTCCTTGGAGCTGAAGGTACTTGCTCACACTGAGTGTTTAACAAGCAAGACTGTGTTGTATTTCTATTAGTAGAACTGCAGTTATGGAAATTTCTATTCCAAAAGAAGGTATATGCTGCCACACAGAGAGACAGAAACAAACAAAAATGTTAAAAAATAAAAGACAGCACTCCTATGCCAGTGTGGCAACCAAAGAGGTAAGTGAACAGAATAGCGACAGAGGAGAGAGAAAGGTCACTGTCCCAAGGGAGAGCAAAGCCAGATGGCCGCAAGCACAAATTAAGAATTCTGCAGACAGGAACTTTACTCTCACCCTTTGATTTTTTAGCATAATTTGCATTGCAGTTTCTTTTCATAGCCATTGGGAGGTTGGTAAAGGGCCAGATTGCTTTAAAGGGAAAATATTTTAATGTGTACATACAGTGGGATATTCAGAGATACGGTTAACATTAAACCTACTCAGATCATTTATGTGTACCAGGATGACAATCACAACAAAAAGGCCACCTGAGGGTCTCTTACATTTGAGATGCAAATACCCTCTTCCTTTCCTTGTATAATTATAAAGCATGTGCGTAGATCTCCTAGATATGGGCTGGACACCACTTATGCTTTAATTTAACTATGTGTCTGTGCTGAATCAAAGATTTCAATGGCAAAGTGAAGAAAATTTTGGCTTTGAATGGGAAGAGGAAGAGACATTTCTTAAAAAATGAGACTAGATGTTTCAGGAATAAAACAAATATTAACTGCACAGTTATTCCTGGAAAAAAAATTTAAAAACTACCTTAATCATGGTTAACAGGGAATATTCATAGCTGGACATTTGAAACATTTGCATTTCAAGCACCAGAGATTACTTTTTCCTTGCTACAGAAAAGCTAATGTGGCATAAAAATTAGATAGGTAAACTGTTATTTGTGTTTACGTTAGTTCTATATAATTGAGTAACAGTTGTTCCATATTTTGTTTCACTTTACAACTTTTGAGCTTTTCTTTTGCTGTATTGTGTTCATTTTCTGGACATATTCAATTTTGCTTTCACAGGAGATAAAAATAATAAAAGAAAGCTTATGGTAGAACAGCAGGAAACAAATATAACTGACTATGAGAAATGACACTCACACATTTTTCATTGATCCTTGAAAAATTAGATGAGCCTCAGACTTACTTTTGGATTTATCTATGCTGGTTGTGCTAATGTGTTAGGGTGTTCCCAGAGTACCCTAAAGAAACAAATTCTCTGTTTTGCCTCCTATTTGTGACAGGAGCAAAGAAGAACAAAATGAAATATCAGACTCAAATGCTTAATAAACTGATAAACCTGTAGGAGAAAAATGTTTTCTGCTGCATTGTTTGTCATAAATGAAATTATTGAGATTAAAAATAAACAACCTTAGTGGCCTTTGCCAGAAATGGGATAGACACAGTAGTCTTAAAAAAGTTATTCTGTCAGTCTTTCTAATCTCTGAAGACAACTAAATTAACACAGAAATCACAGCTCTCACACACCCTACAGCCAACAGTTCCCGAAAAGATGAAAACACTTATTGATTCAATTTATTACAAACTCTGTCCTGAAGCAGAAAAAGTGACTCTGCACTTATTTATTTAGTATTCTTATCCTTGGACTGAGGTTTGCTTTGTCTTGCATGGTCCCATTGAAGAGCAATGGAGAGCAGTAACAAGGCTTACTTAATACAGCCTCATAGAATCATAGAAGCATCTGCAAAGTCCGATATGTTTGGGTTTTTTCTTTTCCTACCAACTGTATCTGACTGATTGGTCTGTTTATGTATTTATTTTTAATTGTGCAGTTATGGATTTGCCAGTTATCACATAGAACACAAACAAAAATATGGATACTTTCTCCATATTTGAAGTCTATTATGGATGTGGCTTCAGGATTTTATATTTACAAGCAATCCTTAATTTATGTTCATACTGTGCATTTTAATTGCGAAACAGAGAAAAAAATCATAGAATCATTTAGGTTGGAAAAGACCTTTAAGATCAGTGAGTCCAACCATAAACCTAACATCGCCAAGTCCATCACTAAACCTCAGCCTCACCCTTGCTCAGAGTGTATTAAAGGCTCTAGACGCCCCAGGCATATCATTATGGGACATGTGAACTTCCTATTGATTTATCAGCTCTTTATAAGTGACATAGCTGAAGTCAGATTTTTACTTCAGTGTTGGGGTAGACTGAAAAGCATTTCGGAGTCCCAGCATTAGCCATGCCCTGCCCCTGCAATACAGTTATAAGCTAGCAATATTCACATCAATGAATTATCTAGATTACATTTGTCCTCTCTGTGAAGGAGCCGAGATTGAATTTCGAATGTCACAGTAACATTAGAATATGTCATGTCATTAAGAGTGATACTCCATCCACTCTCTTAAACATCAACATGCAATGCAAAGACTCCTCCATTTGGAGAAGGGGGCAACAAAAGAGTCACTAAGATTTACCTCCTCTGTTGGTGCTCGCTCACCTGTGACATTTTGCAAACAGTCTTCCTTGGAAAGTAAAGCAAGTGAAGCTGGGCGGGGGCCATTTCCTTTTTTAAATGACAGCATAGTCACAAGTTTTTTTAAAAAAACACATTATGGGACTGGTGCCCCGCCTATAGGTAAACAACTAAAAATCAGCAAAACCAAAAGAAGAATTTTTTTTTTTATGCTGAGGATGGTGAGACACTGGTCAGGGTTGCCTACAGGGGACAGGATGAGGCCCGTCCCCTCATGTGTCCCCCAGGGTGGGACTGCCCCCACTGTAATGCAGTTATCCATCCTGAGAGGGTCTGCAGCTCATAAAGTAACATTTCTGGAATCAAGAAATCTCCAAAGTGTTTCTAACAGCAGACTCCGTCACTTCTTGTCACTTTTTATTCAGTGCAAGTAAGGCAATTTTTGAGATGGACAATGAAAAGCAATACGTAAAATCTAAGACAAATGATTGTAAATGGCCCTGCTGAGAAACTAGATCATATGTAATTTAATGGAGATAGAAGGTCATTCTGAGCACATTAAATATAACAGTACAAAGCAAACATCCAAAGCAGATCCTTATGTCACTGTAATATTGAGACTGAAAGATCACACACTTAAAATAACTTAAAAGGGGGAAAAAAAAAAGTGGGAGGATGGTTGGTTGGTATGTTCTTAACTCTATTTAACATTATGCTTTAAGAAAGAAAAAAAGTAGTACTTATCTGGCATACATTTGAGGAGACTAAACCACAGCTATCTGCAAAGTATTTACAAACTTTAAGTGCTCAACAAATGGAAAGCCAAATCTTCCTACCTAAGGGTCATGCTCGGCACCCAGAAGTGAAGCACCAAAGCAATCCATCACTCTCAGGAGTCCTGCATTCATCCTGTTTTGGAGTGTACACCACTAATTCAGATTGAGATTAAAAACAGTGTTTAATAAGGGAAGAAGAATAGGAGCTATCACCTATATTAAATATTGGCAGGGTAAACACGAGAGAGTGCTGGCTGGTTTATCTCCTTTAAGAGCTGAAGAGACATATATGTGCGTGTTTTCAGAGTAGTGTTCCCCCAGAATATGTTTGCATTTTCAATCACACAGGGATTTTTTTTATGTAGTTTTTTCAGCAGTATTTGAAAATGTTTCCTACAAATGAAGTCAGCATGCTTCTGTACATTCAACTACTATTGTTATTTTAATTATGAAGAAAAAGGAGCCGCTGATAGCAGTATTTTATGTGGCAACAGCACATTTAAGGCTACCTGTTAATCAGCTGCGTAGGATACAATGAAAATTGCAGGCGCTGTGTCTTCATCCACTGTCATTCAATTTAGCATATATACCATATGCACCATATATGTAACTGAAGGAATGAATGTTATTGCCACATTTCAGGTGGGCTGCTCATCTTACTGACCTTAGGTTGTGTTATGTCATATTTGGAAACCAGGTAGCTGTAGATAAATTATGCAACGCTCTGATGAGGTGTGACATATTTGAAATTTTTTAAATGTAAACGATCAGTGTTTCCTTAAGAAATAAAAAAACAACAAAACAAACATTTTTTAAATCACTCTTTCTAGCTTTGTGATTTTTATCTAACAACACTGCTCTGCAAGAGCCTGGTGATTACACTTAGCCACCAAAAGCTGTATAGCATTTGATCCAATCTCTGTGGCATAAGCATCCCATATGCATACAGGAAGGGTTGTTTGACTCTATGCATTTGCCCCACCGTTCCAGACTTTCACTTGAAGATGAGCACAAAAGTATTCAAACATTTTTTCAGTATTTTAAATTGAAATTTTTGAAATTACACTGCTCAGCCCTGACTAGCGTCCTCTGCAGCTGGTTTTCAAGAGGAATTAAGGCAAGAAAGAGGCACAACGCTGCCGCTGTTCTGTACAACGTGCAAATACAGCAGCAGCCAGACACTAGGAAATACAGATGTGTTTCCTGTTTTGCTTAGTTGTCCCTGATTTTCAGGCAGTCTCTTCTACTAATTTTCATCCCCTAAAAAATGTGTTTTTCTTAATTTGAATGTGAAATACATATATTTTATATTTCTGTATTTTGAAGGAAAACTTGGCATTAATCCAACCTGTGTAACTCATGATTCACATCCCCCACAAGAGAAAAATCACTCGCTCCTATTTTTTTCATCCTTCCCTCCCATTTAGTGTTTTTTCAGATCACTGTGTTCCTCTGGATTGTCCCGTGGCACTTGCACTGAGTCTGTCTTGGAGGTATCCACCGAGACAGATGCTTTTAAAACCTTAAAGAATCAGCTGTCTTCCCGTTAGGGCAATTTCTGCTTGAATTAACTAGGCTGCTTTCTCCATGTTTTCCCCAGATTAAGGGTCTGCCAAGTGCTGGCAAACTACATTACACTTCATTTTAAAAATCTTCAAAATATTCAGCATGCATAGAAAGCTTATAGTTTTTGTATAAGTGGAACTGTGCAATAATACTGAGAAAAAGTGATAAAATCAATTATAATTCCTACAGTTTCACTATTTATACCTATTTGTCCAGAATTACACTCACCAAAGACTATAGAATAACTATATTTTCTTTCAAGAGGACTTTTTTTTCCCCACCGCATATGTTGTTCGAGACTGTGATATAAGTTCATCTTAAAAATTTGCAGGTTTCTAGATGAAACCAAAATCTGAATCTGTTGTTTGTAGCTCAACCCCATCTCTAATGTAAACATTACTGTGATAGCATACATTACTAAGAAAGCATGAAAGAGAGAATATATAGTCACATTCTGTATGTTATGGTATCTAAAGTTTTCCTATGTGTGAATTTCTCCCTTAAGCAAGCGGTAGTGTGATGAAAACTGGTTGTTTCATTTCTGAATTTTGATCTGGCATGCTATAATCAGTCTATCAATTTTTCTCACAAAGTCGCATTGAATTTATCGTTTCCAATACATCTAGAAGTGCAAGACTTATGTGAGCCAGTGTGAGATGAGGTGCCAGAGAAGAAGTTCAAAATAACTCAGATGGAACAGTTTTAAGAGGGGCTGTTATTTTCAACACCGGAAAAGATCAGATGTTTACTGTTTGAAATCAGCATTTGAATTTCTGTATGAGACAGTGGAATGGATTGCATTTAATTCATCTCACTGTCCACAGATGAGAAAATTCAAAAGCAGTTTAAAAATCTTGAAAGAATGTCAAAATGAATATAACTTACAGATCCTGCTAGCCTTCTCTAGCTAAAAATATACCCTCTACCAATAATGAAAAAGAATTTTGATCTTTAATGCTTTTAGCAAAATCTCTAGGAATTTAAACAATGAGAAGAAGTTATTCCATATTTCACAGTTCTGGAGATCTGCAGAGCATTTTTTCCATCCTGCTTAAAGCATTATTGTGAAAAAAAAAACCAAAACAAAACAAAACCAAACATGTGGAGCTATGTTTCTCTGTAAACAAGGTCTACATAGCCACAAAAAAATCTAAGATTTTTTTCCCTCAAAATAAAATGGAGTGCAATAGCTCCTTTTTTGACAGAAAATATCAGCACCCTTTTTAAAACAGAAACCCACAAGTAGGCTGGCCACTGTTAAATTACAGTTGAGAAAAAAGAAGCATGGTATTCCATTTACTGGAAATAGTTCAAAAGGCAGCTGACTGCATCGTATTGTCTCTCACACAGTTCTTACGAAGGTATTAAATAGAATCACAAGGACCACTTGTGATTTCCTTAATATTTCTTTGGCAAACAGCTGTTTGCCAGCCAACACAGATAGCGAAATGCATACAGGAAACAGGAACTTGGAGGAGCTTGCCCTCACAAGACAGTAAGGACGTGATATGATATGGTACGGTATGTTATTTCAGATACAAGCAGTAGGCTTATTTGAGGTTATGAACTTCCTCAGGATACCATTAGTGAGGAGGAGGGGTGATGGCAATACCAGCTCCTGACTTACTGATTTAAGGGCAAAGGTTTGTGAGCATGACTTCATTTCTCAGTGAGAGACACAGTCATGGAGAACTGGGGGACATTTTTAGGCCCCTCCAAGGTTTCCAGGTGCCTGGTAGTGTCATCAGGGCCGGCTTCTGCCCGGCAATTCACACAGCCATTTCTCAAGCAAATGCAGAGGTTGCCTGTACAGCATGCATACAATAAAGCCACCTTTTCCTGAAATACATGACCTAATACACCTGTGCAAGACAACCGATGTCCTGTGCGAGGACAGGCTAGTGCATCTGGAAAGCTTTTGCTTTCTATTACACAGTATGATTTCTGTTACACAGTTTGTGTTTCTGACTGAGAATTATTGAATGGAAATACAACATTTCTGTATGGCATCTCAAAGTAGGTCGCAGGCTAGTGCCTTCTCCTTCGAACTCTCCCCACTGATACTACCCAACATGTACAGAGCACCCTCCAGTACCACCTGTAACCAGTGATTAGTTCTCCTGAAGAGCAGCTACAAAATGACAGGGGTGAATAAACTCCAAGTGTGTGGTGGCCTAAAGGACACGCTGAAGAACCTTCTTCTCTCGACATTAAAGGGTATTTCAAACTCACTAGTCTCACCTTCTGCAAGTTGTCCAAGAGATCCTTTAGTT
>JAOXNO010000033.1:4453277-4477325 GCA_028565335.1 Limnodromus scolopaceus
ATTCATTTGCAATAAATCCAATATATCTTATAAACACTGGACAAATTGCTGGTGTATTAGACATGTACTTTTGTCCAAATAGAAAAATGTTAACCCAAACAGAGGTGGGAGGAAAAAAGAACTAGTTTTCATCCTTTTGCATTGATGATTCAAAACCAGATAGCCACAGTGCCTAATGTAATCACTGTAAATAGGTACACCTACTCATGGAAAGTTGTGCTTGCTTTATACAAAGCAATCTCATGACTGTTACATTTTTAGCAAAGGCCACTGGATAACATCTTGGATATTTAGTTTTAGCCCTTCTGTGGCTCAGATGTGCAAATTTCTAATTACCCAGCAGCACTATGATCTACTTTTAGGACTGAAGATTTTGCTCAATACATAATATAAGACAGCTGAGCACCTGCTCAAAGCCTGTTGAAGTAAATGAAAGACTCTAATACTTACTCATTTCAAATAGAGTGGAGGAAGGCCATGCTGGCATCCACTCTTGCATATATAGCTATAGGTGACGCATATTGCATTGAGGAATAGGTCCTCTGTGCAGTACTATCTATGATAGTCATGGCTATCAAACCTTTAATAAGCTTTAATATTTAATATTTATTTTACATCCACAGTGCTGGTAACTGGAATATGTTTAGAGAAATGCAAATTTTACAGTAAGTGGTCTTCTGGCCTGGATGTTAGGTATATTAGATAGAATATCTCCATCTTTAAGTAACTTCTTACATCTGAACCATTACAGTTATCAGAAAAAGATGAACTAGAAAAATGGAGAAAACAAATGTTGTTTGGACACCATTTCACCAAGTATAAGGACTGTAATAATCTGATCTAATGAGAAGTAAAGATTTTTAATCTGACAATAACAGGTTGTATAAATCACAGTATCCCTGGACACCTTCACATGTGGCCCCTCCAGAGTTGTGTGAACACTGCCCCTAGCTACATTATCTCATCCAACATGAGTTGCTACTCCTATCAGCTCAAACAGTATTCTGGTTTGGCCCACGACATGTCAAATATTGCAGGATGAAGATAGATAAGCTCAGGAATAAACAAAGGTCTCTTGGAAGACAAACTATTTATGTCATTACTTCAACGTAAATTAAATAATCTTCTTATCTTCATGGTTTATGTTTTCTTCTGCTTACTTGGATTTTTGCTTTTTGACTTTTCTGAGTCTTGGCACATTTAACTTTCAGTGTTCTAATCCTCTGCCTTTTCCAGGCTGCTTCTGGTTCAGCTCACTTAACAGTTGTTAGTTTTAGCATGATCTTTTTTAATTTAGATAGCATCCCTTTCCATTTACCATCTTTCCTAATTGTTATATGAAGGTGAATTCCCATTTGTAAACAAGCAGGGATTTGTTACCCTGGCCAAGAGAAGAAATCACCTGTGCATACATTTCAAAATGTCAGCTGGTACTTTATAAACCTTTGTTTTCACAGAGCTCACAGATCACTTGCAGTACAACATTTGGGGAGCTGGAAGCCTGTCCTAATGATCGTTGCTCATGCACATGGTTACTGGAAAATCATTCATGAATATTGAATCCAATTATTATGAACAGGTGCAACCAAGTAACTACATTTCATGCTCACTGAGATATCACAAATGCTTAAATTTGATAAAGTTAATACACAAATATATACTCTGGTACACAACAATAACTTCATGTACATTCATGAGAATGCAAATATAATGATCATGATTCTCAGTTTTGAGGTCGTGATCAAGATTCCTTTTCAGTAATTTTAAACAATTATTTCACCTCGTTGCTTAATTCTTTCTACAGCTGGGAAGCCAATAAGGGGAGAAAGCATACAGTTTGTTGTAATTCCTTTCCTGCTAAAAACTGAGGCTCATTTGTGTCCCTGAGAGAAAGAAAGGAAGAGACTGGTTCCTATTAAAAATCTTTCAGATCTATACTGTGCTGAAACTGCCAATAGAAAACAAGCATTTGAGTGGAATCATGTCCCACATTCTCTTTGGAACTGGACCAAAAGTCAACCCTGGGCACGTGCCTGAGCACGTACATGTACAGTTACACAACCTTCACTGACAGTTGTGTTTTAGAACATACAAAAATGGATAACAGCTTCTGAGTAGCCAAAGCCTGTCTGCAGGACCCCGCAGGGTACCACCGGTGTCAAGCTGGACCCACCAGGAACCTCTTAAGATCCAGCTATAAGTATTTTCTACCACTGCAACAATTCGAAGGCCAGTCCAGATACATGAGCAAACTGCTTTTCTGGTTTTTCTCTCCAAATTGTATTTCATTTGCCAGCTTGTCTGTTATCTTGCATACTTCTTCCTACAACATATGTATTAAAAAGGATGCATATCCCTTTTTAGACTGCCTCTGCCAAACTTAGCTTTCTGAGAGGCTTTCAGAATCATAGACTTTCTTTTATACCTAAAATACTTGTAGCCCTTCTCTGCAAATATTTTTGTTTGAATTCCTGTTTTCTCAACAAAGATGACCTGAACTGGACACAAACTCAACCAGGGTGTTGTTAAGCACCATTAACACTTTTTGCTTTGGAAGCACAAATGGCGAGATGCTGCCACTGCTCTGCTGTGATTGCACATTGCATTCACAAGGGAAAGATGTCTTTATGAAAATTGGTCTCATTACTTTTATGCTCCGTAGTTCCCACTAAAATTATTTTGACCAGAAATAAGACTGCTGAGCATCACTGAGCAGAAAAGGAAATATTCAGCAATCCTGATAACCTTGTAGAAATTGTTGTAGCTGACCTGAGCCCGGGGTGAAAGTTATAATGATAACAGCACTAATAATAACAATACTAATAACCGCTAATAATATTAGAAAATCCTTCTTCCTATGTTTGGGGAAAATGTCTTTAGGGAATCTCCAAGTTACATCCTTGATACTCACTTGGTTTCTATATACAATAATTCCTTATAGATTCCCCACAAGGCATCTACATCAGGTCAATCTTTTATCTGTTGGGCAATATTCTCCCTCATTATTTCCAAGGTGATAGAGAAGAACTTTGCAATTGGCCTTCACCGAGTTCCACTCACAGTATCTCTCACTCCTTTCATTTTTTTTACCAGCTAGGGAATGAATAAATAAAAAAAAAAAAGTGGTTTATGATCTATACAAGGACTGAAAGTGGTGTGAAGAGGAATATTTTGGATTAACTCTGGTTATGTAAAATCAAAATCAATTAGGATTTTCTCAAAACAAAATTAAAGGAGGAGATTATTGAATTTACTTAAATAGCCACATTAAGGCCTGCTCCTCAAGGTTTTAGTTTTGGCACGTCTCTGAGCAATGTGAAATGCAGACTTTGAGGAATTGTGATAGACTGCACAGAAGAGTACTTGCAGGATGAATTCATTCCCCCATCCAAATAAACACCCACATCCAATGTGCAACTGACTTAGACAAGGACAGGCATTTACTTTAGACTGTCAATACTGTCCAATTACCATGAAGGTGACTTGGACTACCACCATTTGCCTTTCTAATATTTAGTGGGCATCTGCTGGACAGATACAAGATCACACCCTTTAAATTAAACTTTGTGGAATTGCTTAGAAGGTGCTGTTTCTTATTTCACATTTTACCATCTCTCCTAGAGAACATAATGCTATTACCCATATGTCATCTGCTTATTGTTCTGGAATAATGCAGACCAGAGGACTGACTCCCCACTGGGCTACTTCATATTCATGCTGCTGTAATATTATGTTACATCAGTTGAAAATTGGAGTAATATAGTGGTGAATGAAACTATCCATACGTTACTGCAGCCTTCAGCACATCTTTTCTATCAATAAAGAGAAGCCAAGTCACAGATGGTTTTTACACTCTTATAATTAATAATCATGGTACCATGTTAGTGTCATCTTAACATAATAAAAGTGAATCTATAAATTGTATTCAGCATTTTTACAGCATCTACAATGAATGCTTTTTGCAGCATAAGTGTACAGTTCTGACAGTAACTCTTTCTGAACTGTATTCATAATTTTAATTTACTGTTTGTTTTCTTTACCATTATTTACGGAGTGGCATAGTTAATTTTTTTCTGTATTTCATTTTTAGATTCATCCTTTACAGAGTCAGATTATTTTAATTCTGCATTTTCTTTCTCAGCCTTCAAAGCGAATCTAGTCTACACAGGATGATGTACTGCATCTAAGCTGGCCTAAACTTTGAACAGCCTGAAGCGCATGGCACTCCAAAAATCCAACACCATATAATCTTTGTAGGCAGCCCAAACCCCGTTTGATATAAAAATATCATCTGTCCTTTTGAGGCTACTTTTAAGATAACTTCTGCAGAACAATGGAGACATACATACCCAATATAGGTGCTGGTGAAATGTATCGTTGCATGTGCAGGCATTTACTTTACTGTTTTGCAATTATTTTGTTCTTTGTTCTCTTGGCTAAAAAAACATGGGCACATTTCAAATTGAGTACTTGCTTAGTCATGTTAAATTTTGAGAGAAATCCCTTTAGATTTGGATTCGATTCTTACCACTCTTGTTCCCACTCACAGAAACAAATCCTGCTGAGATGCTCTGCATTCCCAGCTCAGATCCTGACAAAAATTGGAAGTGAAATGACAAGTTGGGATATGATGAAGGATAGAGATGTTTTATCAGCATACTTCAAAAACTCAAATAAAATTTGATTCAAGTTTCCTTCTGGTCATAGCAAAAGGTAAGTATACTTAATGATTGGACACAATGATCTTAAGGGTCTTTTTCAACCTAGATGTTTCTTTGAGTCTATGATTCTATATTCCCAAACTCATTTGGCTATTGAGGAGCCTGGACATACAGACGTACTGGAGGGAAAGTACCTTTCAAGAGTGTTTTTGTAAATTACAATTATTATTTTTTTTTTCCCCAACAGCTCAACTATTTCCTACTCAGCATAAAAGGAATCTCTTTTCCTACAAAGAAGTTGTAATTTACCTGATGTCATCTACCATCCTAAATCAGAGCACTGAAATGCACCCGCAAGAAGCAAGAAAAAATATGTTGCCATATCATTGGGTCTGCCCAGCCCAGTCAAAACTCTCTGGCAGCGGCACCGTAAAAGACGTCTGCAAAGTTTAAGGCTACAGCCACCTTATTTTGAAGATTGGCCTAGTGTCTCCTGGGCTACAGCCCTCTTTTTATTGGAAATTTACTGGGTCATAACAGAGATTTTTGCTTAGTAAATATTGATATTTTTTTTCTTTTTCTTTCCTTGAATGTCTGATTGATCGCTCTTTGAATTCATGTGAGCTTCCTGCATCAGCAGCAGCCTGGGGTGGTATGTTCAGCGGGTTACGTACCTCTCATTTTTCAACCTGTCACATGATAATTTCATCTGGTGACCCTTAGTTGGGCGTAGAGATGTTCTTTGTCAAGGGTTGTGGGCCATTTAGTTTTCCTGTTTCTTATCCCAGACATCCTTGTTCTCAGCCTTTGTATCCGTATTAATTTTAGTGAACTGAAACACCAGCTAATCCTGCAATGCCACTGTGTTCATACATGAAATATACTGAGTTTGTTCAAGTTTTTTTCAAGATATTTTAAAATTCCTTTGTCTATTATTCAGATCCAGAAACACATATTAAAAAAATACAATGTACTTCCTTTTTGAGCTCTTCTGACAGTAAGGTCCTTTAAAAACTGTTCTGTTCTGGAGGGCACCTTTGCAGATGGTGCAATTCATTGATGGAGTAATCCTAAGTGTCTGTGAAAACTTGGCGTCTGCCTTGATCCACCAATATTTTTCAGATATCTCATTGATTGGTTTTACAGTCTGTTATAACGGAAGCTTAAGTTGAGCTTTTCACAGACTCAGAAATGCTTATGGTGAATATCCCCAATCACTTTTCAAGAGCATCCTATCAAGTTTAGTTGATAAAGATGAGATTAACCTATTATGGATGTCATTTTTCTAAAACACCGATATTTTCATTTGTCAGTTATCACTGGCAAGAAGCAGGTTTGACCTTTAAGACAGGAATATGTAAGATGTTGTCAAAATGGATCAGAAACTCAAATAAAGATGTGATAGAGCATTACCAAGACTGTAGAGTGAAAGTTCACTGATCCTTATGGCCCCCCAGAAGACCTCTTTCTTCTGGAAACATTAACAAATAACTGCTTTACTTATTTTGGTGAATTTTAACACTCTTGCAAGGAAAGGGCTAACAATAAAACAATAACTGGTGTAGACAAAACACTGTATCCACTGGCCTGACTTTCTGCAGTTTTGTCACTAACCTTAGAAGTCTTCAGCTTTGGGACTGCAGATTGTTGTGTGCCATATTTAATGAGTTTGTAAAGTAAGTTAAATGAGCTGGAATTCCCAGATTTTCTCTCTATCCTTTTCTCCTATCCTATCAGGGCTAAAATAAACTGATTTACTTTATTTCTTTCATGTTCCCTCTATGAAGATATGGAGCCAGTCTGAACTTTTGGTAGATAACAGACAAGTATTCACAGAATGACTGAGATTGGAAGGCATGTTTGGAGATCATCTTATCCCCCCCAGCTGAAACAGTGTTGCCCACAGCAGGCTGCCAAGGACCGTGTCCAGATGGTTTTTGAACACCTCCAAGGATGGAGACTCCACAACCTCTCTGGGCAACCTCTGCCAGTGCTCAGTCACCCTCACAGGAAAAATGGTTTTCCTTATGTTTGGCCAGAACCTCCCATGTTTCAGTTTCTAGCTGACATTTGATACACCATCTGTGTCTGAATTTATGATATTTTGTGGTAAACAAGGAAGTCAGATCATTTTTGGACCACTTAAGGCCAATGGAACAAATAAAATGATGCTAATAGGTTGTAAAAGAGATCAGCGCACACAATACTGCAACAAATAAATGGTTCTCAGGTCATAATTTCAATAGTTTTGCACACCAGAGCTTCATAAAGAAATTCTCTCTTACAGTTTCTCCCATTCCTTTTCTGCACTGCATTAAATCTTATGTTAACAACCAAAGCCAGTGACTGCATAATATTATTGAAGTATTTATTCTCAATTTCAGTATGTTGGTATTTAGTATTTTAACTCTTAAAAAGAAATTCTGGAATTCTGGCCATTAAAATGGCCAGTCCAGTCTGTAGTGAGGAAGGGTAGAGATTAATATTCAGAGTTTTAGCTCAAATTGTACTCAAGAAAGTAGAGAGATCTGCAGCAGAAGATGACATAGAGCCATATTTTCATCCCTGTCACCGCCCTCAGGCAAAGTTCTGCACAGATGAAAATCTGACTTCATGTTGTTAATTTTTTGTAAGCAGCTTGGTAGTAAACATGTCCTGCAATATGGTAAAATAAGGCTCTGCTTTTCCATTTCCAACATTGTGTTGTGTTTCTTATTTTCTTCCTCAAAGAAAACATTGTTCTGAGATACCATATCCCCCTTCCTTTAGATATTACACAATGAAGCATTGAATATTACTAAATTAAAAACCATAAAAATAAACTTAGTTCTTCTTAGATGGGGTCCTCATGGAAATCCTACTGAAAATCTGTGGGATACAAACATTACTTTTGCTCATCTTCTTAAATGACATGGAAAAACTCTGCTTGCTATGGATATTGCACAGTTAAATATGCCCTCAGGTTTCTGGTGATATAATCCATCTCTCCTTAAATTTCTTTGGCCAGATTGAGTTTCTCTTTTTTATGCGGCATACAGCAGTCAGTATTACCTCATTATGTGGTACTTGATAAGTGCATGTATTTTAAAATTGTCTTGCAGAATATTTCTATTAAAAAATCTATAAGAGAATGTAACCAGTGATGAGCTTTTATTCCATAACATCACCCATCATGATCAAATGGAACAATGTAAGGCCTGGCATTGTCCATCTGAGTAATTGCATCCATCTTCTGAATTTGCTAGATGATGATCATTTGCTGTTTCCTACTTCAGCTGATCAAGCGTTATATTGATGAAGCTCATACAGAACCAGTTCAAAATCACTGAAATTCACTGACAAATCCGAAAATTGAACAGCTGTCTTGCAAGCATCAATCATACGCCTTATCAGCAAGATCCTCATCTTACCAAACAGTGCTCCAAAGACAATCCTCTACCCACAAATAAAATATGAGCCCCAGTCCTGGAGAGGGTCAACCCTCAGCTCAGGTCTAGTTATTCATTCCTGTAATCAAATACAAAAGACACAGGGATTGATTTTCATCTATACCCAAATTCATAGCTCCTCTGAAGGTCTGAGCTACTGACAAATAATTTCACCTTCAGCAATTGATTATGCCTCCTCAGTGAACATTATATCGCAAGAGTATATAACCACTCTATATCTCTGCCTGCTTGCCACTGCTCTTATGCTGTGCCAAGCACAGAAGGTGTAGAATGCAGTTTTCCAAGCAAGAAATGCCCATCATCTTCATCCTCAGTGTATCGCAGTGGTGAGGTGAAGATAATCACTGCAGCACTATTGCACTTATTTAGAGACATGCAACCTTTGCTTGTTTGAACTACTTCAGTCACATCACCACTCGTATTTCAAGTCAAAATCCACCATCCAATTTCACAACAATAGACGGAAGAATAACTTGCTTATCTCATATTTACCTGAATTCCTCCCATGAACCACTGCAACAGCAGTATCCATCCTTTTCCATTTTGTGATAATTGCAGCTTTTAAAAAAATAATTTAGAATATAGCATTATTTTCCTTCCAAGTCTGTATCTAGAAAAATTTTATTTTGTAGGAAGTAGTAGCACCAAACAAAAATCCTGACCCAGAAGTGAAGGGGAAGATTATTATTAACATGAAGGAAAAAGTTGCATCAGGGTTTTCTAGAAGCAAACATCTCAAAGCTTCATCCTTTAAAACTTAGCCTTCATTTATACCATTTCTTGCAAATGCTACAGCCATCCTCTACAATCGCATCCCTTCCCAAAGCCTGCTAGAAAAGTTAAATGAAATATGTACTGTCATTCGCATACGAGGCCCCAGATGCCAGGCTGCCTGTCGGTGGCACAGGATATCTGCCAGGCCATCTGTCTGACGCCTGTCCCGGGGAGGGCTCTGCACCTCGTCCTCTGGCTCGTGCCGCAAAGGTCTCCTGCTACCAGGTGGGCCCCCAACCAGTGCCTGATGTCACTCTTCCTCACAAATGTCAGCACAGGATAGGCTAAACATGATGCATAGAAATGGAAGATCACAGCAAGTTGGGTTAATACCCCAGGATTTCAGGATGCAACACAAGGACTTTTGGTTACACTTTTTAAATACATATACACTTTTATACATATATGAAAGAATTAGTGTGGATGCTGATGAAACCTTCAGGTCCCAACTGTCACCGCATGCCACAATTTGTGATACTTTTAGTTGGCAAAGTGCAAAAAGCAGCACTACTGTAGTCCCTTTCAGTGCTCAGAACTTCATCCACACTGTACCCACCCCTCTACTGGTATTTCACTACCAGTGCCTGCCAGCCGTGCCCATAACAAAACCAGCCGGAGTGTGACCATAGCTATTTACAAGTTACAACTCGAGTGCTATGATCTGGTTTTCTTTTTCATATGCTAAAGCATATTCTGCTCTCTGAAGTCCTCTCATCCCACTCCTTTCTCTTTACCTCTTCATTACTCAATCAAAAAAGATTTATGGTTGCAGCTTTCAAAATAAATTTCCTTCTTCAAGTTATTTCTTCAGATTTTCCACAAAAAATCCTTAACATAATAAATAATTCTAAGTAGCTTACTAATAAAAACTAACAGTTTCAGCAGAACATGTTCACAGTCATTTTTCTTTTCTTTCCCTTGCTTCATGACTTGACTCTTCACTATTTTATTCTCAATTTTATATTTCAGATTTTAAGCTGAAGAAAAATTCTTCCTTCTGAAGAAGGTTTTCTCATCAAGTAAGCCATATATATTTTTTAATAAGGGTTTCAAACGCAGCCTGATGGAACAAACACCTTAAGACATCTGTACACGAGTTTCTCTTTAAAAATATTAAAGCTCTGGAGATGAATTATTTGCAGGTTTAACCGAACCAAAAGAAAAAGAAACATTGCAATAAGACAAAATGATGACCCAGGTCTCCATGCAGTATATAATCAATTTTATAGAATTTCTTCAGTAACCCATGTCTTTAGTGGTTTTTGCCTCTGAATTTTTGCTATGTCAGAACATCATTACTATAGGTTAATTGTTCAGAAGAGCTATGTCATACTTTACAGAAGATTTTATTTATTTCTCCATTATGAAATGCAAATTTTGGATTATTTAAGGTTTTTTTTAAATAACATTTCTGCAGGGTTTCCAGCGCTCCTGTTGGGCAGATTCTCAGCTGGTACCTTCTTGTTTCATCCCTTTACTTGCAATTCCCATGTCTAAACAATTGATAGTTCACTTGGTAAAGCAATTTGTTTTCTCTAATGAAAAAAAAAAGAACAGCATGCATTGCCTATTTTGTGTGGAACTAAGGTTCCTCAACCTTCAGCAATTTTTCCTATTACACCATAAGTCTTACTTCAGACAGACATGGAATGAGCGTTGCAGCCTGTGTACCTTATAGCTACTATTCTTAGCCTGCCCTATCAGTTTCTATTTCATCTTTTTTTTGTGACTATGGTGGGTTTCTCAATATATTAGACCCTTACTGTCATATTTACAGGAATCCTGTCTCTTATCTGAAAAGGTATTTTTCAACTTTAACATTTCTTTTTTGCACAGTAGTCATGATTTCAGTTCTTAATTTTCCAGTAAGACAATTAAGCTCTAACAGTCCACAATCATGGACTAATAATTAGTTAGCTGAGGATGAAGATTTGTGAACTTGAATTAGATCTACTTGATCTGTGTATATATGAGTTGTTTCACATGTGTAACTTTGAATTTCACATAAATTATGACACCTTATATAAAAAATTAAAATCTACTATGTCTATCGTTTCACCTTCTGTGGTACTTAGTAGCTTTTTAAAAAGGGCATGCTCCTTCACGAATTGATCTGACATATAATCCAGTTTATATCTTTTCTGCATTGAGTTTTACAATGTGAACTCATAAATGAAATGAAATTATACATTCAAGAGCTAAGCAAAGTTTGGGTTGCTTATATAAAAATTTAGGTAGATAATATGAAACCATGAAAAAGAAATAAATTCTTCTGCATTTCTGGATGATGTGCATAAAAGAAAATGTACATCACAAAGACTTCCTTCTCAATGATTTAAACTTCCCAAAGATTTTTGTGTGATACCATAGCTGGGGATTTAATAAAAAAGGGAGGGGAGAGTGTGGGAAGTAAAAGCAAACAGAGTGCTGGAGTAGATATGGTAGATAAAACTTTTTGTGTGTGGTCACCCAAGCACTGGACTTGTTGGAATAGGACATGTATTGCAAAAACAGCACAATGGGACACTAGATACCCTGGAGGCTATGGATTGTACCAGTTATATTTATTTCTGTCAAAATGGTAAAAGAGAATGAGATGGGAAGCTCTGATGATAAACGTGTGTCTAAATGCTAGAAGGAAGCTTTAGTGTAGCTAGGTAGAAGCCAGTTTCCAAGAGGCACCGTGAAGTAGCCTCATTCCAGCTTTATGGGACCGTAAGAGAAAGGATCGCAAATGAAAAACAGCTGGCCTCAGGAGTGCAGACTTCAGTAGTCTCAAAACATCTCTCCTGGAAGATGAATGTAAGAGCAGGAAGAATTATGGAGGTTGGTTGATTTCCTGAAGAAACTCTATCAAGGGCACAAGCACTACCTAATCCATTGAGAAAATCAGAAAGGAAAGATAATAAGTTACAAAATCAGCCAAGATGTGATCTCCAAGACGAGATCAAAAAGTACTTAGATGGTTCTGATTATTGCAAATCATCTGCCTAGCAGGTTGTTGGAAATTATTGGCTGATATGCCTGATGAACCTTCAAAACCCAGCTGGTGAAATTTTTGAGCCATAGCTAGCTGTCTTTCTGAAAACTGAATTTTGTGAAAAGGCTGAAAAGAGCAAAGGTAGAAAAGATGCATTCAAGTACTATACATAGATCACGTAAGCCTCAAGGTTGTATGTCAAATGATCCTGTTGACCTATCCCAAGGACAGTTTCGCACATTGGAGAAATGATACGGAAAATATTGTATACGAACTATACATATAACACCCAGTTGTAAATCTAGGCAACAGAGCTTAAGTGCATAGATGTACAGGAGGTATCAAGTAGGTAGATAGCAGGTCTTTAGAAAAATACTTAATTGAGATGAGTACATTCTACTTTTCCAAAGGCAAATGCTAGTGAAGTTAGTCTGTAACACGGCTTGTAATACGTAGTGAATAGTCCTACCATACTCAGCACTTGTAGCACCAGCTGGAGGGAAGTCCTCTCTGTTCTGGGGCATCCTTCTTCAAGGAAAGGTGTGGCTGAATGGAGAAAGCCCAAAGAACAACGAGCAAACATCTTGCAAATGCAGCTTACAGGGAAGTCTGTGCACTCAGGGTTTCCCAGCCTACAGAGAAACAGTAAAAGATACATAAAGGACTGCTGTAAAGAAGGCAACAATCAATTTTTAATTATCTGTAGAGAGATGACAAACTGCAGCAATGGAGATTGAGGTTACACATTACAGAAAACTTCATTAGAGTAAGGATAGTGAGAACTAGATAAAGAAGCTTCACAGTTCTCTCACCAAAAGACTTTAAACACAAGTTTGAAAAACAATATCACTTGACACAGCACCATGTCAATCCAGCCTTGGAAAAAAAGCTAGGTCTCCTGCTGAGGTCCAGTCACTTCACATTCCATGTGATTCTGCAGTTTCTTTAACGTGGAGGAGTGAAAATGAGGGAAAACAGGAGAACAGCAGGTACATGGTTTAGTCTCATGATCCTGCCATAGCTCTGGATAGGAGCAAACTATGCAATTTTTAACTCTACCTACTTTTTTCCAGAAAAATACACAAGCATTTCTTTGTAAGTCTTGCTGGGCTAAAGTTTTTTTTGCTTTGTAGAGTGCCTACTTATTTGGTATATATTTGTGTTCATCAATTTAACATATAAAATATGTACACCTTAAAAACGTTTACCAAAATGTTGCACAAAAAGCCCCCATCTACTAATTAAAGTTGAATGAGTAGACACTTGGGAAATCCTAATGCAAAGAAACATTGTGGTTTTATCATTAAATAAGCCCTTGATTTTTTAGCCAGATTTTTAAATTTTTAGTGAGCGTGGTGGAATCCGGCCTTTGATAAATATGTTTTACTTCAGTATAGTATAATGGTATGAAGTGGGCTTTTGGTTCAAACCGTTTATGCCTGTTTCTGTTGACCCTCTATTTACACCAAAAAAATATGGCACTAGGTTTACATATAAATTAATGTAATATAAAGCTAACCATTATTTCTTCAGAGACAGTCCCCTACAACAACATAAAATTTCTTCTCAAGCCAAGGAAAGTTTTTTTTTCCACTTCTGGTAATTTTATTGTGTGTGTGCTAGGTGGAAATACAGAACTGTGAAAAGGCTCATTTTAGCAGGGATAACAACTCACAAAAGTTATTCTGAGGAATGGGGTGGAATGAATCATATTCATACGTGTGTGTGCTGGATGGCAAAAATCAATGCTTTCTCTTAGCAAAGACACTCTCGGGGATAGAGAAATCAGAGCTGCGAAAAACCTAACAAATTTTGCCTGACAGATTTTCCAGGCAAACTACACTGCTGGTGCACTGGGAGTACGCTGAGGATGTCAGTCCCCACGCTAGTAGAAGCAGCCCGTTTCACAGTGGCTCACTGTGGTTCCCCAGGGATACTGATAACCCCACCGCACTCCCCCCACCATACACCAACTGGGCTGGACAGTGGTGGAGATGTTGGGATGGCAGAGAGCAAGAGTCCAAAACAGGATGCAGTAGCAGGCATACACTATCAAACACAAACCTGGAAATACAGAGAAAAATAAGAAAAGCGGATGTGAAAGGAAAGGAAAAAACAGTCTGGTGTGCGATGGTGAAAAAAAAAAGGGCTTACTTATGTCCCCGTCCTATTAAGATTTTATCTCTGAGGCCCAGTTCAGCACTATTATCTGTTTGATATCAATGCTGTTGCAGGAGACTTGCCACCATTAAGCCACTGTAATGGTGTGTGGGCTCGGAAAGCCCAATTATTGGTGGTGTTTAATGGCCCCCTCTTAAAACATCCCTAGCTCACTGAATCTTTAACAATACCCTGTTAAATAATAACCATGCCAAGAGCGGTGTGTATTCCTGCAGGCCTAAGTCACCAAATGTGGCCATTGTGTCTGTGCGTCCAGCCTTCAATAGCCCCTGCGAAACAGGCGAGAATTAGTATTTCTGCCCAGAAAATGCTCTCTTCTGGGAATGAGAAAAGCAGCCTTTTCTTCCCCACTATCACCAACAATTATACTCCTGCCTCTTTATTTGTCAGCACTAATAATGGCATTGTTGTGTCTCAGGAAAGAGCAGAAAAGATGATGAAAATGCACCACTGGTGTGGTGCAGACAACTACTGAGCTACCTCTAGTGCTTGTTAGTAAAAATTATGGGATCTAAATGTCAGTGCCTAATGCAGCCCCATCCAACTGCAAGGGATTGTAGCACATCATACAGTAAAAATAAGGGAAAATTGTTGCAGCATGATTGTTGCTAGGCTAATGCTGGCAGTAAGAAAAGAACTAAATGAAATTGAAAAATTACATATTTAACAGGTGATTAGATAGCAATAATTATTTTGGGCCAATATCTGAATTCACCTCTTCCTGTCTTGGGTCATTAATTACATGAGTCAATCTGTTGATCCGAGTGGGATGATTTTCACAAAGTCTGGTTTGTCAGTGGGAGTGAGGGGCTTACAAACCATAGATGAGACAATAGGATTCCTCCCATCAGCAGCTTGTTAAGGTGCCGTGGTAGAGTATTTACACAGAGAATACACTGCAGAACAAGGTTAAAGGCAGCAGGTAAACACCGAGCTTTTATCCAGTGAGCCTCTTCTGTTTTCTGTGTTGTGTACTAGGAAGAAATCCTGTTTTATGTTAAAAAGAAAAAAAAAAGAAAAATAAAAAGAAAGTAACAACCTAAGGACAGAGAGTTGCTATAAACGCAAGAAAACCCACACTTCTAAAGGCAAACTTGCCTTGTTTTCATTCTTCAAAATAAAAGGGCAGGTCTCTGTTTGCTTCATCCTCATCAGAAGTGCTAACCCTTGTTCTGCGAAACAGGATCAAGCCAGTATTGATTCTACCCTGAGAATAACATAGCTGAAAATTAGATGGACACACACACTGAAATATATAGCAATAATGAAGTTGGAATAGCAAGACTGAGCCTTAAGCTAGATTTGATTCATACCATGAAATCATCAGGTTTCTAAGCTCAGGAGGGTTGGACCTCTTCATTATCTGGACGGAAGGCTTCAGAAAAAGCCTCAGGAGCTAAAGGAGCGATGGAGGTACTTCAGCTTGAGATCGATACACTGCCATGTTGTTCAGTGCCTGGGTGTGCTTTGTTGCCGGAGGCGTGTTTCGGAAGAGTTGAACACTTACTGCCATTACCAATCCCACAGCAAGAACATCCCTGCATCCCACCAATGTTCAACCTACATTTTTAAGAAGATTCCTGGAATCAAGCAACCTGGTGAGGATAGTGACCAAGCTGTGCCTGCCCCTGCCCACGTTTTGTCACATTGAGCTCTGATTGTTATCCAGACCAGACAGTTGCTGCTCAAAGGGATGGCAGCAGCAATGGCCCTGTCTGTGGCTGTGTCCCTCTACTACTCAGCTACTGGAACCCCTACTGAAAGTCAATTTGGTGTCAGCCAACCCTCAGCTCTAGGGCTATGTGTAATAAAGTAAGACCACCTGAATGACAGCACAAGGCCAGAGCAAGGCCAGGAGATCCCTATGCACTGTCCCAGCTGCAGCCAATAATATGTGTTCACAGAAGAAGTAACGAAGGCTGTTGTATGACACTTTCCCAGTATTTCCCCATCCTGCAGAAATCTGCCAATCAGGGACATCCTAAACTTGAGGTGGACTTGATGTCTTTTGGGCTGGTTGGGGGTTTTTGTTTGTTTGTTTTTAATAAAGATGATGTATCCTTTTCTTTTATAAGTTTATTTAACCAATTTTTAACCATATAGAGTTTTGGCATCCTGTAGCAAGGAATTTACCAACAGGTTACATGTGAGTATACATGAGTATCGGTTTTGCATGTTTTGGCTTGTTTTGAAAGGTCTATTTGATTCCTCCAAGGTTTATGTAACGAAAGCAAGAGAAAAAGTGGGCCTTTTTAAATGTCCATGGCACTTGCAGAAGCGTAGAAGCCCATTACAGCCCCTCTCCCCCCCACGCACTCCTACACATATACCTCCCATTCATCCTTTTCTGTAGAAGTAAAATTTGCTAGCTTATTTAGTCTTTGCTTACACAGAAGTCTACCACACTTCTGGCTACCTTTGTCACACCTATCTACACTTTCTTCCCTCAAAATGGAAAAGCTGGAAGACCAGAACTGTATGCAGCACTCATTATATGGAAGCATCATTTATCAGCACCAGTTTTGTCTGTTATTTTCTCACTCCTCCTGCTTCCTTCAAGCAGGTGAGAGGAGTTCAAGTGGTTTAAATGATCGCATTCATGTCTCTAAAATACTGATTGCTGCTGAAGTCTAAAAGCATGTATTTTAGATGAGATTCCACATTACACTTCTTTCCTTACTAGAGCAATCATTAGGAAACTAACCAATGAGTGAACTTACATCATTTGTAACTTTTTTAGGTAAAGTCTCGATGCTGGATTGCAGTAAAGTACCTGTAAGGGTGCCGCACTCACTGCAGGCACTAATGCTGTTTATCTGCTCTTTGCAGGCTGTGCCATACTCAAGGTGACTCTCTCAGATACCTATATGCATAAATATTACACTAACCACCATACCTCAAGATATACATAATGCATTACTTAGTCAAAGCAGCAGCATGAGGCAATGCATTACACAAGTTACTGACATCGAAAGAGATTCGGGGCTCTTACCAGCACTGAGAGTGCTTAGCTGGGGTATGATCCTGACAGGAAGCATCACTCAGCTTCTTGCAGAAGAGGGCTTAGGTACTTACCCCAGAAATTGGAACGTCTTTCTTCACAAAATATATCAGCCATAGAGTTTCTCTATGTTCTTGTGGCGTGATTCAATATTTGAAGAAAAAGGCTTGATGCTGTTCACGAGGCCGATGAATATTTTGCCACTGGATTCAGAGAAGGTAGAGCGCTATTTCTTGTACTTTTCTCTAAAGAGTAAATCAAACTGATGCTTTTAATGGAATACATATAATCCATTTTCCACAGCTCTTATGGTGCGCTATTAGAAGCTCAGCCATAGATTGCTCACTGTGTAAGGTACTTGGGAAGGGGCTGCAGCCACAGCTGGTCTGCAGTGTTGTGTCCTGGTTTGCTCTCCAAAACTCTCAGCTCAAGGCTGCCCACGTCCCATTGCCACTCCATGCTAGCCCGCTGCCACGTCAGGCTTTGGAGGGTGTCACTGGCTCAGGATTTTAACTACTCCTGTTCTTCCTGCTTTCCTGGTTCTTCCTTTTTGCCAGCATTGTGCAGTGACCAGCGATCACCCAGGATTTGCAGAAAAAATTACTTTACTCTCTTGCTAAATGCAGCCTGACACCACTCAGTATCCTTGTTAGAAAAGCTCAGTCTTTGAAAATACATCTCTCAGTAACCTTGTAGACAAATTGTAGCTGTTTTGAACTCTAAAGTCACCATAATCCACAGTCATAATTATCTGAAATGAATAAATGAAGCTGGATTAAGCAATGATATTTGAGCAGATGCCACAGAAAAACTTGCTGCACCAACGGTTAGCAAAAGGAATCAGAAATTAGTTCATCTTAAGAAAATACTGGTCATCTTAACGTATGTTTCATGTAGGTTTGTCCTTTAGAGATTATTATTAATTTTTCATTTAACATCATGTTGATGAGTACCTCAGAACTGCATGAGAAATTTCCACCACAATTTCCATGGTGCAACTCACTATATATCCCCTGCTCAGAACTCTGCTGGATCCACTGAGAGGCCAGGAAGGATGAGAAGGCCCTGGACTTTCCTTCTGCCTGACGCAAGCTGAGCAGCTCAGCCCCTCAACTGGCATCACACCAGTACAATGGTGTTGAGCAAAAGCAGATGAACACAGTCAATGACTTGTTTCTGCATCGTTGCCGCAGCCTTCTGGAGCTCCCCAGGGCCAGGATGGCTGAAGGAGTCTGGAGACTTGGAAGAGGCTTTTAAATGGGGAATAAAAGAGAGTGAAAAGGGACTTTGTAAAGCACTTTATCAGATGCACATGGCACTAAGGTATTGCTGCAATTAGGGTCAGACATGAAAATCCCAGAGAGTTCTTCAGTAATCGTACCATCATAATAAATAAATAAATCTCTCAGAAGTACAGAAAGAGGTAGATCTAAAACATATCAAAAGCAGAACATCAGATTTGGTGTGTCCAGACCAAGTATTTTTATTTTATCTTGATTTACAGGAAAATATTGCCCAAGAAATTGCTGTCTTCACAAATATCCTTTCTCCCACACCCCTTGCTTCAATATTTCAAAATATAGTCACTTTAGAGTTAAATGTTTAATATGAAGACAGGGAAAAGAGGACTTTCATAGAGGCAAACAGTTTTTAGAATTATAGCCCAAATCATGCCTGCAAAAATGAACTTGAATGTATCGAAAAGACCTGAAGATTAGAATAAATTTTACTTTATTATAGATTCTTAAATGAAGAATGAACAATGAGAGTTAGGGGGAGAAAAGTTGATAAGAAGTATTTTATCCTTGTCAAATAAGCCACACAGATATGTATCTGCCTTCTCTGCAAATAAGGAAGTTGAAAGATGTTGATCTAAATTCATATAATGCGTGAAGTTTATGAAGGGAAATGCGTTGGATGTGAATTATTTAGCCGTAGATATTTTACTTGTTAAGATTTTAGCTCTTATTACAGCTCTTTCTGTAATGCCAACTTTAGCATAATACTTCAGCTTCAATAGATTTTTAAAATCTGAGCAGTCTTCTTAATGCAAGGTTTACTATAAAGGAGTGACTCTTAGGTTATCTGTACACTTTGCAAGTTCTCTCATCAGAATCACTGTGGTAACAGGAAGCTAACACAGCTAACTAGCATTCCTCTATAATAAGAACTTCACAATAATAAAATAACCAGGGAGCGTATCATGCAGTTATAGTTGTAAGTACAAAAAGTTAATATCTCAATTTCTTTTGAACCTTTCTTTGCCACTGGTACACTATTATCTTCATGATACTTCTTGAGTATTGCAATGAAAATGATAAAAAATGACCAGTGGAAAACAGAGAAAATCAAATATTATAGAAAATTCAAACTGGACAAAAGTTAAATTGGTCAAATGCATGTTCCGGCCCCTGAAATGTCTATGTGGAGTTGTAGGAAGAATTCAATTACTAAACCACACTTAGTGCAAGATACACTAAATACACTGGAATAATTACACAAAATGAACAAGAAAAAAGGTCTGTGGACAACTCCTAAAAATCTTTGCAAGCATCAGAAATATTGGCTGATCTTCATTATTGTCATATGAAGGTTCTTCACACATCACAGCAGCATTTTCATCTATAGGTCACTGACTGCAGGGCATCAGGCTGCATGAATCAGCTGTCTTAGAACTATATCTCCTATAGTTTCTTTTGTGTCTTTTAATCAGAAACAGTGTCAAAAGCATCATGTATTTGACAAATGGAAGCCTTTTCTGAAACTATTTTTGTTGTGTACTTCAGTTAGTAGGCCATAAAGTATCCTCTGTATAAGTGTTTCATGTTTTCTCTCTAGAAGCCAATATCAGTTCTTCCTCTTTAACAAAACACACAAACAAAATTAAAATATTCCACAGTCTTTATCCCTTTCATAAATCTCTTGATTTCTCACTCTTATCCACAAATTCCCCCCCCTCGTTTTCCAGTTTATGTAGTCTGAATTCAAATTCTCTTCGGGAGAATAGTTTATTCACATTTCTTCTAGCTATTACTTATAGCGTTGACCGTGATGTCTTTTCAAAGCCTTTTCTTGATTTCTGCCCCAGCCTGCAGGCAGTGCCACCAAAACCTGCAGGATTGCTTGCAGATCTTCATCCATCTACACATAACAGCTGTGGTCTAACCACTCAACTGGGAAAGACAATATCTCTGGTAACACTCAAGAGACCTCAGTTTTCCTTTTTTTAAAAAATTTTAAAGTATTTCTGCCTTTCCCATAAGCAATTCTCATCTCCTACAGCAAATACATACAAACTCATCAGATATGAAATTCCGTCAGTAAACTATTTGGATGCCGCTTAACATTTTTTACCCACTAGAAACAAAGAGTAGAAAACAAATACTATCGGAATGCGAAAGACCACCAGGCAACGAGGAAAGAATTACTGGGTTTTGCCTATTTTAAGGGAAAAATAAATAAATTGTAAGTAAGGAGGACAGACAGCCACCTCTTCTAACAGAAACCAGTCCTGGGGCTCTGCATGCACGATGAACACATAGGCCTGATGACTTGTTATGAGAAGAAAATGATGCAAGAAGCAGATGCTCATACAGTAGGACACATCTTGCCATTTTGTATGCATGGCCAAACTGCAGGGGAATAATTCAACAAGGATAATGTGTGGGATTTGTCCCACTCAGTGTCTTTTCTATTGTAAATGCCAAAGATGCATCAATCTGGACTGCTTTTCACTTTTAATTTCCCAAGAAAGCACTTTCAAAAAAGAAGATGAGGCAACTGTGAAAAAATTGCCACTCGTTTCTGTTAGTGAGAGAACACCCACCATTCACAGGTACAGTAAATGTCTGCTTTCATTCATTGCTATAACAAGCCTGTATTTCTCCCAGTTTATAACACTGCATGCAATGCTAGACTAAAGAAACATCTTTTCTGCTCCCCTCCCAGAAACAGATACCAGCTGGCACACATGGAAAAGTACACAGTGATGCCTCATACTTTCCATTATTTAAATGGCACAGCTTTATTTAAAAAAGAAAAAGAAAAAAAACCTCTCGCACACACCCCCCCAATCTTACAGCTAGACACACTCTTTTCCTTTCGAACACAGCAAAACCATGTGCGTTTCCTTCTGAGAGAAAATAATGGTCATAACTGGTGAAAAATGTTTTCTAATTTTCCAGATTTTACATCTACAAAAACTTATTGGGGAAGGGGATCTCCTGTTCCTATTTTTAGCCCATCTTTGTGCATTGTTCGCAAGGTCTTCTCACCTTTTCAGCAAAGTCGTTGAACTTAAAGAAAATGTGGCTGCTACTGCCCTCTTGGTAGACGTGGCATTTTGGAACAAAAGCATCTCAGTAGTGCCTTTAGTCAAAAAGCAATAAAGCATCTTAAAGTTCGTAATAAGAAAATTCTGTCACTCAGCTTCGTATCTAAAATTTTAAATCAATGTCATATTTTAGAAAATGACATGAAGAGAGTGACTCTCCAGTTTCTCCAAGCATGTAGTTAGAAGAAATCACCATTTGCATTTCAGAAACTCTCAGGTTCTCTACCACTTTCCATCACCGTTTTGTTAAATGTCATTCCTCACTAGCTGTCAAGCACTTAGCATTTTTCAAAAACCAGGCAAATTAAGGAACCTTAACAAGGTCTTCAGGACCTAACTGTCAGTCTCTCTCTCTTTTTTTATTTTTTAAATATCAGGACCCATTTTAATTCACTGCATTTTCAATGTAGGCGTTTGTTGTTTTCTCAGCTACACCTGCAAAAAATCCCAGCCTAACCTGAATTCCAGGGTAAACTGTGTTAAAAGTGTCTCAGCACCATACAATACAAATATTTAGAACATAGGAATGTAAGTGAGAGTGTGAGATTTGTTGAAGAAAATTTATGTACTTGAAATTTCCTTGAATCATAGCAGTATAACTGGGATCTCCTAAATTTAGGAAAACTTGTATCTGAATTTTCCAGTTAGCTTCCAAGTCCTTAAAAATCACTAAAAAACATAATCAAAGTCTCAGGTGCTGATCATCCCAAACATCGGGAAAGTTTGCCAGCTGGACCGACCTTCGAGATAAACTGCAAGCACATGGGCAGTATATTTCCTCATAATTTTGATGGATTTTTAGTGAAAGACATTTCTTAGATCACAGCTTAAAGGAAGGAAACATCAAGAAGGCAGATAACTTCATGCCACAGAAAGGACCAGTTTGACCCAAACTGTGGGGACAGAGCGATGCACAAGACAACTGCTGTGCTGACAGCATTTTTGAAGAAATTGCCTTTTGTCTCAGTCGGAAGACAGTTCTCCTAAACGACATATTTAAACCATTGAAGGAAAGAAAGTACAAAATCTAAAAGCACTTAGAGAATAATTTTCAGAAACTGCTTCTGTCTTTGCAACTCATACAATATGAGTATTAATGAGCATAACTGTATTTATGTATTTTTCGCTGCAAATCAGTAACTCCTGGGTATAACCCATATAAGTCTGTAACTACCTTTCCATGGAGAACATCCAGCATATTAAGGGTACTTCAACACCTAGTAAACACCAGCAATATAATTATGCTCATGATTTAGTAAGCATGCAAAAGTGCAGGCAGGAAAATTGGTGAATACATACTAACAAGGCCAGAGGAACCTGGAAAAAAACCCAGTATTTACACTGTACCACAAAATGAAACATGGTAAAAATAATTTTCCTTCAAAGAATACAGAATAAATTTTAAGTGATAATATAGCAGTATATTTTGCTCTGACATGCATCTCCTTGCCCCATTAACACGTGCATATCACAAGAAGAACAGAACTCACAATCCTTAGAACTTAATAAAAGGGAAACCTTGAACGCACTAGAAAAATTTATTACAGTAAGGAAAAACTGCACCTATATTAATTTATTAATTGATGTTTAATGTCAAACAGAATGCATTTCTGAAACTAATAAATCGCTGGATTGTTATCTCCCTTAATTTCTTTTTAATACATTAAAAACACCACTCTGCTATAGACATTATTGTAGGTGCAGGGAAGACATTTGATTTATGATGTTTCTAAATAGATGGCACTATGATGAATTGCCACTTGAGAAGATTAGTAAATTATTGGGTTGTGGGCTCTCTTTCCTATTTATTCACTTTTAAAGCTATGATTCCAAGAAGAAAATCCTTGTAGATGCTGCTTTTACAAGAAAGGTGATGTGTGGGGATACTGAAAATCATGGTTATCTCTTTATTGGCATGGGTAAAAACATAGTATATTGGTCATCCTCCACAGAAACCTTGAGAGGAAGCAATGCCTGCCTCTTGGTACAAGGTTTCAGTTCCCTTGGGTAGGTGTACCAGGGCAGTCCTTAATCCAGGCCAACACAATCTCTTTATGGCAAGGGAGGAACTGGATTTTAAAACAAGGATGATGCAAAGACACAAGGAAGAAGAGGTGAGTGGGAGACGTGTGTTGTTAACATTGATTTTCAAAAATCCATTAAAGACGTCAGCACGTCTGTGCAGAAATGTGTGGACAAGTTTTTGTGTAGGTCTGAGTAGGTGCATATTGAGAAAAAATACATGAAAAGGACTTCAACCATCAGCTCGGGAAGTTCATCTTTAGAAACCTCATCCATTCCTAAAGTTTGTGTAAGTATGTTATGTTCAATAACAGAGATTTCAAAGCTTTCTTAAGTAGTTGCTCCAGTGTCTGTGTGCAGAAATATGCACTAACACAAATACGAAGACATTTTCTTCAAGTTTAGTGGAAATAAATATTTTAAATAAATCTATAAATTGTTATTTAAAATTTTTCTATTAAAAGATTAATAAATTAAAAGTCTGAATTCCATTTTTCAAGCTGGCAGTATTCTTTTGAAATGAATTTTTAATATCTATAATGGCATTTTTTCCTATGGATTAATAAAACCATAACCAAGGGGAACCATTACTATCAACATGAGTCCTGGGCATTGGACAGCTAATTAATAGCACATCGCTCTTCTCT
>JAOXNO010000033.1:4477425-4493184 GCA_028565335.1 Limnodromus scolopaceus
GGACAGCTAATTAATAGCAGATCGCTCTTCTCTCGATTACAGTTTTTTTTAAATGTGAAGATCTCCATAATTGAATGTCATGCAGAATATTATGCAAAGCATAATGCTTTTTTACAAGATCAGCAGGAGCTGAGTGCCACCGGAAAGGATGTGACAGTACAGAGTTTGAGAAGCTATAATGTTTACCCGTCGAAAGTCTACAAATGCAAATCACAGTAGGATTCAAAATAGAGCCCTGGGGGAATAAGAGAAGAACTGAAGCCCAGCTGGAATGAAAAATCCTCTGGAGCAACAAATTCAATATGTCAGGATAAAAAAATTAGATCTGAATTGAATAAAGCCTTGCAAGCAGATCGGCAAACACAGTAGCAAAAGTTACGCTCAGTGATGAAAACCATTCAGTTACCATGATGAGAATGGAGACCTGAAACAACATTAATCTAATCACATTCTCGGAAATTAAAACTAGGACACTGTCATCTCCAAACGCACACGTGTTAACGAATACTTCAGTCTCCTGTTCTCCATGTAGAACTAAGCTTTCTATGTGTGTTCTTAATGAAATATGTGTAATATCCACTTACCAATCAGTTTCCAATTAAAACACTATTTCCAAATAATATGATCCTGCTAACTGAATTTCCAAGCAAGCCCGTGGCATAATACTTTATGAACAGTTCTGCCATCCATCAGTTATTTTGCTGTCAGGTCTAGGGATGTGCTGAGCAGATGGCCGTGGATGCCGCCTGAATTCAGACTGAGGGTTTCAGAGGAGACAAGAACGAACATTTCCATATAGAGCACACTTAAAATTAACCCACAAGATGTCACTGTTGCTCCAAAGAAATTTATCAGTCAGGGGATTTTTCTGGGCATAAATTGAGGCTGGGAGCAGGGGGTTCACTCCAGCAGGATTACTCAGAAAAGGTTTGAGTGTTGCCACCGTCTTGTAGCTCCACCATTGTGCCAGGCTGCTTTCCAGCTCCACCACACTGTTGAGATCAGGGAGCTGTAACCAGCAGGGACCACCGAGAAACCTCACCGGAGGGACAGTGGGAAACATTCCCACACCTACAAAGACATCAGGCCTTTGGAGATACTGTGCAAGCGAGGCTTTGTTAGGAGCCAAGAAGGTCCCATGGTGTGGTCATAGAACATGAGGTGCCCCTGGGCCCCAGTATCACTTGGACCATGGCCTCCACTTGAGTGCACGCAGGCACCTCATTCATGTCAGCAGGAGGTCTGACAACTTTAGAGAAAACAAACAGCACAGAGAAACAGCAGCACTACCTACCCAAAGGCCATCAGTTTCTCTTTCCTTCTACCATTTCATTCCTGCTTGCCATCCTGCTGCCTCATGTCTCGTAAAATCTCCATGCTGGATAAAATTAAGCCTATGCTATTGTTCCAGCCATCGAACCTGGTAAAATCAAGACAGCTGGTCCCTGGAGCTTTCAGACTCCAGTTTCAGCCATTTCAGTGAACCGGGAAGCCAAGCTAACACAAAACACAAATCCACCACTGATCACAGAACACAACAATAACTGAGATCTTCCTTGGGCCTGGCTTTTTTTTTCCAATGAAATGTTGACAGAAAAAATACATATTGGAGAAAAGCCTTCCAGAACATGTCATTTCAGAGCATGAATGGCTTTATTCAAATGTACATATCCCCAGTTTTAGCCAAAAAGGTGTTTATAGCATTTACTCTGTATAGAAACATATCTACTGCAAATATTCCAACATTTGTAGGAGCGAAGATTCAGACTAAGGAAAAGCACATCCTTACGGTATCATAATATCAGGCTTCCCTAAGCAGCTGCCTATGGATTAACTGTGCCAGTTCATTTTTCCTAAGCTGTAAATGAGGTTTCTCTAAGATAGAGAAGATAAGTGGCTCATCTGTGTGTTTGGCGGGATGGTTCCACTGAAATTTCTTGGCACCTCTGCTGCAGGTAGATATTCCAGCTAGCTCCATCAGTGCTGCACATGCAGGATGAAAGGAGCAATGAACTAACTCTGTTCCTCAGGAGTTCTGAGTTTCTCTTGAGCTGATGAAGACACCAACATTCTCAAAAGCAAAAATACTTATTTTTCTTGTTAATTCAGTCTCAGCAAAAGAAATTACATCTGCACTGTTTTCCATCATTCCCCCTTCATTCCTCTTCAAGATAATGGGTTTGCTGGAAATAAAAATGCCAAGGTTTTGTGATTTCAAACACCCCTATAGACCAATCACACTCTCTTTTTCTGTGGAAGCAATCCCTTGCTACTGATTGCTAAGAACTGGAAATACCATGAGTAGAAACCTGCTTTCTCTCATCAGGCACCTTGTAATGCTGGCTGCGTCTCTGTTGTATTGGGATGGAGGAGATGGCCTAACTATCAGTACATTACATGCTTCTGCTGCTCTGTGGCTGGAAGAATCAGACCTATGTTTGATATGACTGGAAAGAAACCCAATTTCTGGCCCATTGCTATCGCAGCAGCTCTTTCTTTGAGTAAGATCTTCACAAAACTAATGTAAAGAGTATCACAACCTGCATAAAAATCATTGGGTTTTAGGTCATGTGCTGCAATGACACTCCTGGGTGGACAACACTATGTATGGCAGAGCAGTTCTCAGTAAACCCACTTAACTTGAACTCTATTTTCATCTGAATGTATTAAAAAAACTCTCCAGAACCGTGTTAGTTCCTGTGTCCAGACATATGTGCATTTATGGGGCACATGAGAGTTCAACTAAATAAATTATGTGATCTCTTCTGGGCTGAGTCGTCCCTGCAGCTTATTCATACAATGCCAATGAATTACCGCTATGTCGTGCAGGGAGCTGTATAACACATACTACCAGGACCTCATTTACTTAGTGCGAACATGATAATAAAGTTGCCCTGCTGATCGCTGCCAAGTGTCCCAGTTACATATCACGCTGGCTCTGGGCAAGATGGCAATTCTGTTTTCTTACAGCAGGTTATAGCTAGCGTCAATTGTCCTTTGCACCTGCGGAGGCGGCCTCAGGCTGCAAGCAGCGCATCTCAGGCAGCGCCTTGAGCATCTCTGCCACACTACGGGCAGGCAAGGGAAAAGAGGAGAAAAGGACTGGCAGCTGCCGGTCAGGAACTGCAGGCGTGGGCACATGCGAGTGCACAAACGGAGATGGAGCTAATGGAGGAGCTATGTCTGGAGGAGAACGGTTTGCCTGAACAGATGGAACAGTGCTTGTCTGATATTCAGCTCCAATTCTCTGAGCTGTTAATAGCCTTAGCCTCTTCCAGTGCTAGAGACGAAAGTACTGTTCAGAAGAAGGGACTGTTTCCTTTGCTGAGCTGGAAAATGTAGCATATATAGACTAGGAATATCTTTCTTCTTTCTTCTGTCTGGTTATCTCTGTGTTGTCCAACTGCTCACTTAGGAGCAGACTCATTTATTTCTACAGTTTGGGTGTGCAAGAGATGGCACTGAGCCCATTTTTACCTTGGTCCTGGTAGATGGGAATTTTCCACACTCTAATGACACATTGAAATGGCCATCACAGCCCACCTCCATATTATTGCCTGATGGACACAGCAAAAAGACAACATGAAAGAACAGCAAGCTGGGTTTGGAGCCAAAGTACTGCTTAAATGGGAGAACAAACCAGTTGCAGACTGCTGCAGGGGCTTGGGAAAGATGTGAGTAGGTGGGGTACGTCTTCAGCAGGTGGTGCCATAATCACCACCATGAACATGTGTGTTTCTCCCTCACAGAAATCAAACCCACGCTCGCTGGGTGCCTCTGGGGGATATCATTTTTTACCAAATGGCTTCTGTGGGGAGGTGTCACTGCTAAACCAAAACCAGGACCTTCCACAGAGACAAGAAATTTTCTCTGACTGTAGCCTTACAGGATTTCTTCACAACTACAGCTTTGGAACAGACATCTGTCCTCTGAACTGAATAGCAACATACCTAATATGAATTAATTTTACTTAAAGACTATCTAACTTCTTTCTCTAATTTTTCAGCACTTCTTTTAAATATTCCTAATACTAGCTGAGAAAAATTGGGTTACTCCATTTGAATATGTTAGATTATCTTTTCTGTAGACAAGACTCTAAATACTGAGCTTTCCTGGAAGATTGACCTGCTACATTAAGAAATGCAAAAGTCACTCAACAGTTACCTCAAAGACATGCTAACCTTATCTTCTACTTTTGTAAAAGAAAGAATGATCCATGGATACTGCAGCATAAATTGCTTTTCTCCTGTTCATTATCCAGGGGAGGTCTTTACCCATCACGTTACAGAATCATTTCATAGTATTTCAGAGTTCTCTTTCCCCCAGGTGCTCTCCATGGTGCTTGATATTAATTATTTCTGATAGTTAACATTTACTGAAAGGTATCATAATAACCCTCCTAATCATAGGGAAATGAAATAATACCGCAGGTAAACAAAAAGGGCTTTTCCCCATGGAAAAATAGCTATGCAGTATGTGAAACACTGATTTTGGAGTGAGCTGGCTGCTCCACATTAGCTCTGACTTAGAGCAGACTGCATGTGAGTACCTGAAAGAAGCACAAGCCATCATCTCCCTCATGGGTGGGCTGAGATCTCACACTGGAAGACAGAGCAAAGCAATCAGATGTCCATTCTGTGCAATCGCTTCCTTGTATAACCCCCAGGCGTTAAAGAGTTCATAAATCTGAATAACAATATTTTTATTATGTCCAACTTGTAGGAATATAGTTGAGAAACATCTCAGTGTCAGGTTTTCCCTAACCACAGTGATGATCCCCTTGCACAAATAATCAAGATATCTCATGGCACTCTATTTTCTCAAGATCTCTTACATTTACTCATTCTTTCATCAAAACTTTTCCCAGCCCCCTTACATTCCTTGTGTTTATGTCTGTTGGGATTGTTTGCTCTAGGAGATTTGAGGGGGACTTCGACAGAAAAAAAGGCTTTACTCTTGCTTCTGTGAGCTTAAGAATGACTATTTTAAATCACAGCAAAAATCTGTCCAGGATACTGTCTCTGACAACAGAAAACAACAACATGTAAGGACTGAGATCAAGTATAGAGTCATATTTCTCTTCTGTGCTCTCCCAATTTCTAGCAGCATAGCGTGCAGCTGAGAGATGCATAAAAGCCAAGATGTGATCTTTGAATTTAGGAAACGTGGAAATGGATGTTTCCTTCATGTATTTATCTGGTCTCTTTTTCACCCTTAGGAAAAATGTGTGGTATCTGCAACTCCTTTGTGACAGTGATTTCCAGCTTAACTGCATGTCATATGAAGAAATTGTCCTTAGTTTTGTCTGCTTGCCCTGCCTCTCAAAGGACGGGAACTCGGGCCATAGAGAGGGAAACAAATTGGACACGGAGCTCCCACTTCTGCTGTAGCAAGAGGGAAAAGCAAGAGCACCAGTGAGGCCAGGTTCCTGATCCCAGGCATTCAGCGGGAACAGAAGCACATTTAAGAGCCAGAGATGAGGGAGAGGAGATGGAGAAAATATGTATGCCCTCCAAATGATGATCTCATTTGTCACTTTTTTTATATTATATTGGTGGTAGATAACATAAGCCAAAGTTAATAATTCCAAAGGTACAGTTTAAAAGGAGCAATAGAACGGCCTTTATAAGCAATCCATTCAGCTGAGCTAGTAAAGGCTTTGCTTGTTTAAAGAAGTTTATTATGATGTGATTTTTAAGTTGTTACTAATAACCTACAATGTCTTTGCATGAATTCACATAGTATTTATAGCACAGGCAGAGTTTAAATCCAAGGTGTGAAATGGATAATTGATGAGTAAGTAAGTATTAAGGTATAAAGTCACAATTTATTGTGGATTAAGCATCATGAACTGAGAACAGTACACTGAGATGTTTCTTAAAGTGATAATTCTCCTTAAATTCGGTTTACTGCACTCTCCTGAATTGAAAAACACACTTCATTATCATCCTGCCAATATTTAAGTACCTGAAAAATAAGTTACCTAAGCTTAGGTAACTTTAAACTATTTACATACTTAACTTACTTTCACAATGGTATTGTGAAAATGGATTTGTACTGTTAGTGATAGATGGGATAGGCCAAGGTTGTTAATTCTTATGATATAGGGCAGGAAAAAGCAACAGACTACTGACTATAAACAATAAATTATTCTGAAATGGGAAGCTTATTAGTGGCATCATTTAAACCGTCCTGAAATTCCTATAGTCAACGTGCTTTTGTTCAGCTTTGTCCCTTGCTGTCTGAAAGGTGCAGAGAAAACACTTGATTTATGGCCCATGAAAATATGAGCAGAGATTAACATAATAGAAGAATATTAAGCTCCTGCAGTCTATTACTTATCGACGTGCTAGCATGACTTTGATCAGAGTTACGAACTAAAATTGGTATGCAAGTTTTGCCACTGTTTCTAATGCTTTACATTCTATTTTAACATTCATTACAAAACCAAATAAACTGAAGAGCAAAACAACAACTAGTCACATCAGGTGGCTGTTTCTGATTAACTGGTACCATATTATGAAAAATTACTATCTCCTTTGTCTCCAGTAGTCCTATTTATGGTCTGAGGCTCAATTCAGAGGGACCAAGTACCACCGTTTTACCTTTAGCCATTGATGTGTGATTGAGGCATCATTTTAGGCCCCTTCAGGGATCACTACCCCTAAAATGAATGCAGCATACCACAATTTAGAGAGTCACAGTCTCCAAAAAGCACTTTATACCCTATTGCCTGAGATGGTCAGCAACTTGCACACATGTGCACTGCCACAAACACCCCTGTGCACAAACAAAAACAAAATCTGGGAGATGGTTTGGTGTGGAGAAGCACGCTGGGACAAATCAGTGACTCCAGTGTACACAGGCTCTCCTTACAGAGCTCACTGCCATGGGGCTCAAAAATCAAGGTGAGAGCGTATTTATTTTTTAAAATACTTTAACACTGGTATCATTTTTATGTGGGATTTTCTTGTCATTCACTTCAGGCAGCAAGGAGTCTCTTATTTGTGTCTAATAAAGAAAGCCCCTGCTGTTTTGTAGTATGGCTTATGCTTTTCTAGGAATCAAACCATGTACTATCATCTTCTGTTTTGATTTGCTTTCTGGACCCAAGCAGTATTTGGTGATATGGCATTTATTTTGCTTAAACAGCAAGCAACCACAGTTCAAAAATGAAAGTATCTCAAATTATTCACAAATTATTCTAGGAGTGTCACTACAAAAGGAGGTCAATAGTGATTTAAAACAACATTATTATTCCCAATTCCTTATGCTTGATATCCACAAACACATTACAGATTGGCAAAACAAAATCCTGACCATCAGTAGGAACTAACGACTCCCAGTTATTTTCTCTGCCCAGCAACTTTAAAACCAGATATTCTAAAGAATAAACAATTGTGATTTCAATTCACTGATACTTGAAAGATGCCTAACATTATCCAGCTGAAAGTGAATTTTTACTCTCCTTAAAGTAATAGTGCCACATGAGGTCAAAGCTGTTGTCAAATGCATGATAGTTTCTGATAGGGTAATTGAATTCATGGCCAAATAGGTTGGGAATTACATTGAGATTAATTTAGCCCACAGCTTTCAGAAAAATGCCAGTTTCGAGCACAAGAGACACATGCACAATATCTTTCAGCTAATTTGGGGTTAATTTCAATAGCTGAGGATCCATCTCACAGAGGCTTTTGCGGTGAGGTCCAAGCAGCCCAGGAAATGTGTCACCAACTCCACATAACACCCAACCCTGAATTAATGGGCTATGTTAAGAGTAGTGTCTTATTAATTCATAGAGCATTTCACATCTTTATAGGGAACCGCAGCTGTACTACATGGCTAGTGCTGTTTAGGCCCTGAAAGGGCATGAGGAAGAAGAGGAGAAGGAAGCAGCAGCTCTGAGCCAGGGGAGTGCTGTGCTTCTGTTCACTTGGACCAAGGAAACCACATTGCTTTTGAACCCTGCCAGCAGATCTGTGTTGTGCTTAATAGTACAGGGAGAGTTATTATAGACAACTATTCTATAACTACTTAGTTAAACCTGGTTTTGTTTGTTTGGATTTTTTCCTGGGAGATTTGTAAAATTTAAGTTTAGATTTAAATTTAAGGCAACTTTCAGTCCCAGCTTGATATTAGAGCTGGCTTGTATTTGGCTTACTCAAAAAACCCACACTGATACTAGGTCACCAGGTTGCAGCTCAGACACCGAAGTCCCACCAACATCTCCTGCTTGTGTTCTGTGTTAGTAATACAGACGTTGCTCATGACTTGGTTTATAACACAAAAAACAGGGAAAAAAAATCTGTCATTGAGCCAGTGGTGAGTTGTCCTGGCTGATTAGAAAAGTCAGTCCCACTTGTCACATCAATAACCAGGTTTTCTACTTGATACCATAATTGTCATAAAGGGTTGTCAAGGGGATTAGTGTTTTCCTTGAGTTTGTCATAAAGATATATGTGAACAGGTATTTAATTGCCTCCTTTAATTGAGCTGGCCCAGCATAGATCTTGCACATATATCTAATCTGGAATTGCGTTTAAATTTGGGCTACTCGCATAAACCTAAACCCAGAAAGTCAGAAGTCAGCAGAATTTTAGCTTTAGTCTGAAACAGAAAAAGCAAGGACCCTGGCTTTCATCTAACTACTGTTTGGAAGTTTCAGCACTTGCTAAGTATTGGGATGCTCCTAAACAATCTGCAGCCTCAAATAACACTATTACCAGGGCAATAAAATGGAATTTCTGTAGATTGTTTAGGATCCCCAGAGAATACATGGTAGAGGGAAGGGGGAGTGAAGCCTGGTGAATTGAAATACAAAGTGAAATTGGAATTGAGGCAGTTAGGGAACATTGCTGAGCTGAATGGCAGTTCAAAGAACCCTCACTAAGCGATGTACAAAAACTTCAATATAGTTTTATTTTAGGCTTGGCTGCACAAAGAAGTATGCGCTAATAAACTGAGTGATCAAAAATAAATTGTTTCAATGTTCATTTCTTTTGAATTAATATCTGTAAGCTCAGCTTCATCACTTTCATTTAAGCTTGTGTTCTGATGTTACACACAGCAACATATTTTGAGCAACTGTATTCTGTTTGTAGAAGTGGGCTACTTGGTCTTCTACAATGAAAACTATTTTTTCCCAGAATGGTAGTTATCTACAATGACAGTTTTTAATTAGGAACAACACTTTATGTACAAAAGGGTGTACATCATTCAGTATTAAAGCTGCAGAGGGAAATTTTGAAAGGACACTAAGGAATCGAGACATATAATGCCATTAGCTGAAATACAGAAGACCATTGCTGAATTCTCTTATAAGGAACAAAAATTTACTGGCTAATGTTACTTACACTTTGCTAACTGGTAGAGAATGCAACCAAGGCAAGCCCTGTTTAACTAGTCCTCTTACAGCAGAAGAGAGAGGAAAATATGAACACCATCAACTGGAAGATATTTCAGCATCATCTGCATGTAAAATCTGAAGGCAAGAGTTACTGTTCTCATTAGATGATACTGGGAGGAAGGCACCTTCCTCCTCATCCTTTCCTCTCATTGCAGCGCACAGTCAGCAAACTGGGCAAGAGCGTTGCAAAAGATGTAGGGGCTCTGTCTGAACCCCCTGGACCCATCCCTCTGCTAGCTGGCCCTACAGAACACACCTTGCATAGGAAACTGGAGGAGGCAGAAATGGCAAAGCCATGTTTGCTTTATGGCTCCACCAGCTTCAGCTCACTAAATGCAAATTACAGTTGCAGATCATGAACTTTATCAAAGCAAGAGATTTTTGTTGGTAAAGGACAGTTATAAGCATCTTTTTGTTAGATTTCATAGCAAGTTAAAGATAGCTATAACAAACACTTTTAAAATTAAAACAACCACAAAAAATCAGGATTTTACAATGTTTTTAGCAGAAAGGAAAAACCTCAGTTCATTTCATCTCTCATGTAAAAGAATTAAAATTTTTTAAGTACTATCTTCAGATTGTAGCTTGCTATTTCTGTTTCAGACTGGAAACATATCAGTGATCCAAACATGACTGGGCTCTTCCTGACTACATATTTTAATCTAATAGAAGATATTCTCTCTCTTCCCAAACCCTACCACTTTACAGCCTCACACCGTCACAAGTACAACAGTATTCTCACTAATTACTCTACACAAAGCATCCCTTGGAGCGAGAAGCAGGTTTTTGGAATTACTACAGTTTCTGAAGTCGGTGGCAACAGAGCCTTTGGACAGCAATATTGTTTTCTAAATACAATCGATGATTTTTCAGTGGTAATAAATAACATAATTCCAGCATATTTCTTGGAGACTGATCCAATGACAATTTTGCCAGTCCTGTACACCAATCTTCCAACAGCAAGGACATAATTAAAAATTAAAATTTCAGAAGGTCTCCATAGTGCTACAGTTAATTCTTTGCCCAGGTCTGAATTGCACCAGAGAGCCCACCCCCTTATCACTTCCACGCTACATGATAATGTACATATAATGAGTGCATGCAAGGCCTAATTCTGATTCCTTCTCTTTGGAAGGATAGAGGTATCTACACAAAGTTTATTGAAATTTCAAGTAGTTAGCAATGTCAAGAGACAATATGGTAAACTCTGAAGGCTGTGGTCTTAAGGCTAGTTATATTGCCCATCTAACCCCATCAGTGACATCCAAGCATGCCTATTTCTGAGACTGTTGATTAGGAAAATAAGCTACACACATATGCATAAATGGTCCTCTGTGGCAGTACAATATTATACTCGGCGGCACTGGAACAAAGTGCCTCCATTATATTTCTAAGATAAACGTCTCCCTTGCACTGCTGCAATTATCAACGGGCTTGATTAAGGGATTGATTTGAATGCAAACAGCATAATTGACCCAGGAGAAAAGATAAATGGATATGGCCAATGCAGCCTTTGAATAAGTGTGTTACAAATAGATCGTAGCATAGGGAAATGTCACCAGTCACAATTTATTATTTTGTCATTCTCCTTCAAATGAAAAAAAGGGAAATTTGCTTTTGTTACATACAGCATATATAATTTTCCAGAATATGATGCCTTTTCACATAGTCTTCAGAAGTTTTAAATGGGTTATTTTATTTAGCACATCCATGAAGTCATGATATATATTAGTTGGGACATAAAAGAAAAAATAAATGTAATTAACATCTAGCCAGAAGCCCTTTTATAAACAACAATAAGCAAGAAGAGTATTGGAATAATAACTTTCTACTGAGGCGGGGGGAAGAAATGAAACACAGAGCTGGAATTTTTTGAACTACCCAGATCTGACATCTGAAGCATTCAAAGGGTATTAAACTTTCAATGCAATGCATCTATCAAATATCTGGGACATCTATCTTTTATTTATTATAGTTTCATTCCTGTATGGACTTAAATTAATAGCAATTAGCATTTTTTTGGTTCTTTTCATCCTCAAATTGCCTATGCATAGTATCTAACACATCTTCTCAAATCTTTGTGAGACAGGTGAGGGTTTTTTTTATTATCCCGCATCTTAAAGATAGAGAAACCCAAAAGTGAGGCAAACATTTATGAAAGTTAAGTTCAACATGTCAAAGCAATTTCAGACTTGGGTCTAGCTGAATCCCATTGATGCATTACAGTGGAGGAGACCTTCCATATCTCTGCCCTGAAGCACCTCCCTCATTTCTCACATTGAAGAGTCTTGAGACTAGCTTGTCCTGAGGTCTGCTTTTCAATTTAAGTTTAAGCTCACGTTACTTCCCTACCTCAATGTACCTAGTAGGGCTGTGTTCTGGAAGAAGGCCTCTCAGAGTCTGCTTTGAAGCTGTACCAGAAACCAATTTGTTCATCCAAATACCTGCTCCTTTTGTGGACAAGGGGAGAGATGGACCCAGGAACCTAGGAAACCACACCCAGTGTGAAAAGGATGGGACTAGCTGCAAAATGTGGAATTTAAAAAAAAATAAAAATACAGAAGAGTGTAAATGGAAGTATTTTTCATCTAAGTCGTATAATCACGTGGTCAGAAGAAGAATATGTAATGCCCTTAATTATTTACTTCCATGCATTGGAGGGCTTGGGACTTGGAAATTAATTCCTTGTTGTCACTTGGCAACTTTACTAGCTTTTGCAACATTGCTAGTATTTTGTAGACTTCTCATATTTGTCCACAAATATTTATTCTTATGTATCTCAATGCAGGCATAGTCTCAAGAACAAGAATTGCATCAAGAAGCACACAGTAAAGAGAGTTAATAAATAAAAGAAAATGTAACATGTCTTGGTTTTGTTTATGAGTATAGCTTGCAAAGGCTAGTCCCTAGCCTATTCTTCTAAGTAAACTAAATGATGAATTTCATTAATGTACAGAAGAATAACTAAGCTAATACAATTACTGAAATGACAACATCTATCTTGTATCTTAAAATTGCTGATGATGGATGAGTGACACTCTCTGAAAGGTAAGGAGATTAATAGCATTGCTTTCATTTGTCCTGGAGCACTAAGGAGTCTGTTCATTTCCCAGTATGCACTGATCTACTCTTCAAGATAATATTGCATAGATTTGCATTGTTCTTATCTCAAACTCAAATAACTCCTAAAACCACAAAGAAAACAAATTATTTCTTTTTTTTTCCCCCCAAAATAGAAATGGGAGTTCATTTATATTAGCTTGAAGTTGATCAAGTGGCATGAAAAATATACACTCTTCTCAAAATGTATACTCCTCTGTCTTTGCATCATGGCTGCTTGGTTTGTAATGGTACCATTTCCATTTCTACTGCTGGAAGTCAGTCCATTCTTAGCATCACTTAACCAATTTCCTTTACATACTGAAAAATAAGTCTCTAAGCCACCATCATTTTAGTCTGTATCAAACCAAAATAGAATCAGATATTAAAAAAAAAGCACAAGAAGTCACTTTGCATTGAAAGCAAAAAGCCCCCAAAACTAAGACCCCACACTTAGCAAGTCTTTTTCCTTGCTGTTGCCTTGAGTCTGTACACTTATTAGAAATGAGACCGTTAAAAACTAAAGACATCTTTAGTCTAGTCAAAAGAAAATTGAGACAGACAGCAGGCTGTGCTGCTTGGCACCTCACAAACACTTGTGAAGATGAAGACTTGCTTATCCTTTGTAGTAACCCCAGCAAATACCTGCCACCAGCTGAGCAAACGAGCACTGGGTGCCACCCAGCAACTCCACCAGCAAAACAAAACCATGAAAAATGAAATTCGAATAGGAACTGCTGGTTTGGAGTGGACTGTATTCTCTGTCCTGACTGGATGAATGTGTTGTTGGGAAACCCAGGATTGCATGTTTTGGAAGACTGTCTTCCATTTTTGAACCTTGAGCACAACAAGTGAGACTGAGCTACATGGAAGCCACACCAGGATTTACAAACTAAACATTTTAGAAAGAACTCTAGACACAAAACCTGAGTGCCAGCTTGAGCTGTATTTTGTTTCAAAGGCCACTTAATTAGTGCCAATTGTTTTTTCATATTAGTGCACATACAATATATTTGAAGCAAGAGTAGTACCACAGAATGTCACTACTTTACAGGTCATAGTTATTGGATAAATTTATTAATATTATAGAACAAAAATTTGAACTAAATAAAGTTAGATTTCTTTAAATAGATCTATATAGCATAGGTATTTAAAGTCACAGATTTTTTTAGTATTAGGTATTGCTAAATTAAGTTATTATTAACCAATAATTTAGGCAGTCCGAAAGGTTCAAGATGTTTGTGGCAATTCCAAACAAAAAGAAAAACCACATGACTAATACCAAACACATCAGTCATACAGCAGCCTGAAAAGACAGGAAAAGCATTTTCACACTATGAAACGGCTACTTTAAGAGCATGCTAGAAAATTTTCATGCCATTTAGAAACTAAATTATAGGCATCCAAGTAATGTAATTCTTCAATTGAAAAAGCACACTTCTCCAGATACATTTAATACATAAAAAAAGGATACAAATAGAAGTTATTTTTGAAAGAATATCTCATCTCAAATTTCATAAAAACATGTGAGTTATGGAAATGTGGTAAATGACACTAAGAATCCTCATGCATCTCAAGACAGTGGTAATCACGCTGCATGCTTTGAATACCTGAATTTCTGTCCATATTTCCAAAAGCAGGTAAAGAGATGTGAGTAGGCAATACAGCAAAACAAATCAAACCTAAAACAAAATATATTTTTCAGCAGAACTGTCTGCAGAATTTTGCCATCTTTAAAATCAAAAAGTAGAAACAATTCCATCCTGTAAAAGAGCTGAAAAATATTTACTTACTGAAAGTTCATTAAGTCCAGTAAGTTCTGGGACTCCAAGGAGGATACAATCAGAACAAGGTTTGTGTCTGTGAATGAAACGAATGTCAGCATATAATTCCTTGCTCAAATCTTCCTAACCTGCCTAACTTGTCCCCAGTTTCAAGAAACTCCATTTTCCAGCTAAACATAGTTACTGAAATGCCCCTTTGGATGTGCAAATCAAGTGTACAAAGACAGCCAAGCCTGCTCCTTGGGAGCAACCACTGAAAATAAAAACAGCGTAGCTCCGTTGACGTACCCAGTGACAAAAGAGAGGGATAACATAGTAATATAGTCTCTAATAAGTAGGCTGAAAGAAACACGTCAATTTTTTCTATTGTGTAATACGGTTAAGTACTAATTGAAGTAGCAACTAGAATCCAGATATTTCCCTTGTCTCAGTAGATCCCTCTGACTACAGGGTTATTAGTTCTCAACTCTTCTGCTAAATATTCACATATTTTATATGACCTGGGGTGGACACATCAAAAGCAGAGAGAAACAACCCTTTTAAAACTAATCTACTTATTGCTGACATGGTTCCCAGCTCCAAAGGTGTTAAGTGCAAAATGCCAAGGAAAAAACCCTGGCACACCCACATCCTGCACAGAGCTCTAACCATAGACTTCTGAGTTCAAAAAAATGCCATTATTACCTATAGCCATCTCAGCAAAGATTTCCTTGATTATTTTTTTTAAGGAAAACCCCAAGCACTCAAATAAAAAAGTCAGCTAATATTTTGAGTTTTGTGGAAGCTCAATACAGCCATTGATTTAACCGGATCTATAAATCAGCCAGCAAGAGCCTGTAGAGTTACTGATTAGCTTCTAGCTTCCAGATATATTTCTAAGAAAACTCTGCTCTGTGAAGAGCAGCTGGGTCCTAACAGGGTAGGAGGGGACAGAGAAGATGAGAACAAATCTAACTCACATCACTTGTATGCTGTATAGCACCTGAAATCCTACTGTCCTCATAAATAAACTAGCAAAATAAACCTGTAATTGGGTTAGTTAACCAGCCAATTAAAAAGAAGTTCAGCTGGAGGCACTCAGTGTTGATTTTTCAAGCCAGAGCCCCTGATTGTTGTGATTAGTACAATTCTACCCAGGTTTCCCAGGCCATTTAGGAAGGCCAACGGAATCCTGGGCTGCATAGGGAAGAGTGTGGCTAGTAGGTCGAGGGAAGTCATTGTCACCCTCTACTCTGCACTGGTGAGGCCACAACTGGAATACTGCATCCAGTTCTGGGCTCCCCAATTCAAAAGGGACAGGGAGCTACTGGAAAGAGTCCAGTGTAGGGCAACAAAGATGATTCAAGGATTGGAGCATCTCCCTTATGAAGAAAGGCTGAGGGAGCTGGGACTCTAGCCTGGAGAAGAGAAGGCTGAGGGGAGACCTTATCAATGCCTATAAGTATCTAAAGGGTGGGTTGAAGGAGGAGG
>JAOXNO010000033.1:4493284-4542024 GCA_028565335.1 Limnodromus scolopaceus
AAGTTGGAACATAGGAGGTTCCACTCAAATATGAGGAAAAACTTCTTTAGGGTGAGGGTGACAGAGCCCTGGAACAGGCTGCCCAGGGAGGTTGTGAAGTCCCCTTCTTTGGAGATTTTCAAGACCCACCTGGATGCAGTCCTGAGTAACATGCTCTAACATGCTCTAGGCAACCCTGCTTCAGCAGGGGAGTTGGACTAGATGATCTCTATGGCCCCTTCCAACTCTAAAAAAAATTCAGTGAAATTCAGTGAAATTCAATGTAACAGGGACAAAATGCAGATAGAGGCCACCTCACATTCTACATGCAACATCTAGCAGCAATGGCAACATACCAGCTCAACACCCAACCTTATCTGAAAAATATGGATACCTCAAACAAATCTATTGTCTTGAGCTAAGCTACATGAAACCAAATACAATTCAAATACAAGGAGATGAGAAAATGTGAAACTCTACTGGTTTTACTTTGTGATCTAGCTTAGTATAAACAGCTATACTAGAATGCTTAAGTACCACCTGGCTTCAGCTATACTTATACCAGAACACACCTGCTTAGCATAAATATCCTCACCTGCACTGAATTTTCCCATTCTCTTAATGTGGGTGTGGTGTTTCATTACAAGGGGAACCCTGCAATAAATGTATCTTGGATGCACCCATCTTTCTCTTTAGAATGTTTCTTCTTTGTTTGCTTTCTTCTCTTAAATTTTTTTCTCCTTTTGCGTCCTTCACTCTTTTGAAGACTCAGAGTTTAAAAGATAAATATATTTATTATGTACAAATTAAGAAGAATAAACTAAAGATGCTTTGGGGCTAGAGATGTTAGCTGCTCTTGAATAATTCGAGTCATGTTTTTAAGTGAAATGCTTCATGTATGAAAGCAGCCACCAATACCCAGGTGCTCTGCTCCTCCAAGTATTTTATCCAGTTCTGATCTCTAGACTCCCTAAACAGCCTTAATTTACCTGACATTACCTTTCATCTCCTTCATTTTCAAATGTGTTTCAGATGAATAAATAATACAGGGTACGAGATAAATGCACACAAGCAAAGTTGACAGCTGTCAAGCTTACCACCACCACCATATATTAACGTTCTACATCTCTTCATCCATCTTTTTTATGTATTACTCTTGGTGACTGACTTTTGTACTAAATGTGTTAAGAAGAGATCTGAAAAGGCCACTGCAGGGAAAAGCCCAAATATTCAAATCTAAGCAACTTTTTAAAACTTGCATATTCTATATTCAAATTAGGCTTTCGGTTAAATAAAAAGGCAAAAATTTTGAAACAGAGAATCCAAAATATACTAACACCCTCTGCTAACCTCTTAGTTGAAACACCAGCCTAATGCTTTCATTAACAATACGAGTGACATTTGTTGTAATAGTGATAAAGTCATTTAATTACTAAAGAGAGCTTTAAAAATATGTGAGCTGCCTTGAAAAGATGTGGCGTTTGATGACAGGGTGCTCTCACGAAACCCAGATTTCGATCTGGAGATCACACTTTAATCTTAACAATATAGAAAATAATTAGAGAGATAGACTAGGTTATTTTAAAATTAAATAGGTTACACCCTTCTAAAATTTTCTGTTGCAGATGGACTATTACTAATAAATTGTTGAGTTTTCTCTGCCACTCTGTCCATCATAAACACTCATTTGTGTGTCACATGTATCTACGGGAAACAATTGAGAAGGGTGAGTTATAATGCACCAAGCATCAGGCAAGCAAGGAGGACACAGGTATCTTGCCACAACAGGGTGAAGCGGGGACTCAAAATCCCACTCTTTGTTCCTCAGCCCCTTCTTCATGCCCCCCCATAAGGAGCGAGGGTGACTCTGCCACTTGCCCTGCCCTGAGTGGCAGGCACAGAGCAAGAAGGCATGTAGGGCCTCCAAAAAGAAAAGGAGGTCACCTCTACCAGGGATCAAGAGTGGTGGTCACGATGAAAGAAGACAGCTGAGAGGGTGCTAGGTGTCCATTCCCCATCAACTTGAGAAAAACAGAAAAAGCCCTGTGAAAGCAGTGACTCCTAAAGCCTCTCATAAGACCTTGACCTCAGAATCTCACTCACCTTCTCCTATATGTAGGTTCTTAACTCCATTGACCCCGCTGCAAATTTTTTATCCTGCTCAAAATACTTTAAAACCTCCTTCACTTGGCTCCCGTCAGCCCCATGAATGCTACCAACCTTTGACTGCCACACCTAAGTTCTTGCCAATAACTCAGTGCTCTGCTGATGTCACCAGCACCATAAAACAGAATCCCAAAGAACTACTGGGGTGATACTGTCATTATTTCTCACACTGCTGTGAAATCTTGACCCTAGCCTTGCACACACATGCTTGCTTGTCTTTCATGTTCACCTTCCTTTTCCCTTTACAATGCTTCTCGTATATTTAAATATACCTCTGCACATAAGTACAAATATACATATATGTGTGTGTGTGTGTGCTCAGTTACCCATAGGTTAACTTGGCCTCTCTGAATCACTTGTTTGGGTTGTAATATATGTTCAAATTGCTGCTGAAATCCTGAATTCATTTCCAGGCTTCAAAATGTTCCCAGTGAGCACCCTTCTGGAAGGGTGCTGTAGGATGACTACATGAATTTTCACTCTCTGGTCTACTAAGCACCCACTCCTGGCCACCTTTGAGGACAGCTTACTGAACTTAATGGACTTTGGTCTGACTTCATTGGGCACTTGTATGTTATTATATGGTGTGGTTTTCAAATCAGTGCCTCTCCCACACATTTTATATGGTAATATTCACAGGGCCAGCATAGTTAATTGAGGCAGAATTTACATTGACTCTCATGCGGATTACAGCTTTGTATACATTTACTGGGCCAAAGTGGGCACTGAGACTATTGGGACAGACACTGTTAGGGGCTCAGGTCTAGCTGCAGAAGTATATCCACTAATGAGTTCTATTTCTTCGTCAATTGCTCTTTGGCGGGGGGGAAGCAAAAAAGTGGAATCAAACAGGTGACTTGCAAAGCTGAACAAATTTTAAAAATAGCTTGACAGTTCTATAGAAATATTTCCTGAGCCTCTATCCATGCATACTAACCACACATTCACGCATTCAATATCATCCTTCATGATGGCACAGTGGAAGCATTTATCAATGAAGCTGTTCCTATTCATATGTTTTTTGAATGTTTATGGCACTTTCATTTGTACTGGACATGACATGATGTCAGTGTAGCATTTTCCCCCCTTACATCTTTGTGATATTATTAGTGACAAAAAGAAAGGCATGCTGTGTGCACAGTAACAGCTTTTCAAAGGCAAATAACCCAGCTGCTTTGCCTGATTTTTATTTTATAAAGGGCATCAGTTAATGATTAATTATAAAACAAAAATAATGCAAGACAGCCCAAGGTATCTGCCTTTTCAAAAGCTGTTATGGTGCAGGCAAAATGTCTGTCTTCCCACTGTGAATTGCATTAGACAGACACAAAGTGGGGACTGCATTTTCAAAGTAACAAGTACTTAAGGTCATGCCTGACTTCTACAGACCCTCCCACAACCCTCCCCATATTCTCCACTTAAACATCTGGAAGCTGCAACCGTATACAACCCCAAGTTTTCCAAAGCTATAGCTTCTTCTTTAACTAAACAGTTTAAAAATCTGTGGAACCATTATCAGCGTTAGATACACAAAATATGTCTTCGCAGGACTCTGGCTGCAGAACTGAGGCTTTTCATCAATTAAACACTCACATACCTACAACTGATATCTATGCACTTGTCCTGTTTCTCTGTCCCCCTTGCCAGTTCCCAGACTGTTGCCTTTAAGTGAGGTGAGACCTTTCACCATAAGATCACAAAATTCTGTGCTGAATTTTGACACTTTTTTTCAATGGCTTCAGACAATTCACCCCTCCGCTGCTTTCGCTTCCCCCCTAAGACACTGGAATAAGGGTGCCTGGGGAGCCAGTACTGAAAGCAGCCATAGCCGAAAGCATTTTGAAATCCTGCAGCTGGAAATGGAACAAAAGAAAAAAGTTTTATCTTATCAAATCTTTTCTGGTTTATTCTATTATACCAGGAGATTAATAACCTGAAAATTGCCAGCCCTATTTTAACAATGTGTCCTGTTGCACCATGCCTTCAGTTGCTACATAAAATAGGCTTACCAAACAAAAAAGGTGATTTATGTATATTGCACAGGTCACTTCTGATAAGCCAGGTGATCATATTAATTAAACTAAAAAAAAAAGAGGAAAAAAAGAGAAAGGGACAGAAAAAATAATACATATAGCTCGGTGGTGAATGACATAAAGGAGCAGTTACATCTGGAAGAAAATCTGTCAGAAAGAAGATAAGCCTATGCCACACTTCAGATCTGAAGAAAAGCAGTATTTCATTATAATGACAGAAATGAAGTAATGCAATGAGCTTTACCTTGAGTAATCAGTATTAGCTCGCATCATCAAATGGCTTCAGGTAAAAAGTTCAGTACAGAATCAACTTCTTGTATCTGATTTTGCATCAAGCTTTGTAAACAGCTTGAAATAAACAAATGCAGAATTTTCTGCAGAATATTAATTCAGTGTTTTACCTACGGCAATCACACCCATTTAGTGAAGTGAAACTGCTTCTTTAATATCACCTAATACTGAATATTAGTCTGATAGACAGATAATCAGAGGCAATTATCTGGGTTCATCTCTTGTTCTGAGTGTCCACTAAGGACAGAAGGTGGCCACCAGCTCCACATGGGCATAGCTCCTGAGGGTACCTAGGGCTGGTACCTATGGTGTGGGTCCATCTTTCCCCAGCAGCAGCCTGCTCAGGTACTGCAGAGCATCTCCCCTGGTGCTGGATGCTTGGGTTCAGGCAAATTAATCTAGGTCTCCATCTTTTCCACACCACTGAAGCTACTGCATAGCATTTTTGTTATCATCTCGCCAGTTAGCTGGGAGCTATTTCAGAGTTTGGAAAGCCATTATCTTCTTTTTAGTCATCTTACTGTGTTGTTTCCTCTTTTTATTGCTGATCTAAAGTTCATAGAAATCACTGCGACGGTGGCTTGGATTTTTTTGGGACTGCTGAGATCTAGTTATATTTTCTTTAATGAAATGTTATTTGGCAGTGTCATTGTGAATTAAGTACATACCAAAATCAATCCCAAGTTCTTTAAGTTCCTAAAGGTTCTCCTTTTTGCTTCTATTCTTAAGGCAGTTTTCATCTAACTACCATTACTGAAGCTAATGGCTTAGCATGCTTCAAGGATGAATGGGACCTATCTATAGATAATAAGAGCCTTCAGAGTTAACTCTTAGCTATCATTAAACAGCTTTAGAAAGAATATAAAATCTCATACTACAGATCTGGAGTCTCTGGGTAACAAGGGTTTGAATGAAATTCATCCTCTTGAAAGGTGAATCTGTAATCGCCTACAGCAGAATTTCTGTAGCTCGTCCTAAACCATCTAATTCTAGTCAACACCAGTGATCTTGTAGCCTAGCTCTGTCACTGAGTCCATCTCTGATCCTTCAATACATCTGTTAAGCTCTGCAATTGCCCTTAATGTGTCACTAAAGTTACAAACTTAATAGACAATGAACTGGCAATAAAGTAGTTTTAATTTCGAGAAAGGCACACTTGCAAACTGTTCTTTGGCCACTTTGTAGTACCAGAGTTCTCTCACATGTGAATATTAAAATTTTATCTGCTACCAGAAGTTTGCCAAGTGTCTCACAAAACTTGCAAGTCTAAGGCCCCTCTTCAAATTGAGCTTTCAGAAAGTTGAACATACTGTTACAAGTCAATGTGGCCCATTTCTTAACAACAAAAAAAAAAGAATAAAAATCATGGCTATCTAGCATGTCTCAGGTCTCTCCCCAGCCCTGGAGGTACTCTTGAGGTATTCCTGCCCTGCCCGTAACTAGGCACAATGCCTAAGTTGCAATTGATTGATATTCATTATTTCCTTATTTAGCCTGAGAAATAATTAGGTATCATATGTCCTTCTATGGACATATCCAGAATGGAGTCATAATGTAGTTCATAAATAAAACTGGTAGTAGTTAAGTAGCGTAATAGTTTTGACATTCCATAAATGAAGAAAAAAGGACAAAACACTGAAAATGGTTGTTTGATTTTTTTCTAAAAGTATAATTAATTACATATGTAAATACATTAGCTACAACTCTGGACAAGCAATTAGGCAACTAATTATAGAGAAAATGCAATTGAAGGCTCAAACAGATGACCACCCGTCTGCTAGCCATCCCAGGTGTTTATGTGCTCGCTGGGTTGTTTATTTAGGTTTATAAAAACACATCTGTTCACAGAACTCAGACACAACTGAAAAATGCAATACACAGAAGTACAAAGAAACCCAGCCCTTTCACAAGCAGGTGTTTAGTTTTTTTTACTTTTTCCTGCCACTGCTGTCAGCCCAAGAAATAGTTCTTGTAACCACCAAAGCATATATGCTTTAACAGACATGCTGAAATGCTTCTTCTGTCATCGGGTCGTAAACAGGTGATCAAGTGCTCCACTCAGTGAGACCTAGACTAGGTTTGTGTTTAATTGTTTTTCTTAAAATAAGTGGGGGTATAACTTTTAGAACCTTTTTTTCTTTTTTTTTCATTCTTCAAGGCAGAATTATTACTCAGAACCACACAATTTTTTAAAAAGATCCCCATAATCACGGAATTGTCAGAGTTGGAAGGGACCTCTAGAGATCATCTAGTCCGACTCTCCTGTAGGCAGGATTGCCCAGAGCACATCACTCAGGGCTGCATCCAGGCGGGTCTTGAAGATCTCCAGAGAAGGGGACTCCACGACCTCCCTGGGCAGCCTGTTCCAGTGCTCCGTCACCCTCACCCTAAAGAAGTTTTTCCTCATGTTTGAGTGGAACTTCCTATGTTCCAGCTTGAGCCCGTCGCCTCTTGTCCTATTGCTGGAAACCTCTGAAAAGAGTCCAGCTCCATCATCCTTCAACCCACCCTTTAGATACTTATAAATCTTTCACTATTCTTACCCTTCTGGAATGGGCCATACTTAACTCCCTGAATTACATTTTAATTAATCCAGACATATGCAAGACTGCATATTGTCAGCGGAGCATACGTGGGATCATGTTGCTTAGAAGGAACTGTAACGTGAAATCAGCATCTTTGCCTGGTTTTTATATGTCCTTTAGACACCCTCAGAGGCGAGCCAATGTCCTACCACCTTCATGCTTAAACACTGATTTAAAATGTCAGAAGACGCCTCTTTTTCTTGGAGCTCTACTCTTTTTCTTCCTGTTATGGACCCATTTTCCTGCTGGAAAAAAAAAAAAAGGGATAACCCTTTACACAAGAATGTGCCATTTCTTCTGGATTGCTGCAGTTCTTTTAAGATCTGCTGTTTTACCTCACAAAATACAGTATTTGGGAAGGGATTTATTTCAGTAATTTATTCCCTTGAGAGACGTTTACAGCAACTAAACTAATTAGGCATGAATCTAAGTAAACATGAAAATGCTAATATGCTTCCAAGTGCCTGCACCTAATGAATTAGTTTTTGTTTTATATTTATCTTTTAGGCTGTACGAAAGTCTCCCATGTGACAGGAGCATTTTATTTCCTTTCCATGTTCAATGCCGTGTCACTTTCTATAGCTCCTGTCTCAGTCAGGTTGGGAGACGTTGCCCCAATCCATGAAGCAACACCAGTTGGACAGTCCAGTGATAAGTTGGACAAAAAGGATCTGGACTGAGAAAATTAAAAAATAGTGTAATTAGGAAAAATATTCACCTTCATGTAACTGTTCATAAAGACTTCACCAAGTTAAAAATGCAAATACAATTTTGCACTGAAAATCGACTTCATTTAAAAAAAAAATTTAGACTTTTTCTTACTATACTAGATAGTATTTGCATCTATACTATCTTCCAGCTGCATTAACACTGCATTGCCATGAATACTGCTGTTTAAAACTTCTGTAGCTTTTTAAAGGTTACCTCCTGCATCATGGACACATATTTTTGGTCTTCAAACTCTCTTGTGAACTTAGTCTTTTCTTCTTCTAGAAGCTGACACCAAAACCCCCTCTCATAGTCAGATTTGAAAACAATGTCATACATAAAAATACGGACACTTTTCAGTTCACATACTAACAGGTTATTAGGAATGGGGGAAAATGCATGGCTTATAACACCTTTTCCAATCTCATTATCTCTCACATATACAATGAAAGTTTCACAGAAATAAGATGCTGTAACCCATCTTACTTAGATTGTTTAGTAAAATACTTATGACAACTGTTTTCTTTACCTACTGAGCAAGAAGGTAGCCTGCTGAAGTTTCAGCCATTGACTGCTCCAGTTACCCAACACCCCTTGATGATAGAAGACTATTTTCCTAATGTAACAGAAAATTATAACTGCAAGTTGGATTCTGCCACTTTTAAGAAGCAGTGGGTCGAACAGCAATGCTGTCAGTCTTCCAGGTATAATAATACTTTGTCAGTACTAATGAAAACAACTTGCCCACGTAGGGTCCTTGATGCTAAGTAAGGCTATTTGGGCAGCAGTTGCGCCAGATTATGAGGTGATCACTCTACTTTCTGCTGATGCCATCACCCATTTCATCACTACTGGAGGTTACAGACTTCTCCAAACTGTCAACTAATGGCATCTGTAATAGCTTCTAACCCAGTTCTGTCTAAATGAATCCAACAGCTAAAACACTTCTAATAATAGGGGTTTTCTAACACAGCTCAGTTCGGCAAAACTGGCTTATGAAGAGACTACACATGCAGTTACACTGACAGATCAGAGAGGCTGGTAATTTCAGGGAAGGGGTGATGAACAGCTGAAGATGAGGTGTGGAACAGCAGGAAAACTTCAACACAAGTTAACTGAATCCAAAGCGGCAATCTGACAGTAGTGTTACTGTGCTCTTTCACCTTTGCCTTTCAGATAGATGCCCAGTAAATACTGTTGTCTGGTTTAACAAAGCACTGTTTAGTGAACATCAGACTTCATCAGCTGGTTCTTTCTCATGCCCCATTTTTGTTTCAGATCTCAGAATATTAGCAGAGAGAATGTAATTACAATACTATTAGTGAAATCACATGGCCTAGCTGTAAGATTTCACCTTGTCAAACTTAGGGGGAAGGAGGCACCTGTGGGCATGCACTGCCCTGTATTTGTTTTTCTTGAGAAGCAAATCAACACCAATGCAGCAAAGATACACTGAGGTGTTAACACTAAAGCAGGTAACAGTACTTTCTAAAAGTATGAAATATGTTTCTATTGTGCTGAGTTACAGGCTGTGTGAGGCAACCCTTTTGAGAGTTAGCATGTTACCAACGGAAGGGCTGTTTCACCCTTGAACATGACAAACTCCCTCAGCAGCAACAGTGGGAAAGGCTTACGGAGCTGTTTCCTCCTGCAGCCTCAGACACAGGCTCAGTCCGAGGGTGTCAAAACTGTTGAACATGGTTTGTAATCAGCTTTGTTCCAGGGAGCAACTCAAGGGAGCTTTTTAAGGCAGTCTTAGCTGGCTCAAGGCCTGAAGTTAATCAGAACAGAAAAGCACGGCTGGGATGGTTGGACAAAGTAGGTCATACACGTGTATAGCAGGGGAGAGCTTATAAATATATTTCCATAATAACTTTCTCTACGAGGAGAATTCTTTTCTTTCTCTGCTGTGCCAGCTCAGTGCATCTATCCAGGGCTCTCTGTCCTCCCCCCACACTTTTAGAAACCACCTCCCCGCCTCCTGCAGGTACCTGTGAACCACCTTACAAGCAACTTCGTAACTCCTCCTTCCATCTCTCTTTAATTTTCTCCTCCCCTCCCCCTTTCTTCCCCTCTTTTCTAGAAGCTAACTGATTCATAGCATCCAAACATCAAGCCCAATTTTTTAAGAGATGACAGAGTTCAGGCAACTGTTATACTGGATGGCTACAGAAGCTGGTTCCTCTATCTACAGACAGTTGCAAATCTGGTTATATCTGATGGCTTTGTTAATAAGATCCAGAACTATGTCTCTAATGTCTCCTTTTCTTTCATTTTCAGAAAACACAACAATGTTTTGTGTACAAACAAATGAGTTTGAAATTCTGTAACTCAGAAAACCTCAGCTCTGTTTCTTGAGACTTTTTCAAGAGTTTTACAAACAGAAAATCATCACTGAGCTACTTATATGGTTCAAATAGAAATCTCTTTTGTACAGAAGTCTAACACAAAATCACAAAATGCAACAGCAAAAGAAAATAATCATGAATGTTTCTGTTGATTTTTTTTTCCTTTCAACTGCATTAAAATGCCCACAAATATGTTGCTGAGGACATGAAACCAGTGAGTTTCTAACCTGAAAGATGTGCAGTCACAAAATTAGGTGCCTCATTACTTTTAAAAGACCTCCTTGATGCTTGAACTCTTTGACAGATTTCCAGTTAATTTTAAAATAAGACTACTTACCTGTGCTCACCTTTTTTTTGCCAACTATTTGGCCAGCCCCACTGTATTTAACACTTATTTTGGTATCAATTCCAAAAGGGTAAGATTTCACTCTGTGAGTCTTTGGAGGAAAATGATTTCTCCTTTTTTCTACCTTCTTATAATGTTCTCAGAACTATACCCATACACCAATTATTTTGATAACTGAATGACATTTCTCATATTCTTCCAAACCTCCAGTTCTCAATCTTGCAACAAAAGATGGTGGCTCATAACTACTGGCTCTCAGCAGGCATCTTTATTTTCAAAATAGTAAGATAATAAGAGCTGAACAAGAATTTTGAAATTAAAGCTGAATTTAAAATCTTACTTGTTGTTTCCTAGTCTATCTCTTTTTAAATTTTAGTTTACACTGGTTGTTTGCTAGAGATTTAGTGCTGGGAGACAATTTAGCAATTAACAGTCTCAGATATTTTCTAGCTACCCAGGAAGGACCTGAAGTTCAGAATTCATTAATTGGAAAAAAACCCTGTTCTTAGAGGAACGGTTCTTGAGATTTTCTGAATACCCATGATAAGGATCTGCTGGCTGCAAGTTACCATCAGCTTCAGCACTCCTCAATTTCTCCCATGCTCTATGGTGTCTGAAAACATTGTAATCTATTTTATTTTTCCCTGCAAAATAACCATCACATAAATCACAGAGACATCAGAATAATTACAACATAGAGAAATTCCAACAAACTTTTGAACTTCATCCATTTCTATAACTGCATCATTTCTCAGTTGCTGTCCATAATATATAATTAATAGCTGTAAAAAGAAAAGAATATCCATAACAAATTTCGCACGTACCTGGTTAACCTGCCAAAGCTACAGCTTTAATAGAAGAGAAAAAGAGAGGCAGCAGGTGAGCAGTGTTCAGTGTGGTACGCCATATCCTAAGAGTATGTGTGTGTGTGTGATGTTATTTGGTCTCCTTTGTACAGCTTTGTATCAGTTTTCCAGTCACATCTCAACAATGAACATAAAGTTAACATGATTTCAGGAACTGGCCCTCCATCCAGCCAGACACAGGTACCTGCATCACCCTTCCCACCCACAGAGCACATTGTCTTGCTGCAGATTCAGGCATAAATCATCGAATCAATTTACATTTAATGACTGCTTCAAGGTTAGTTTTACCACTTTTTGAGCTTAATTATAAATTTTCTCTCGACATCCCACAAGAAAACTTTCCATTCTGCAGCCCAGGAGGTAACATTTACCACAACGAATGGAGGCCGTGGCGGCCACCCTGATGCAAGGTCGGACATGATCACTGGTGACTTAAAAACCAGCTGGGGTTTTCCTGGGCAGGAGGAGAGCCGCCAGGGACCAGAGCTGTGACAAGCCGATCAAATTATCCTCTCAACATCGCTTAACACTTTGCACTTGAGGCACAGAAAGCTCTTATCAGGCCTGTGGTGGTTTTTGACCCTCTTTCCAGGGACACGAGCTCCCTCCCGCCATTTCATTATCAAAGCTTTCAGCAATCAACACTGAAACTGGAGGTTTTTTGCTTTTTTTTGAAACTTCCTCTATCCAGCATGCAAAGTTCTAAATGAAAAAGAAGGGATTATTTGAGTGGTGTCACAGATCCACTCCACTGCCCCCTCTGTCCTCATCCTTCAGGAGTGCCCACCAGGCCTCAGGTGCTGCCTGGCATCCAACGCACGCATCCCCTCAAACAGCAAAACCAGACATTTTTATGTCACTGTAATGAGGCTTTTTTAAGTTTTTTTTTTATCCAACACTTGGCATTGCAGGTTCCTGATCATCATGGAGCCTGAACAAAATGTAGTATGTGTAGGTCTTCTGTAAAATAGCATTTGCTCATCACATTTGGACTGACACTTTCATTCTTTTCTTCAGGTTGGTGTTTGTTTTTTTTTTTTTTTTTTTTTTTTATAAATCCTAATTGAAAGCCCTGCAGAGAAGCTGTCAAGTTAAATTTATGACAAAGGTAGCTGCTTCTGCAGGTTGGTTTTCACATTCCTGGCTGGAAATGTGACTGACACGCGTGTCACATGCATGACAGAAAAATAGCTCAGTCCCAAGAACTTTTAAAAATTGGTATTTTTGTAATTGATCTGGTGTTCGTGAAATGGGAAGACAAAGGTGCTTTGCTGTTTTTCAAAGCATTTGTAGGCCATGTTTCAAAAAAATCACTTCCTCAGGAAAATTTCTCTTAAGGACAGCATTTAAGCGTAAGTTTAGGTCCCACTGAGACTGCAGCAATATTGAAGGCTGAGTACAAATTTAAATGCTGTGTTAAGAGGGTTGATTTTCTGACAGACTTCAAAACCCACTATTCAGGGAAAATGCATTTAAATAGGGGTTCACACCTCTAAGCTATGCAAATATTGCCAGCAATAATGGAGTGCTGGTATGCAGACATTTCTGAACCACAAAGTTCCAAAATTTCCTCTTAGCTGCAATTTGTTCATGTCCATTTGTCTGAAAGCTTTTTCCCAATACTCATTTTAACAGAAATTAGTAGATTAGGTATTTTATCAAATACTGGAGTTCTACCTTTGATTTTAATTAGGCTTGGGTCAGGTCCTGAAAAAAAAGACAGGCTATTTCAACAAATGAATTGAGAAAGACTTTGTGTCTTAAAAGTGCTATAAAACAGTGATTTGACTGTGTATTCATCTGTTCTACTATATAATTATCCTAAATAGAAAAATCTGTTTTTCCTTGTTTGCAGGAGAATCACTAAGTCTGAAGAGTTTTCTTAAAGAAACCAAAATTGCCCTTATAACAAAGTCTTTGTGGTTTTGGATTACTTTAAAGTCTTTTTTTTTTTTTCTGCATTCTTTAAACATTCTGACTGAAAACCACTTCTACTTTCAAAACTTATACTTTCACAGGTTTCCTCATTTCATCAACACCTATGTTTTCTCGAAAACCTTTCAGAAAACTTCATCATAATCAGAACTCGAATTTAAAATGAGAAAAGAAAGTATGTAGTGAAAAGGGTAGAACAGATGGGGGAATAAAATAAACCCCAACAAAATGCAAATTCTCTCAGCTGTTGCTTAAATATAATAAAGCCTCTAACATCACAAACAAGATTTTTCTTTTCCCAATGCTCTCCTTCCTTGCCTTTGATTTTTTTTTGCAGTAATTCCTAATATTGCTACTGTAACTTCAGCCACTTGGATATGAAAAATATTGGGAGTCCTAGCACAGGTGGTCCAGGATGCCAAGTGTGATGTGCATTGATTAGACTTGAGAAGAGAGGTTTTACCATCAGACTACTTCTGATGTCAGTTTATTTAGTCATGTTATTTTTATCATCTATTCAAATTCCATTATTATGAGTATTCGCTCTTCCTACCCTTAGATGTCTAACATGGCTGCCTAATTTAGGAGGTTAGTCTCATTAGGCCTTTCTACAGTGAGCTGAGAGAGATAGACTCCTTCACAGTCTGGGAGTTAATTTCCACATCCATCATCAGTAATGGTCATACACGGTGTCCAATATCAGGAAGACAGCACACCCATTCATTTGGGACATTTATTTTCTCTTCTAGTCACCAAAAGGAGAGGAACGTCACCAGATTTCAGAAAGCACAGAAGAAGCAGCCTCATTTGTTGACCTGAGCACTCATAAAGAGTCTCCAGTCTACACTAGAATAAGTAAGTATAATAGATTGACACAAATTTTGAATGTGATTTATGTGTGGGTAATTATATCTATATGTGATATAGAGCAGCCCAGACTAGACAATGAATTTGGAAAGCTGGATCTTCAATAAACTTGCAGAATCTAGCTCTCTATTCCTCATGTGAAAGTGGGGAATGCAAGATAACCATCTTCCTATGTGAGTACAGTACCACCCAGGCTCAAGACCACCTTTCTGCACGATCTGTATCCCCCCTGAGATGTGCACTCCTGCTGCAACCGCTTCAGGGAAGGTGTGTTTCAGGGCTGCTAGATCCTCAAGCACACCCTGGTGCTGCTGGAAAATTGTTTTTAAATCCTAATGCATTGTTGGAATGTTGCAACAGTACAAAATCATCCCAAATGTATTCAGTGGGTGACATTAACAAATGCGACTGTTCCAGATATAGCACGGTAGGTGTCATACTGCACTCTTTTGATAGTTTAACATAGGGGAAAAACTACAATGAATGGTAGTAACAAGAGGCTACATCATTATACCTCATACCAGGATTACGCCTGATCTGATGGATCAGTGAGAATGGTGATAAACTTGGCCTTGGGGGCCAGAGAAGGTGCTCATTTGGGAGCTTTCTCAGAATAGAAATAATTGGCACTTTGCTACAAAAAGGAAATGACTTGTTGCATTGACTGGAACGCAATAAAATTCCAGGTAGCTGGACAAGTTAGAAATAGAAATATGGATTAAAAAGCAGAGTTATTCTAATCCTGAAATTATTAATTATAAATATTTCTATTTCTTTATTATGGGTAGGTTATATCTGCAGGATATATTTATCTGTGCATGTAAATAATGAACATTAACTGAATGAACATTAACTGATGATAATGACCTGACGAACATTAACTGAACATTAACTGACTATAAGGATCTCAAACCACTAGGACTGTGTTTATAGAGAAAGCTTCAAGCAAATATATGTTACTGGTATTGTCACTATTTTATAGCAGAGTAAGGTGAAAAGCAAATATCCAGATTTCCACTACACGCTAGTAGAACTAGTATGCTATGCTTCCTCCCAGAAGAGTCAAGTAATCAATCTATTTATCAGAGTAAAAAATATTTGAAATTTTACAATTTCCTTAATATTGATTCCTGCTCACTAATGAGCTCTGAAGAGCCCTGATTTACATTACATTCAGTTAATTTTACCAGTTCATTTATAGTCTACACCCAGAGTAGTTTATGACTTCATCCATGTATAGTCACAGAAGCATTGATAAAATTAGGTATTTATGAAGCTCAGGTACTAAATATCGGAGAGTAGGCTGGCTGAATGATGCCTTTTAACTGCAGGGTACTGCAACTAGACGAGTCTAGTCTTCAAGCTAAGCTTCAAAACTCAAGCTAGGGGTTCTGATCACAAACCAGTCCACTTCTCCCAGACAAAAAAAAACCAAAACAACAAAACAGGGAGAAGAAAGAGGAAAAAAACCACACAAGTCTTCAGATAATAGCTGACTGACTGAGACCAACCTGTTTCCTACTGCTGATGCTCAGTGTTTTCACAATGTTGTCGAATCACTCATCCTCCTCACTTGCCACCTCCTACCCTCAAATATGTACACAAAGGCTTGTTGTTCCTAGGAAGGAAGAAGCACCTTCAGATGCTGCAGTGATTTGCTTTGTCTGTTTAAGGGATGCCTCCTTCCTGCTTGCACAATTCTGAAGATAGCATCTGACTATTGCTGCTGCCCTAGCTGATGGGCAGCCTGAGAGAAGGGTGCCTGTCCCTTTATTCAGGGCCTCTAGCTGACTTTTGACAAGAAACTGCTGGTGAAGCAGTTCCTGCAATCAGAGTCTTCAAGCTAATCCCAACAGCTCCATTCTGTTTTATATGTTTGTCATGAAATAAACATTATTGGTATCTGAAATGGAGGCACAAACAGCTGTGCTAATTATACAAAACCAGCACCTTTATTTAATCACCCTTTTTAGCATTATTAACTAACTAGTAAATTGAGTATTTACACAACACATTAAAAAAATACAGAGTACACATATCTCAAAAAAACCTGCCTAAAAACCATTGCCACCTGTGGACTGTATAGTTGACAAGAAAAATGCAGTTAAAGTAGCGCGATTATGTAAAGTGCCTGACAAGCATTCTCCCTCCAGCATTTTTTTTCTTTAATTTATGGAATAATCACAGTTGCTATTGGAGCAGTTTTACTTACAGCTTCATTACTGCATAGTATTAACTGTAATTTTATAATACAGTTTAGTACATTCTTCCTTCATATATTGACTTACGGTATTCTAATTTAATACAAAAATTCTCCCCTCACACCAGTTTACTTCAGTAATTCTCAGATCTAGTACTTTTCATAAACACACAATTTTCAATACATTAGTTCATTTTGCGCATTTTGGTGACCTTCTTTGAGAACCAAAGACACTGGATCTTGCAGAATACATCCTTTAAAGTAATTTTCATAATAGCTTTGTGATTAAGCACTGCTTTTTCCAGTAAAAATCACCAAAGACTTCCAATGCCTTTGACACAAATAGCTCCTGCTATTTAAGGTATTGACAAAACACGTAATAACCTGGTTGCTATGGCAGGAAAATCTAAACTCTTGGGTATAAAGGATTTGGCATGGCAAAATGGTGGGAGTTAAGTGGGAAAGGAAAGCTATCTCAGCCAGTACGAACTTGTAGGATTTAAAGGAGGAGTAGGTACTTATGTAGTAAATGGCAAGATTATTCAATTACTGTAGGGTATGTATGAAAGAAACAGCAGCTGTTCTAAAGCAGATACAAGCTAATGTTCAATCACTAAGGTTTAGGGGGAAACATCTATTTCGACACATTAAACCATTAACTACAGTCCTCCTGGATTTTTTTTGGTACATCCTCTGAAATAAGGCAATGAAAATCATTATAGCTGATGCTATACTGAAATATATACCTCTGCAGTCAGACTCACTATGGCAGTTTCTATTCATGCAATTCCTCAAAAAGGAGACACTGGAGAAATTCAATAGTAATAAAGGAAAAATTGTGCTTTTCCCAAAATGGGCAAGAATTACATGAAACCAAAGGGATTTGAACAGTGTTCCTGACAGAGGCAGCTATCAACTTGTAATCCCCCAAACAAAAGAAAATACAAATGGTGGTGATGATAGAGAAACATGTGGCCACAAGCATTTTCAATAGCATCTTGCACCTATTTACGCTAGAGAACAGTCCTTCTCATTTTCATGTAGACAGATAGCACTATTAGTCTCATTAGCATGAAGACAAAAGAAAGAAAAAAAGCAGATGCAAAAAGGTGCCGTATTTATCAATTTGCTACATTTAAGTAATTTTCTTACCAGTCAATGCCCTTACATTAGTTATCCCCATCAAAAAGCCCACAGTTTTCTAAAGGGTTCTTGATCCATAGACATTACCAGCCATTGAAGAATGGATCATTAAGAACCAGACCAGAGCAGCAGCACCTTTTGAAAATTAAAAACAAGACAAGCCAGTCTCAAGAAACAAGAACAACATATTTATTCTGACATTCATGATGGAAAATCTATGGTCTGAACATAAACCATTTACATCAAAATTTTAGTCCAAATAGTTTAAACTGTTAACATGCACAAGGTGCTAAACCTCTAATTGTCACTGCTTACCTTGCTTCTTTTCTTCTCCTTTGTTTTGACACTCAAGATAATGAGCAAAACCAATGCTATGAGATCTAGTGCTCCTTTTTTATCATATTCCTATCATAAACAATAGAGTCTACCAATACAATACAGGGATACACTCAAAACATCAATTAAAAGAATGGCATATTTTAGTCTTGGAGGCATTAGTGTTCAACATCACACATTATTCTATGAGAGGCTTTATCAGAATGTAAATTTTAGAGTAAATTTGGCTTATTATTATCAAAACATGCACACTACTAAAGACATTCCCTCTCCAGTAATCAAACAATGGTACCTCATAACTCTCTAGAAGGAAAACACAATGCATAAATTTGTTCCTGTTAGATTTTGCATAGCAGTGTTCACTATCTTCTCATGTCTGAAAAACTACATAAACATCACTGCAAAAAAGCAATTTAAACAAGTAATCCAAAATGGCCTAACACTTGAAACATTTATAGAATCATATCTGATAAATACTTAGAATTTGAAACTAGTATTCATTCTTAACATCTCAGCCTGCCTTTGTTTTTAGTATAAATGTAGTTCACCTGACCTAAGCAGAATAATTCATTATGCTAAACTTGCACTAAACTATCTTTAGGGCCAACATAAGCCTATTACATTTAATTGCTCCACCATTATATTAATTGAAATCCTAGCATAAAGCATACTTCAGATGTCATTTTAAGACCACCGTCTTTCTTAAAGGTTTTCCAAACTACAGCACAGTACAATGAAAATTAAAAATATGATAAAAGCCCTTGCAATCATGAAGGTCTTCATTTTCTCTCAGATTTATATTAAAAGTTTTCCTCTGCAGTTCTGTGCTTCAGATGCTAACCTGGAACATGGAAATCTTGTCTCATAACTCTGCTCCAGTGGGACTTTAGGCTAATAACTTTGTATCTCCATGTCTTACGTACTCCTTCTGTAAAAAGGGGATAAAAATGCTTCTCAGGAACTGCTATGTTGTTAACTGGTCAGATGCTTCAGGCACGTTTACGTAAATAGCTTCTATGATGTGACAATAGTATGGGAAATCATGGATTATAATGCATTTCATTTCACTATTGTTAATTTATTGAGTCCAGTTTAACGGATTTATTTCTCTTCACACCATTATCTTAGCATTTCACAATACAGAATGAACTGTGCATTAATTAATAATTTAATATTTCCTTTAATTTTTCATAGGATTGTTAAGAAAAGTATAAAGGAAAGACTAAATCTAGTAGCTGATCTTGAGATACTAGAACAAGTCCACTTTCTGAGTAAAGCATTCATCGTTGTCTTTTGTTTTTATTCTTTTGCTCATTAGTTTCATTTCTCTTTGTACATTTCAACTTATTGTAGAATTACTGTGTACTTATGATATTTTCCACATAAAAAATAAAAAGGCCATGCAATTAATATCACCAAAATACAAGTGGGGATAAATTAAGTATGCCCTCAAACTGCTAATATCAGCTATTTCCTAATTTTTGAGACACTGACTGTTGATATGGGTTTAATTGAATCCATTTGGATATAATCTTGTACATAAAGATGCGCTTTTCTTAATTATCTTAATATGTGTTATACCAACTAAATCTATGTCTACAGGGAAAGTATATTACTAAAGTTGTTATTTAATAATTAATCAGATTCTAATCACATTTTTTGTGTTTTCAGTCAGCTCAAACATTTATGTTTTTAAATATTTACCAAGTAGTTACATTTTAACATAGAAAGTCCCGGTAGAAGAAATGTGGAAAACATATACAGACACAAGCCCTTTATTTGTCACCATTCTACTTAATAATTCTCTCCTCTTGTTTTATTTTTGCATTGCATAAAATCTGTCAGTTTGGGCAAATGTTTTCAAGTGCATATATATGGCTTAGAACATACAACTCTCACTTTCAAAATCTGCCTCGATGTCTTTTAATTTTGGAGTACAATTTGCATTTGCCATTTAAAATGACAAGTCCTATTTTGAGGTCTCCAATGTGCTTTAAATCATTTTAACCTCACTACCTCAGAATATTATTTTTTTCCCTTTTCCTCCTCTCTTCACCATAAGTTTTAGAAGCCTGCTATTTCTTTGAATTCATTAGATCTAGCTTCTCCAGATAGCTATGTGCACCCTTAGCATTAAATGCATACTTGATTATCCTGGTGCTATGCCTCTCTGAAAATAGGCGTAGTTAGTGAAGTGGAACAGAAGGAGATCAATAAAACATCTATCTGTGTTGTTAGTAAAGTACCTCATGTACTGTGCATATACGCTGTACATAAAGCAGCACTCTAAAAGAGGAAAATAACCTTCCCATTGTCTCAAATACACATTAATCACTTTGCTTTATATAATCATTTCCACTTGATATGACAACAGCCAGTACCGATGCTAAGCACACAGCCAAGAAACAGAGAAAGGCGGATGCTCATTATAAATATTACACATTTTTAGGCTGTAAACTCACTTTGCAACCTCTTACTGAAGGATTTATTCTCCAGCTTAATAACTGTATACATCCTGTTCCATAGTGTTTCTCTCCTTCCAGCTAGTTGTTTTGTCACCTCATGACATCTCTTCTCAAGCTTCTTCCTGTAAGACACCAAGCTGAATCTCATCCAGAATGACTTTGCTATGTGCCCATAATTGCAACAGTATTTCAGAATATTTCTGAAAGTCCCCTGTAACAGCTAATTAATCCTGTCTTTTTCCTGAAAACTTCAGCAGCATGCAAAATTATTTGGTGAAATCGGGAGCACGTTGGAAAACAGATGTTGTGTCTGAGTTGACCTTTTTGGTGAATAAATTACAAACAAAACAGCCATTCTTCCAGGGCTTGTGGCGTTACTCTGCTGTTAGTATATGCCCCTGCTATTTAGCTTTTTGCACAGTAGAAATGAGAAAGCAACATTATGCTCATCCTCAAGGCAAAGTGATCATCTCCTCTGGGAGGATTTTTTCAGGCTGGCAGAGGGGAGAAGTCGTACACTTAAATCAGGAAACAAGCAAGGAGGAAGGAACATTATTTTTAGTCTAAAAAGCTTCCAAATCTTTGGTAGGTGGCGGCGTATGTAAGGTGACTAAACCGAAGCTAAATGCCAGATGATTTCTACACACAGACCTTTTTATTCCTCATCAATTATAACTGTATTTTTGGAGATATATTTTAACAGAAATTAACTGTTCTTTGGGAAAGTTCTGCAAAATGATAGATACAATGGGCTTTACCTCAAACAGCAAGAACACATACATTTTCTTTTTTTGTTCCTTTTCAGCTTGGGTTTTCATTTTTCTTTGTACTTTTTTGTTTACTTTTGTTTACTTTGTTTGTTTCTGCTTTTTGAATTCTCTAATTTTAGCTTGTATCTGAATTCTCCAAAGGCCTTCCAGAGGACCCAGACTTCAAGTAGACAGGAGATTTTCAGAAGCTCATTACATTTGGAAGCTTGTAATCTGCTGAAAAAGAATGAGGTTTAAGATCCAAAATCAGTTCTAGTTTGAAGGTCACTGCCCACATTTATCACCTCTTAAAGGCCTTCCCAGAATCCATAAAATAGCGGCTTTTCTAGATGTTTTCTGAGAAGAACACAATAAATTAACACTTGGTACAAGTCAGCACTTCCCCAGATGGCTTATCATATAATTTAAATCATTGCAGCAAGCGTCCCTTTTCCCAAGTAAAGTAAAACAGTAGAATGACACTGGGATTAACAATGTAAGTCTATATTGAAAATAAAATAAAATAAATGGTTTTTGGTGAGATTTTACTAAGAAGCAAACATTTAACTTAACTCATAACTGAGGAAATCACTGAAGTGTGCTATTAATCATCTCCTCCTAGTAAGATTGCTTTCCTGAAGTACCGCCTCAGGACCACAAAGCCCATAGATAAAACACTGGAAGTACAACAGAAGTGCTGTAAACGGAGTGTTCAAATAAATACCCAGATTATACTTGATAGCTCACTTATATCCTGTAAATATATGCATTTTCAAGTGCAATAGAGACGTCTTTTCAAACAAGGGCTGTGTGTATAAAACAATAATTACAAAGCATAGCACTCTAATATCCTTTGCGAAGTCAAAGCTAACAAGTTATAAAGAGACTGAAACTTCCGACTCTTCATCACACGAGCCCACAGGAATAAGATGTATTCTGTTTACTTTATTAAGAAATGTTATTAAACCAATCAATCCAGGACCTAAGACTTACATGAATCAAAAGAAAGCTTTGTTCCTGCATGCTGTAACACCCTATATATCCTTTAAATTAACTGTTAAATCACAAAAATACACTATCTTGGATCTGGTCTCCAGAGCAAAGCTTTATAAAAGAAGACTCAAGGTAGTTATTAATTAAGTAAAACTTGCACAAAAGGAGAAATAAATGGTAACCAACCACAGTTTGACACTGGCCACTTTCTCTAAAGTGAATTTTCTCACAGTGGAGCATGAAAGGTTGCATCACAAACTCCCAGCACACTGACTAATTGAAAACTACATTTAAAAAAAAATGGCTGCTATACCCACTAAACTTTTCTTACTAGTCCCTGGTTTTTCTTTGGCATTCTAAGTTTTTTTTAAAAGAATGTTAGTCTTCAGAGACAGCATACTACAAAGGTATGTGAAAGCAGTAGGGCTACAATAAATCCCTAAGAGAAATTTTGCTGTGAAAAAATACTAAGTAGTAGGACATGAAAGACAGGCAGCTTCTGAGATATTGCACAAAGCTTGAATTATTTAGACCAGATGAAATACTCTAAAAAATAGATTAGATGAGAAGTAATAAGGCCAAGGATAATACAGATGCAGGAAGATGGTTATTAAGTCTCTCACTCTTAATCACTGGCAAAGAATAACTTGTTTCTGTTATTCTGTTATTGACTTCTGTTGAGTCACTTCCCATTCATTAATTTAGAAATCTTGCAGTTGTCACCGAGAGGAACAAACGTGCCTCTGTATGTCATATGGCATCACCTAGACAAGTTGTACTGAATGTCTCATCAAGCTGCTTTGCCTTCAGTGGAAAGCTAGTTCTCTTCATAGCTGAATGCACTTAGCTGTGCTTCTGTGAATATCCTTTTACAGAATCATCTTCTCACAGGATACAGTTTAAGACATTAACAAGAAAAACAAGACCCCTGAGCCAGATTCTGCTGTGGCTAGCGCTGTGACTCACATTTTGCACTTGAGCAGCTCAGTGGCTGCAGCACCTTTCGCATCCAATCCCTTCTCACCACAGAGTAAATGGCTTCATGTCTCTTCTGCTAAAGGTCTGCATAAGGGAACAAATAGAGCAGCTCCTGCAAAGGTAATACTTTCCTCTTGAACAGGAGAGCTGAGAGCAATCAAATAGAGATTTAGCAGGGCTCCACCAACATGTTAAGTCACCAAAAGAAATAATCTTCACTAGGTGATCTATGATTGGGGTTTAACACTCCTTCTACTCCAGGCTCTTTTGTAAGGCAGTGCAATTATGCACTGGCCCAGTCTCAAAGCCTCACTCTAAGCCTTAAGCTACTGCAATGGAGCAGACGAGTCTATTGATTAGATACCTATTTATGTTATAAAGGTACTTTACTATATAAAGTCATTTTTTCAAAAATCCTATTTCTCTGTGGAAAAAAATCTATTTAATATGTTTAAACTTAAATAAAATGACCAATTTGAGAAAAATTAAGTAATATGTCTAATAAAATCATAAAATTCAATTTTAAGCTACAGCAAGCTGAATAAAATATGGAATAGGAGCTTGCATTTTTTATTAGAGGTCATTAATCTTGTTAATGACTTATTGAATATCTTTGAACCACTGTGCATGATAAAAATTGATCCCAGTGGCTACATTGTTATATGCTTTAGCAACCTCTTTCAACAGTTGCATTCAACTGACAGAATATTTCTCCAGTCCATTCTCTGCAACATTGCAGGGAAAACTGCAGCAGTTGTGATTTATGGCTGGAAACTATTTAGAAGGTTTAACATTGTTCTGAACTGAACATCAATATTTACTTTTTTCTCCCTACATGGGTAAGGGGAGTATATGGACACTTAACAACTGAATAAGGTACCTATGAATGCAAGCTATCAGCTTTGCTCTCTCTATTTGGCTGTCCTGAGTTTGGCTGTAATTCTATTTTAGATGTAGAACACTTCAGTAAATCTTACATATAGCAAGAGAATTTCTGTCCCAAGTTAAAAAGTTTAAACACACACCATGTTTCACTAAGGATATCAAGCAAAGCAGAAGGGCCCTTCAATTAGCTCCTTGCAAAAGAAAGGTTTGATTTGAAGCACTGCCTTGGCGTGATTGTGGCTTTGTGCCTTCCCTGCCAAAACTACCTTACAGCCTCCAAAACAGATCTGCATGTGTACGCTAAGCACAAATTTAAATGGTGCCACTTGGGATAAATTAATATCCCTTCTGTGATAAAGCTTTATGACATCCTAACCCATACCAGGTTGCAGCATCTCAACCACGCTGTTCCAAAAAAGTATACCCAAGTTCCACAAAACCATGCTGAAATAAATGCCAGTCTACTGTGTTTGTGCATTTTGTGCAGACAGTGGTAAAGTATTTGATGTGCTGTCATATAAAAAGGAGAAGGGTCACATCATAGTCCACATTCTCCTGTGTTACGGACACATAAAATATAATCTAACACAATAAACACAAGCTTGAAAGAAGCAATGCCTACAATATAAACACAAATCCTGGAGGGAGGGCAGTATAATGTAGCCAGCATTCCATATTAATGTAAACCACTCAGAAAAGAAGACAGACACAACAAATCTGTTTTTAAATGAAGGAGAAAAAGCTGATATAGGATTACTGGCTTTTAATGTTTTTTGTTATCCAACCTGTCATAACAGGTTTCTTTTGAATAAAGTTTACTGGCTGAACAGTGGAAGTGAAGATACCTCTATGTTTTCAGCTACAACCTGGGTACAACTAAACACAAATGAGGGTTTATAGTACACATTAAAATGAATTATTTCAAGTCTTATTTCTAAGTGAAACAGCAGTAAATGACAGTAACGTTAAATACTATTATCAACTGACAAGTTTAGGAGAAGCAAAAGGAGGACTGGGATAATCATTTTCCCTTAAAAAAGGACAGAATTAGTAATAAAGACAAAACCAAACTACTTCAGATAATATATCACTACAGGAAACACGCTATTAACTGTATCATACTGCATTTAATTCCTGTAATGATTAGATAAATAGCACTGTTGTTTTATATTAAAAAAAAAAGTATATTTATTACAACTGGAAACTATATCCCATAAAATGCTATCCTTTTATTAAGCAAGCATTGGTCTTTATAGCTTTGTCATACCAACAATGAAGCATCTTTTTATGCACAGTCTTTGTATTTCTCTAAATTTTCCAGGTTGAGCTCCTTTACTTGAGCAAAGTCTTCTTTGAATTCACGGACTTTCCCCAGATGTATGTTACTGAAAATGAAACAAGAAATTGGCTCCATCTAATTTATCTCACAAACCCATTTATCATTCATACTCTCATTTTTTGTGTTCCTAGGGCACCCAAGAATTAAATAACTAAAGATGGCAATTCATAATTAAAACATCCAGGTAGATTTAATAGGAAATTAACTTCTTCCTATCGCAGAACTTTCTACCTCAGTACTGCAATTTTTCTAGGATTTTTTCCCGTTGTTGTTTTTGCTTATAGAAGTCAAGAATCCTGACAAAATGTTGGAGTCAGTGATAAGCTTGCTAAAGCAGTTCACTGGAAAGTATGCCATGCCAATTTATTTGTAGGTGACCCAACCAGCAGAAATATAGTAATTTATTTTAGAAATCTAGGAATAAATCAAATGTTTGCAAGACTAGCCTAAGTTGATATGATGGAAACAAGCAAAAGCTGCACACTTGTTACAATTGTTTGAGAAGGAGGATTCATGTTTCACTAAAATACCTCATTTTATGTTCTTGAGATTAATTCTATTACTCTTTGGCTGGAATCCTGATGGTGCTCCCATAAGTGGGCAGCACATTTAATCATATTTTCCTATGGCTCATAAAGCAGATGAAGTCTCTTCTATGTATGTCGCAAAGTCTCTTGTAAGTTTGTCACAGCTCCCTGTGCAGGAGATGAAAGCTGCTGTTTTGGAGCAAAAGCATTTTCCAGCCGGCGCATGGTTGCAGGCTGCAGTGGGGCAAGCCTTCCCCCTTGTACGGGGGTACTAGTAGGAACGATTACAGTGCTGTAACAGATTAGCTCATTTGGTTTCCATTATTACATTTGATGAGCACTGTATAAACCCTTTATACAAGTTATTGCTTTAATCTTTGATATTTCAGGTGGCATGATTAATCTCCTTCAGAGAAAATGAAAATGGTTGCAGTTCTGCTCTCTTCATTTCTTGCTTGTACAAGCCAGGCTGTCATTATGGTTTAGCAGTACTGTCCTTTAGGGGATCGTGTATTTTGTTTTTCAGATCTTTTTCTGCTGAAAATGCAAAGCATAATGGATATATACAAAATGAAGAAACTCTGAGAAATTTATTAATGTAGTTACATATATTTTCTTTTCTTTACAGTTAGCTTTGCTTCTAGTCATGTTTCTTACTAAAGGTAGAAAACATTTAGTTTCTTCTTGCCCTTCATCTTTAAATTCTGCATTATTCTCCACTCTGGACTGTACACAATTCCACCTGTGTTTCTGCAGTGCCCAGCAGATCTCGCCATCTCACCTGAGAGTCCTCAAGTAATTGCAACCTTCCCCTTAGTAATAATGCCCCTAAGCATTCTTTACTTCCAAAAAAGGAAAAAATGCTATGAAAAATATTTTGCTACTCTTGAAAAGCAAATTTCCTGAAATTTTATCTTCCTTACAGATTGAGGAAAATCACTGTGGCTTGTCACATAAAATTCTGTAATTTCCATTTTGAAAATGGAAACTCTCCGAGACAGATACAGATATTATCTGTTAGATTTGCTATTACTCTGTGGTACCTCGTATCATACATGATAGACTCTTATTTATTACTAGTATACAGGGATACATTTGAAATACTCACTGTGTTCAGACCAATGACAAAGAAAAGTTCCCCAACCCAAATGCTTTCCTTGAGTTCTTCTGACCAGCAGGATGACCTTTGGGGGATATAGCATGTGAGACAGCCATGGATTCATCAGGGGAACACCTGTGAAGACAGCAGCAATAAGAATTCACAAACACATAAATACAGGCCCAGAACAGTCTACAGACATAACTTCTAACTCTCTCAGGAACTCAGAAGGTTTTATTTTTAAATGGATGGTCTGGATTTCATGTCCGCCACAAGGAGTTGCCCAGTTAGCCATGCTCAGGCTAGATTCACCAGTGGAGGTGCAGAGGGCTCCACCATGTGTCCATCAGACAAGTTATACCAGGGAGATGATTCAGCCCGGCATGGAAGAGGCACTGCATGGCTGCCAGTGTTCCCCAAGGAGTCCCATCAGGAGGAAGTAACTTCAGCTTTTGTCTGCAACTACCCAGACTAACCAGCTGGACTTACTGGGTCTTCCTAAACACCAAACCAGTCAGTGTTTAGTCAGCTAATGTGGCCACTAGTAACACAAGTTTGAATGGGAAGGATTCTACTAATGTCTATCAAACAAGAATACTAATAATTCACTACAAGAATTAGAGTAGAATACTTTACAATCCCAGTTCTTGCCAGGTAAAAAATTCCTGTCACTAAGATGTGCAAAACATTCTTTGCACTCATATTATAGGTGCTTTAAGTGTCCATACTTTCCAGCATTTGGGAGCCGAGTTCTCTTTCATCCACGTCATGTTTTTACTGTTACACATTCATTGAAGTCAAGGGACTTATTCTTCTTTTAATTGGTAACAAGGAGAACAATTGATCCACTTGCGTTCTAGAAAGTAGTTCTCAATAACTAAAATATCATCCCTGAGCATGAATTCTTTATTATTCCTTTGATAACTTTAGCACTTACATAAAAATGTTAATGTTTACGATCAAAATAAGAGGATTGCCTTCATATTGTTGTAACTATGTGAAGCGAATAGGTTAAATCTTTCAAGCTGCCCAGTCCTCTTTATCTCTTCTGTATAAATTTTGTTTTAATGATGAAGCAGTAGGATAAGAAAACTCTCTTGAATATACTATTCCATTTTATCAGGATCATCACTAAGGTACATGATAAAAGAGAACAACCAGATTTCAGGATTCTCTGCAGCTACAGGTTAAAAAATATTTTCACTTACTGTCTCAATTAAATTCAAACAAATCCTAGATTCTTTACTTAAGTATTTCACTGATTTTTTTTTTCCACACCAAAGTGACAGCTAGGGCCCATCTGGAATACGTGGCCCTTCCCAAAATGAACATTTTTTTAAGAAGAAAAATAATGTAAACACAAACCTGGAAAAAATCTGCACTGCAATCAGTAAATATGATCCTATTGCACTGAAGGGAAAGGCACAAAAGTTTATCAGCTGTTTTGAACCATTGATCACCCTGGGATTGTTTATTTTTTCACAGATTCTGTAATCTTTCTTGACTAACTCTCACATCCCATTTATTGCCTTAGTAGGGAAGCATGATCTTCACTTAAGATCATATATTACTGAAAATCCGGAAAAACTGTGAATGTGAACAAAAAAAACCACCAAAACCTCCTTTGATCCAACACACAGATTTTGGAGCATCACATCACATACATGACTTCTATGTGAAAACTGCAGTATTGCTCTGAAATAAATAAAATTATACCCATGCTGCAATAGAAAAAAAATATTAAAAATTAGAGACTCACTCAGTCAAATTCTGTGCTGAGGATCATCTGCTCCACCAGTGATGACTCATTGTGGATGAGGCTGAAGGTGACTCCCCATATGAGGAAACCACCAGAAGCTCTCTGCCGACTTCAGCAACAGGCCATTGTCTTCATCTTCCTCCTTAGGGCCTGCAAATCAGCAATGAGGTCAGCATGAATGGCACCAAATTTTCTACAAGCCAGAAAGGTCATTGTACATTTCTGTTAGAAACCTCTATGAGTTCTACCTAAGTAGGACCAGAAAAATACTTGGCTGTCCTAGCCAGACCACCACATTTTCATTCACTTTAACTTTCATCCTTTTTTCCTTACAAATAGCCAAACATAATACAAACCTCATGATATTCTTCGCTTCACCTGTTGTTACATTTTATGTTTATTTCACAGAGGAGGGGGAAAGTGACAGGAACAAGAGTATTCTGAGATTGTTTTTTATAATTATAATAAAAAGGGAAATTTAGAGGAATAAATTTTTGACCAGAATTAAGAAGGATTAAATTTCCAAAAGATTTTTCCAAGAGGTGATGTATTGTTAGTGCTTATTGTTCTGTAGTTTTCAAAGTTCTTCTGAAACATGTCCTATAATTCCCAAGTCAACATGCTTACCTTTGTATTAATACATGGAATTAAGTTGTCACTGCTTTTTTTTTAAAAAAAAAAAAAAAAACAACACTTTTGGGCTGTCTTTTAGCTGTTTATAACTTATTTCATCAACTTTATCTAGATAATCATAATCTCTATGTTTAACTAATGGTCTAACAAATATCATTCCACTTCTTGGATGAGGATTTGAAAAGAGAGCTGTGCGCATCTAACTGGGATTCATTTTTTCAAATATCAGCCAAATACTCTTACTCCAGCAAAAGAACTCTACATTGAATAAATGGGATTTACTCATGCCTAACTGTGACTACAACATGGGCACTTGTTTTTATATTAGTCTCCCACCCTACTGTTTTTTTGTGCAATTCACTCAGGGACAGTGGAGATAAAGAGGATGCTGTCAATCCTAACTATATTCTAGACAAAAAGTGCAAAAAATGGCCTACATTTATACTGGTGCAGGAAGTTGCGACACATCTGACTTCTCTGTGATAACCTTCACCTCAAAGGAGCAATTCAGCTCTGTGTTACTGTCAAAGCCAAGTCTGTAAAAAATGCTCATTTGTCTGAAGCGGCTCACTTAGATCTATATAGAAACCGATCTCTGAACGCAGGTGAGATATGCAATTGTCATAGCTCTGCCAGTGTCCCTGAACCACACAAAGAGAGAGAAATATTTTCATAGATTTAACAAGAAAATAAGGGGGAAAAAAAACAGAATTTAAGATCTGTTGAAAGTAATGTTATGATTGTTCATGAGGTTTAGTACAGTGACAAAGACTGATCTATACATGAATAATTTGAAAGATATTATCAGTGATGATGCAATAAATGCCTTAGAGACATTGGTCGAGCTAGTAAAAACTTCAGAGCCCTGAAAAATATAAGAAAAAAAGACTTAAAAAAAAAAAGCCCATCTGGAAAAGACACTGATAGATTTCATACAATGGTAGTTGCATCAAATTAATTCATAATGGAAGAAAAAAGTAGAGTAAACTTTTCATACACATACAACAGACATTAAAACCAATTGAATCAAACAAATTTGGTTGGACTAAATGATCTTAAAAGGTCCCTTCCAACCTAGGTGATTCTGTGATTCTGTGAATCATCAATGGCCAAAGATCACTTGTTCAGAGCTTGGGTCAAGAGCTAAGAGCATGTTTGTTTGTATCAATGACAAAAAAGAAGTTATAAATTAATTGTGGGTGCTCATAACAGAATTCAGTTTTGTCCATCACATCACGAACATAATTTTATTTTCCATGTCTGTCTGAGCTTTTTCTACTTCAGTTATGCTGCAATAGGCTATGGGCACATAGTTGCCAAAACAGAAAAGATACAGAGATTGGAAATAAATTGATTAGGACAGTTCTGCAAGAGACTGGCATAGGAAGAACCAACTGGGAGAGGATAAGGACATCTCAAAAGGTGAACTACATGAAGTAATGCAAATTTAACAGAATTTTTCCATTCCAACACTGTTTTCCACAGTGTTTTGTTTCTTCAGGCAATTATCAGCAATGCTTAGCAACACCTCCAAAAGAAGCAGACATTTAGGGAATGAAAATACCAGCTTGTACATCAGTGGGCAAATGAGACAGTAGCAAGTAATCTTTACGTGCCAAAGTGCTAACTCATTATTTGCTGGGGTGGGAAGGCAATTCCAGCCTCTTTTCCTTGCACTCCACAGTATTTTGTCTAAGTGATCAGGGACCAGAGAAATGCTTATTTCCTTTCTTCTGAAATGTTTGACATGGGCTACTGTCTTCAACTGGATTAAATGCATTTCTCACGTACTTCATAGATAGAGGGATGGACACTGGTCAGGCTTCAGCAGAGCTGGAGAGGCCAATACTCTGCTCCCCACCTCCCTTGGTGGCAGAGGAGGCACTGCTTGCACAGGGGAGGAAGAAATTAGCCACCCAGGTAATCAAACTCTGAGTTGCCCTGGTTTCTGGCAGGCTTTGCCACACTTAATTGCATTGCAGAAAGTTAATTTTAACCAGCTGATCTGTGAAAGCCTTTTCTTTGCTTAGGCAGAGGCCAGATGTTCCCAAACCAGCCTGAACCATGGTGTTTGCTGTGAACTCAACGGGGATGAAAGCAACCGCCTCACTGAAAGCAAATTACTCTAGCTCACCTCTATGAGAAACAATTAATCCTTCTGAACTTAACTCTGTGCTCAGAATACAACGCCTGCCTGGAAAAGCAGCAGTGCCGTGGCATTCAGCAGAAACCACTGGCTGTTGGCGTAGAGCTGGCACACAGCTCTTCGAGAGGTGCTTTTGCATGGTAACCCCCTCTGCTCTCATAACGCAACTGAGACATTGCCATTTTTCACAAGCACCACCCAGTGAGCTAAATTCTACTTTGTGTTTTTACCTTCTGAAATATTCTCTCCAATTCAGAAGAAAACCTTTGGAAGTTCTTTTGTTTACGGCCAGTTGTTCCACATGACTCACAAGTGGAACAGATTTAGATCTCTCATCACTGGAATTAAAATAAGGCCAAAAGAAAAGCACAAAGACTCTGAGGAAGCAGAGAAAACCAAAAAGAATGATTTCTTTTGTGTGTGTGATCATTTTTAGGCATTTTTCCACATACATGGAGGCTTCATAGCAGCTTCTTTGTGTTATTTCATAAGAAATGCTTATTTTTTACAAAGCTGAAAGTTTCCTATATGAAGAGCAAATGAAATCATAGAAATAATCCCGAATACTAAGAATACTGAGGTACTTTATACCAGTTAACATTTCTTGTCAACCTGATTCATATTCCATGCATACTGCTGAATAAAGATCATTGCCTGTATTAGTTTTTGCAAGAATATCCAGTTTGGTTCCTTCATCAGAAACCATTTAAAAGCAACACAACAAGCTAAACTGCAAACCGTTCTTGCAGAATCCTATTTTTTCATCTTTACTAAAGATTCAGCTAAAATTAATCCAATACTTTTCACATCCATATAACAGAAGCATATTTTGCTTAATAAATATGAGAATTAATAAAGAATTAGAAAAAAGAAGTCTTTGAATTACAACTTAAGTAGTATTTTCAATTAAAAAGTAGCTATGAAGACAAGATTTACCCCACCACATTACAATCTCTCAAACCATTCTGATCCATAAATTTTATAATCAAGATTAATCTCCCAGAGCTTTTTTATACAAGCTGATTCCATCATTGATCCAATACATGAAGTTTAAAAACCACGATATTATACAGATTATTTATTTTATAATGAAAGCAGAAAAAAATCAAAACCTCAGCAGAAATTACTATTAAAGGGATTCTAAAGCATCAAATTTAAATAGCTGTAAAATAGTTTAACTGTACATATTCGGTAATAGAAATCTAATGACTTCAGAGGGATTCAAATATTCTGTGAGGCAAGTCAGAACTATGAAATATAAACATAAAACGTTCTTTTCACTCCCTACATAATTAGGAATTGTGAGGATACTTCTCACAAATGGTAGGGAAAAGAAAAATAAAATAACAGATGCCATTACTATCTTCTGCTAACTTTTTATACCATAATGCTGTACAGCTGACAAGGAAACTGTTTCAGGTGGAACGAGGGACTCTGGAAGCCCTTGCAACACACTGACTGGACTAGAAATAATTTCTGTGTGTTTCACTGCCACTAATTATTGAATAGCATGTCTTAGTGCTAATTATTATATTACTATTATTACTATTATTATTGTTTCATTGCTACCAATTAAAACACTGAAATTATCACAATTCAGTTTAAAAGATTAATATGACCTACACAGACTGCACCCGCTACACTGTGGGACACTAACAAGAAGGACTTTTATTGCTGCCCAGGATTGTACCTCTGGCTCCCAAGTTCAAAGGGTTTTGGCTCAGAGGAAAGTCAGAGGCTGAATGGGAAAGTAAACAAGAAAGTAGGCAGGTTTCAAAAATCTAACGAGGAGGAGATTTTCAATTAGAAGTTAACAAAACTGAATGCTTTCGAGAAAATATTGATATTTGTTCTCAGCAGCAGTTCCTGAGGTACATGATTCAGTGAAGTTTTCCAACCCACTCTAATGCTGAGGCCCCATCTCATGACCAGGCAGCAAGAAGCCCTAATGAAGAAAGGCAGAAATAAGCAACAAATCTAGAGATTGCTCTTTCTTACTTATGCAGCTCTGCTCCTCCATCTCCCTGCAGTATAGCACAGCCATACATACGGTAATGGAGTTTGTCATACATATAGCAAACCAGATAAATGGATTTCAAAAGAACAGTTTGTTCGGCTCAGGAAATGAAAACAAACAAATTTCAAGAGCAAAAAGCATCATTTGATCATTTAATCTAATATTTGATGTAGCATAGTGTCGTGGTTTAGCCTGGGATGGCAACAAAGAACCACACGGCTGCTCGCTCAACCATGCACGGCTGTGGGGAAGAATCGGAAGAAAAAGGCAAAACTCATGGATTGAGTTGAACGCAGTCTAACAGAACAGCAAAGGGAACAGGAAACCAATAATACCGAAAGAGGAATGTACAAGCACCATTACTGTACCATCGCCCACTGACTGGACCTGGAATGCCCCCGCCTGCTCCCAAGCCATGTCTTCCTGCTCCTTCCCACGGCAGGTCCCTGCTATAGACTGGACATGGCTCACATGGTGTGGAATACCTGTGTCCCTGACAGATCCTGGGGAAAATTAATCATATCCCCGCTAGAACCAGGACATAGTTATTCAGAGAATGAACCCCATATGTAATACTCCCCAACAGCACAAGTTTCACCTGCCCTGTTTGCCCCGTGACATTCTTCTCCCGCTGCAGTATTCCCTAATTCTCCATCTTCAGACACTCTCTGTGTCTCTCTATGGTGATAGAGAATCCTCCATGGCTCTCTCCCACCTCCATCTGCCTTCCACATCCTTTACTCATTTGAGGGACTAGAGGCAGCAGAGAAGTGCTGGCTGATGGGGCTGGCAAGTGCGTAGAATGCGTAGAATAGCTACCTTCTTTTAACTTGGTTAAAATTATCTGGTAAATTGAAGGGAAGGAGGGAGAGAAAGGGTCTCTGGTACAAACAAATTGGCAAGAGCACAGTCCTTGAGCATCACCTCCTTGAAAAAAGAGGACAGAAACGTGTACCAGATGGTGAGTGAAGTCTTTTTTAATGAGACTGGCTCCTCTAACATACTAGAGACACCAGTTCCCAAACATCTCGGGAGAACGCAGTTTTCCTGGAGGTGCCCAACATACAAAGTCTGTACTGCCATCATGTGGAAGATGTTACTTCATCTTTTCACACTTGCTGAATATTTTTGCTGTGCACATCTTCTCTTACACGGTCAGTATGTCCCAAACCATCTGATTTCCCATCACTATTTCTCCCTGCTTCATGGATCATGTGCCTGGTCCCTATTAAAATCTAATTGCCAGGTGTAATTAAAAAAAAAAAAAAAATTATAGCATGAAACCAGTGGATCCAGTAGGGAAAATTTATAAGATATAGGAGATAAAAGAAACAAGTAAAGCACAAGATCTAAAAAAAAAAAAAAAGTAAAACAAGAATTAACTAATTAACATTCTAAGGATTAATTTAGCCAAAGAACATCTGTTTTCACATGTCCCTCTGATGAGGTCTAATGTGAAGGCTTATGTTGGTTAGCTTTGAAGTTGTATTTTATTATCTAAGAAGTTCTGTGCACAGATTTTGATAGGGATTATAGATATCCTAGTAACAGAGGGACCCCTGGGCCCCTTGTATCCAGTACTCTTAGTTTCTTTATTTCCACTTGACTTGTATCTCTCCATACAGCATTCTCTATTCTTTGTTGAAAAGTTCTCCACGGGGCACACTTTTACTTTATATTCTATTTTAAGAACATTAAATGTTCCATCCTTCATCTGCTTCCTCCACAAAACACACAGAACATTTTAATTCTTCTTTCCTGTATATTGTGCTACACAGTCAGTTAGAACCTAAAAATCATACAAAGAGCTTACCCATTTCTTAAATTCCTCTGCAATTGCTATTCCCCTAATCTAATAGCTCCTTTTCTAATAACTACTTTCAAACCATGTTTATACAGTACAAATATGATCCCAGGATTCTAAAAATTAAGAATCACAGAAACCATATGTAACACTGTAAGAAAAATGTTTCCATCTGGAGAGTTTCTGAGTCACCTTCCTGCCCTCCTGATTATTAATATGTAATATAAGCTTTTGGAAAATGCGGAAAAATGTTCGTGCAGGATCTCTCCGTGGACATGGATCCTTGCTTACTGTAGCCAGAGGTTAAAGACAGTCATTACAGCCAGGATTTCCTGGCAACCTTTTTCAGCTCTTCAGCAGTGGCTACTTCTCCACCTCCATCTCAGGTGTGCAGAAGTAATTTATGCAAATTTCAGTTCTCCCCAATTCAAGCAAACAACAGGAGCACCTTGCAAAACACAAGTATTGCATTTTGGCCAGGTCTGAATAGCAGAGGGTGGATAAGAATGCATCATGTTGTAGAGACAGGAGACGGAAGATGCAGAAGATGGGAGATGGCTGTAGACTGAAGCCTAAGCAGCTTAGACACTGACAGCATGATTGGTGAATTGAGCAGGGTCTGACTGCCTGGTGCACAGCATCTGCCAAAGAGACTCACAGACTGGCCTGAAGATGATGGCAGGTGTTGAATGAAAAGCTGGATTCAGGATGTATGACCTGTGCACACTCACCTTTCTGAGATCATAGAGTCACAGAATGGTTTAGGTTGGAAAGGACCTTGAAGATCATCAAGTTCCAACCCTCCTGCCATGGGCAGGGACACCTCCCACTAGACCAGGCTGCTCAAAGCCCCATCTGAGGGGCTTTGCCTCAAAGCCCCACCTGAACTGAGGTGGTGACAAGGCTTGCAGTTTTCTACTGAAGAACATCCATGTAGAAATTTCAATTTTTAAACACAGCAAATTTGAGAAATTTACAAGGAATCTGAATTAACTGCTATTTACTGTTTTCCTTAGCCAGAGGTGGTGTATCCAGACATAAACAACTGGAGCTGGGCATTCACGCCGATTAAAATCATAAAAAAATTCGGACTCAGTGATCAGCGAAAATGATCAATGCACACACAAGTGTCCTTGTCAGTTAAGAATCAGGCAAATTGATGGGTTCTCAGAATGTCGGCATTGACATGTATTTTACTGTATCTATTGTATGTGTAACAGATTTCTCAGGCCTTCAGCTTGGAGGCCTAGGTAGACCTCCTTATGAATACAAAATTATTTTCACTAATTAGCCAAAAAAACCCCACTACAACTAATAAGTCACTACATTTCCTACTTGCCATAACACAAACTTGCTGGTCGTTAACTCTTCCTCCCACTAGAGCTGATAGCGCCATTAACATCATGCAATGGTACTAATGCATAAGCACAGAAGAATGATGTTTTCCATCATTCCATGTTATTTCACTAAGCATCACAGCTAAAAAATAAAGCATTGCATTCATAGCAAAATCATTTCAATTCACCTACCCCCAGCAAAACATTAATCAGACTGTAACTTGATCATCATACCAAAATAATTTCCCAGAACAAACTCTAAACTTGTTGACTGCTGAACAAATTGAGCAAGGAAATAGCTTTTTGTATTTTTAAACATCTAATTGATTCTGTGGCTCTGTGGTTCCTAGTCAATACAACAGTAATTGGAATCATCATGACTAATGCGCAGATCATTTTACAGGCCTTTCTTATTTGCATAAACATCTCCTCATCTGCCTTCTCACCCTCCTCAGCTTTCCACAATATTTTTTTCTACTTCTGTCCAAATTACCTCAGAAGTGCTACACAGGCTCCGTAGCCAGTATGTTTCCCTAAATGTAATACTCTCCTTTAGTCATTCCTCTACTGCTATGACTGTGGCACTGAGACTGTTTTTCACCATACTGCATCAAAACAGCTATGCTTAGTTATTGCCATTTACAGCTTTACTCTTAGCATGAAGCATCACCTTATGGAAGCATAATGCTCTTTATTATTATTAATAATAATAATTAGTTTTTATGTTACATGTGCAGTTCTTGTTAGGCAGAGTGAAAAACAGGTTTATGCTCTAGTGTATTAAAAACTTTTTTTAATTTGCTATTAAAGTATTATTTTGAGTATGTCTGTCTTATTACATGGGCCATAATAGTCAAACAAAAACTTCCTTTTTCGCCTTGCGTGTATTATTGGTCTTGGTTGCCATATACATATCAAGATTTCCAAAATACATTCCACCTTATTAGTTATCAGAAGATGGGCCTTGGTTCTCTCAGGGAACCAGCCTGTTTTGGAAGCATCAGTTCAGACTTGTGGCATCTACTTGTGGCATCTCACTGCTCACTTTTGGAAAACCTGAAAATAAAATCCAATGTACTCTGTCCTTGTCAGAGACAGAGACATTATCCCACCTAATGCATAAATCACGTGTTCCTCCTTTATTTTCTTATACTTTCATATTTATTAGTGGACGAATCATCTGTTCCTCAAAGACTTTTATACACTCCCTTGCCCTCAACTTGTACCTGCAAAGCAATTGTGATTCCAGTTGTGTCACTGTTAAATATGCCATTAATTACTTCAGTAAGACATTATACCATACTCAGAACAGACTGTAAACATTTTATGTCATTAGGTAATGCACTGAGGCTTTTTTAATGCCATAACAGCTCTATTTATATACTATGTTCTGCATAATTAGCTACTAATGAGGCTCTAACTTTCACTGCTGTAAGGCCTAGATATCTGTTCCTCTTTCAATGAATTCATTTTTGCTGTCTCATTAACACACTAAAAAACCTGAAAATTGTATTTTAATTAAAACCTAAACTACCTCTTTCTGGAGACACTAATGAACAGATACACTCCAAGGGAAACACAAGAACTTTGTCAGTCAGGAAGACAACATGCACGTATTGCAAAAAGAGTAACACCAAAAGACACCACAGCTCACAGTCTTAATTTCAAGGGCAGGGTCTTCCCTACTTTCCTTTTTTTTTTTCCTCTTAACTTTCTCCTTTTCTTTTTTCTGCCTCATGACCAGCTAATCTTTAAAAACTAGAAACAAGTAGATGTTATTTTCCAAAAATTTTGAAACTGTTATTTTTACTAAATCATTTAAGACACTAGCACTCCATGAGAGAAATATATTTGGTAACACTAACCCTAGTGCACATGAAGAATTAAACCACCTCCTGTGTCAGACTTGGTTTTGTATCTCCAGCAATGCTGCCTACCCTCAGACTGACAAATTACAAGTTAAACCCTAAGAAATGATAAGACTGTCTTAAAATCATGAAGTGTGTGTGTATTTTGAGTCTTCCTGATGACTTCTATTCCTGTCAGTCTTCTGAATCACATTTCCTGCCTTTCTCCATAGCTGCAAGGGCTAAAAACATAATAGCAGAAATTCATCTAATTACATGACTTCACAACCACTGCAATCAAATCATGAGTGCTGACCACGATGCTTCATTTCCTGACTTCTGCAAACACTTTAAGCAATTAATCAAGTAACATACTAAAATACATCAAGTTGTCAGGTAGAAACAGTGAGTAATTTTGAAATATACTGGAGAAGGAACAATCTTATCAACACACATACAAAGGCAACGGATTTTACAATGTTCTGGTGGTAGAAAATGAGACTTATTTTTGACAGATACCTCATAAAAGAATATACAAATAAAATGTGACTATCTCCAAATCTGAAATAAGTATAAAGGGAAAAAAAAAAAAAACCTGTTTGGAACCATTCTATGGTTGAATGCTCACTGCACAGTCTGATTCAAAATGTGCCAAATCCACAGGGTCTCAGCACATGCTGCATTTCTTACTGTTTCTTGTCACCTTTGGCAAGATAAGGAAGTCTGAAACATATAAATCAGCTGTAAATTGTGTTCAGATGGATGAACCAGGTTGTCTCTTGGACTCATCTCTACCATTTTCTGGTCCTTGATGTGAATGAGCAGGTATTACAACCCCTTAAGAGCCAGAATTTTTTGTTTATTTAAGACTTAATATTCTACTTCAGTTACACAGCCTTATTAGATTCAGCAGTCACAGAAAGACTGTAATCAGAAATTTTAACTTTTAACACTTTTAACTTCTACCCCATCAATACTTCTATTAGTTATTAAGCACTGGAGCAATAAGTCTTCAGGATCAGTAAATCCTCACCCCACTTAAATAAAGATATGCTGGCACACTTCTGCTTACACCTGATTAAAAGTGTAGTATTGTAGAAAGATCACACTGGTTCAATCTGAGTGGGCAAAACACAAATGTCCCAAATGGGGAATATCTGCATATCCCAAACAATCATTGTTCGCTACTTTTGCACACACCTGCCAAACCGGTTATAAGGATACTTTTGCTCTGGTCTCTGGTGGCTTCCAAGTCACTGCTCATGTAGCAGGAAAGATTACACACTATACTGTAAGAATTCACACAAACTCCAGAACTTAGGCCTTATAAAAGGGGAGACTCACATAGGATTTATAATCCTTTGAAATTAATTACATTGCAAATACTTTCCCCTGACACTGAGCTGCTGCTATCCAGCAATTTACCTTCTGATATTACCTACTTTGAATAAACTTGAAACACTTCTGTTACCAAGGATGCCTTTTACATCCGCAGCCATACAATCAATTTTGTCTCCCTTACTGTTATTTTCTACATTTTCATGCCAAAAAATGCAGGAAATGCATTTTCCATGCAGGAAAAACGCATTTTCATGCCAAAGTACATGTTACCAAGATGTGTATTGCAAGGTATTCACATCTAGTCTTTCCACCAATATTTCTACATTTGTGTTTCTCATCTACTTGTTTCATGCCATTTTCTACTCAATGTATCTTACATCTCATAGTTTTATCCCAAATCCTTTAAAAGAATCCTTCAAAGGACTTCAAATGCATCAATGGCACAGACACAGGAATCCAATGCCAGGTGTTGCCATAACATACAACATCTCCCTTTCTCTTTCTACCCCATTTTAAGCTGTTTCTAATCAGTGCCTAAGGCATGTTTAAAATTTGTCTCATCTCTTCAGAATCACGAAAGAGAACAGCCTACATTTCAGCATTCTGCAACACGGCGCTCCTTGATGATTTACTATGATATCCTTTTCACTTAGGTAGAGTAAGCACTGGTGAACTCAAAATTTTAGATTGCTTTTCAGGACAAAACAAACAAACAAACATACATTTTTTAAATTGAAAATACTGCTTTTAACTTATAATAATTTCAGTTTATTTGCTTTTAATAAATCAAACAAATGCAAACAAAACTCAATTTCTGTACCAAAGAAAAATTAAGAGCCAGAATTCCAAACAATAGAAGTTAAACAGCTACACATTTTTGAAGAACCTATTTGGAAGCTGTCTCAACATTTAGGTCTCTGAAAAACCTTTGAATAGCTTCTTCATAATGGTCTGTCACAATCTAAGTAACTCAGACAAAATATTTTGAGTTGCACGATTCAAATAGTTTTATGAATGTATATATATTTTCAGCCCCTACTTCGTTTATACAGAATGACTATTATTAATCATTCAGTCCCTAGAAATAAACAAGGAAGCTTCCTCTCATACTAATCAGCTAGAGTAATATAGTTTCCAAACTCTGTTAAAGCAATGTGAAAATACATATCCATTTGCAAACAAATATGGTTCTAGAAGTACTCAGAAATTAGATTCAGTATTCTTATAAATAAGCACTCATAAGATACCCCAATTAGATGGCAAAGAAGGGAGTGTATTATTCTTACTGGAAACTTGTGATAGAAGCTGTATCAGAGATATACACTGGAGGGAAGATCACCATACGAAGACGCCTGGATTAACTGTGTGTGTCCTTTGCAAACATGGGATTCTGAAGTTGCCATTTTGCCTCACTTCTTGGGATAATCTGAAGCTCACTCAGTAGATGACACCAGACCCCTATATACTGATAAGAGTTCTGGTTCTTAGTCTTAGATTCAGGTACTTCATTCTGATCTCCTTAATGTGAAGAGTGCCTTAATCTCTTATGAAGTCTTTTCCTAATATTAAACTAAGTGACGCTATTGTGAATGCTTAGCAGCCTATTCTCCCTAAAGATGAAAATCCAACGTAAGCCAACTTAATTAAGAATTAATTCCCTTTAAATCACAGCCTGAATTGTTCATTTCTGCTTCAGTCTCTGATCAATTATTTGTGGCATGAAATGATTTACAAGACACAGGGGCAAATTAATTTAGGTGACAAAAGTGATTCCATCTCTCATCAGAGATATTCCATCCTGTTTTTAAAAATTTCATGTATTAATAAAAAGTTTTGGCCTGCTTACGAGGCTCTATGCTATGACTTTGTTACTTCTTCACACAGACCCACAACGCTCTCCTCATTTTATTATAACCACCCCTCTTTTCCTGTTCAAAGGGATAATTGTCAAAACCATGTTTTAAAAGAATGCAGTAACTCCTTAGGAATCTCTGAAAGTCTTAGGACTTCAGCTGCTGAAAAAATGCTGTCTTCTTTCAAACATTTCACATAAGACTGTGAATATAAATAAACTTCCAGTTAATTAACATTGTTACTGCCCTTCAATGGAATAACTCAACCCAAATGATTTTTTTTTTTTTTATGGTGAATGAAAGGTTGTGCTATTTAAGCTGCTGAATACACAAAGATGGCTACACAATTATGTGAGAATATTTTAATTTCTGAACACTGCTTTTCAAATTTCTTGATATGAGCTGCTGGATCCAGCAGCCAAAGGATGTAACAACTGTAAATACTTTACTTTTTTTTAAACCTTGTTGCAAACAAAAGGAAAGGCGGGGCAGTGATAAGAAATAAGTTTTCTTAATAAAAAACAAATATAAAACCAAAACAATTTTTTTCATGATCACCTATGAAGATTGAGCAAATAGGATTAGTCATCAAGCTGCTCTTAAAAAGAAATAATATTTTAATGTATTCTGGATATCAGTATATTAGGGTAGGAGACAGTAGTCTTCAAACCAGACTTATGGAGGAGAAACAGTCCTTTAAGAGGATCTATGGCTTTACTCTTCAAATATTCTTTTGAATTATGTACCATATTGCACAAATCTGATCTATTACAAAGGCAACAAGATTGCTTTAGGAAACATTTCCATCTCTCTTGTTGATGAGGATTATCTGTTTATAAATTACAGGATAAGTAGCTGACATATTTTAACAAATGATTCTTGTAAATCCTAAGGAATCCTTTTCAGTATAATACTGGATGATGATTTTTAAATGTTCAAGAGAGCTTTCATTTCAAATATATGTATCTTTCAATGAGTCATAGAAAACAGTGACACAAGTAGGATACTTGGCACGATGTAGAGACGTTCAAAGAGCCATAGTTGTGAGAAAGCATGGTTAGAAAAACTAAAAACCATTAGAAATATGTAATAAAAGCTAGGGTTCTGTATCTATATTCAGGTCATCAATAAGTTTACCAAAATGTTGCCATATGATTTAGGAATACAAGTTGTACTGAGATTAACTGGTGTTAAAATCAGTCAAACCAGTATTTTCCAGTCCATGGTCCAGAGGCTCTTTGATGTCCGTGGACTCATTTTGGAGTCCCATGAAAGACTTTGCCTGTAGAACGCAAGCATATTTGTCAAGAGACTAAAACTTGCTACACAGAATTCTGCAAGCAAACTAGATGTTTTGAGAGATCTCCAATGAAAATAGGTTACAAATTACTAAATTGGCCAATTGCTTACTTATTTCAGGTCTTGATGACCTGCACTTTTCCAGAATTAACATCGTGACAGCACTTACACCATAAAGGTGAATTTTAGGCTGACCATTTAGAGAAACATCTACTCTTGAGTTTCCACTGCTGTCCTGAGTTGAAGCCAAAAAAAAAGAGCATATAATCACATACCATTCAGAAAGGATGTTATTACCAGAAAGCGAACAGAGAGAAATAATATTAAAGTTTCATATACTTAATCATGTTTTGCCCTCATGACTAAATTAATTTTCTTCACTTCAGCCTGGGCTACATTTCCCTCTCCTCTGCAAAGATGAAAAAAAATATTAACCATTTAAGAATACTTCATAAGAATAACACTTGAATAAAAGTGAAGGGCAAAATCCCTTATCTACTCTAGTAAATTACAATCTTTCCACTGCCTGGGAGAGCTCGGGGGAGTGATCCTGATGCCCAGTGCCCATGGAGTCAGCCTCTGGTGTATTTGACAACTTCCTCTGGTTTCACCAGGGATGTTTTACTTGTAACTCTGCTAAAGTAGGAGGGGCAGTGCAGTAGCATTGGATTCTGCCAGTTCTGGATATTCACCCAAAAGCTGCATACGTGCAGCCTGTTGTCTTAGAGAGAATTTCCTCATAATTCAGTCTTAAATTTCTAATCTGGTTGAGATCTTAAAAACTATTGTAAACAGTCCTATACCCCCAAGAAAAATATCAAGGGATGTCTCCACAGTACCCCAAAAATAAAACTCTACCTTAATGGATAAGGCTGCCCATATCTGTGGTGTTGCACAGCACTGAAAGTGCTGAGTCAGTCTCATCAGTTAAACTCGTATTTTCCTTAAAATTATGAACCTTCCCAAAAACATATGCCTTAAAAACCAAGGTGTTTTTACAGTATGAAAAGGTCTTTTACTAGTCTAGACTCACAAATACGCCTGATGCATGGTCTTAAAAGGATTATGTTGATTTATCCAGGAAAAAACAACTGTGCCCTTCCCCTACTGTCACCACACCTTCGTGCTGTCTCTAAAGAATTTTGTTTAATTCTTGTCAGGGCAGAAACTGATCACCCACTGAGATCACAAAAGAATTTCCCTCTGTCTGCTGTACAGCACAGAAGACCTAAATAGCTAGTTGCATGAAAAGGACCATTATCAGCAAATATTTTAACAAAGAATGATGGAGTTGGTATTTTTCACATAAGTAATTCTGATACTTGTCCCATTGTCATCTGATTATGCCTGAGAAACGCCATTAGTCAATGGGACTTCTTGTGTGAATAAGGATAACTCTCGTGAGAAGTTGAAGAATTAATTCTGGAATAGTTAATTTTAATATACAATGTCAGCATTTCAAATAGCCTCTTTACACAATTTTCATCTGAATAAAATAGAAAATGTCACCTCAATGCTAATACAACATTCCTGGAAATTATCCACATTTTAAAAGCTAATGAAGCTGTCATTATCTTATTAAAATTTGGCATGGCAGTTATTTTTAAGTTATCATCCCGACTTCTGAAATATTTTGCAATTAAATGACTAATCCATTTGTATTACTTGTAGGTTGTATGAAAACTATTTTTTTTGTTGTTATGCCTATTAAGATGAATGATGGTATTATGTTTTATTACACATGTTCAATCACATTCAAAAAATGGCTACCTTTATTTCCCACATCAATATGGATTGTTTCAATCCTGGTCTCCGTGAAATCAGAAACGAAATTTCAGCTGAAAAATTCAGGTCTAAATCATTAATTTATGCTGCTGATAATAAGGATAAAGAATTATATTTAACACTACATTTTCCAACAATTTGCTGGTATACATGGAACAAAATAATCACAAAGAAACACACTGCTTTGAAGTTTAGATTTAGCTAGGTCAACATAGGCCAGGCTTCAACATGTATAAAGATTTTACTCAGCAGGATTTGCAATGCAGCTTCTCACCTTGCCCCAACAATTACAACAGGACACACACTGATATGGAAACACCAACTCTGTCATGTAGTAGCTGCTCCATGCTGAGGGTGTGGGGTGTTATTTTGGATCATACTCATTTGGATCATACCTGCGTAAGTTTCAAGAATATGGAAAAGCACAAACTGAAAAGAAAGTGAGACAAATATAGCTCCTCCGTTTACAAAGTGAAGCTTGGGCATGAATCATATATTTATAATTCTGTGAATAACTAGATAAAGCTATCTAGCATAGCTAGATTGAAAAAAAATACAGTTTAATATAAATTAGATTACTATTAGAAAGACAAAGAGGGGGGGGAATTTCTTTTAGATGGTCATAATTTAATCTAGTCTAATGTTAGACTCTGCTATATCAAGACATTAAGTCATCTTCCCATCCTATTTATAACAGGGTAAACCAGCTGAAACTTTAAAGTCGAGTCCTACCAGTGTTGTGAGGTATAACAACATTTCTCCCACTGGGATTTTACATTCAAATTCATTTTGCTGGAAACAAATTCGGAAAAAAACTGTACTCCTCTCGCAGTCAAGTGATGGATTAGGCACCTCCAGAGGATGTTCTGGCTCCGTCATGGTGCTGCTGTGCTGTTTGTTTTCAGATTTAGGCAGCTTCTTAGCGGAACCTATGAGTGTCATTTGCTGTTACCAACACAGGCAGCTGGAAATGTCCCCTGAATAATGAAGAGCTTTCAGTCACCAGAAAGAGTGAAGTAGCAATTCAAGATTAATGTGCAAGTGAGAAAAAGACCCACAATCAATCGGATGATTTGGCAATTCCTAAACACCTTTTCTTTGATTCCACTTTCCTCAAGAATATGTAAACAAAACTTAAAAAATACACATTTTTTTTCTCTGTAACGAAGGAAAATTCTGCTGCTAAAACAGGAGACAAATTAAAATGCAGCTTTGAGATGTGGTGATATCAGCTGCTTGCTAAGTCATCATCTATTTATTAACACAGTAGCTGCCACTGATCAAACTGAAGAAGAAAACAGAATCAAAAAAAGTTTGTGGATTCATCACTCATTTTGTATTTTGACAAGAACTCATCTAAATCACTGTCCAGTAACTGCATCTATAGTAGGACTATATGGAGTCCTACAGGAATAATACTAGATTAGAAAACTGATAGAAGTACTTTGCAGGTTTAATTAAGCTTAAACAAGATACAAGCTAGTGTACTGAAAAGACAACATATTTCACAACAGGCTGAAGAATTGGAAATTGTCTACTAGAGAGTAGAAAAACTTAAATGAAACTATTACCTTGCAAAATTAAGTGGAACATGCTAAACTGATACAAGTAAATTCAAATGTTCACACACATGTCAGAGTAAAAGCAGTGTTGGTTATCCAACTAGCCACCAGCAAAGCAACACAACGACAAGAAAATCCCTGAGACAAAACCCACAAGTGACAACTGCCAATTGCTTATTTGCTTTTGAAGGTTTCAATACGACCTGCCACAACATCTAACAAACTGCATGGTTTTCTGCTGCTGCCCCTGGAAAAGCAATGAAACCCCAAACTCAAACAGTTTTGACAAGAGATGTTTATCTGAAATAACTGTTATTCTGGCTTCCAACTAGACTAAGCTTTGTTGTGGAAGACCATTTTAGTCAGCAATCAGTCAACACAAAATTAACCATTCTAAGGATTACAAAAAAAAGTATTTTATTCTCTGGCAGGTTTATTTTGCTATTCAACACTGTATTGCTGCCTGCGGCCAAGCAGAGAAGCTTCCTCATTGCTCTGGATGGAAAAAAATGGTTTTATCATGAAGCAATCTTTTGTGCTACCAACATCTTAAACACCTTCTGTGCAGTTGCAGCATATCACCTGGTGAACACATGGTCTTAAATTAACAACCTAGACTCTCATGAACTGGAAATCTCACACGTTTGTGGCAAGAACCTATCCCCAGTAAGATCAAAAACCATAACATTCAAACTCCATATATGTGAATTATAGGAAAAAATTAATAAACACTTATTGTTTAAGCAAAAGTAGGGTATTCACTTCATTTACAGATCTTAACCTGTTCCACTGCACTTCAGAGAAGTGAAGACTCTGGAAGAGTGCCAGTCTTATGGGCTCTTCCATTCACTTCAGGATGCCACAGAATTCAGGATTAGATACAGCAAAAGTCAGCGGGCATCCCTTTCAGAGCTTCCTGGGCACCTTTTGCTTGAACTTTTACTGTTGCTGGTCTGCTGAAAACAAAAAGCTGTTCAGAAGGAAAGGGCTGATTTTGATGTGGGGTTTTTTCATTTAAATGGAAAAGAAGTTTCACAGTTGTCACAACATCCCATGCCGACTTTTTCTAAATGACAGGTTCCAAATTTTGGCTTGAGATTACTTTTTGCCTAGAGATGTAAATTAATAATTGTGGTCTTGGAATAGTATTTTCAGAAAGGTCAGCATCAAAATGAAATTTCACAGTTGATGTAACACCAAAAACTTTCTCAATTATTAGCTTACAAACACTTCCAAGATTTTGGCATTTCAACCCAACTTGAAAAAGGAAATAAAAAAACCCCTCTCTGGGTACACATAGGGTGTATGTTCACACATAACTGTGAACAGTGAAGCAAACAAAAGCACTAGGTCCTCTTGAGCGTCCACAGATATTCAGCTGTAATAGAAATGTTGGAGCTGATATCAGTGGAAAATAAATATGAATGTCTGAGCGTGGAAGTACCAACAGACAGGGCAAAAAAAGGGCTTCACTTATGGAATGTGTTGATGACTCCTACAGCAGCACGTTATCAAAATTCCAGTATATCTGTATGCAGCTTCTCTCAACACAGAGATAAGGGACAATGGGTAAATCCTAAAGACTGACAGAAGTGGTACGGAGTGGAGGCACTGATTGCTGTCAGCTCTTCTGTGGCTCAAAGAGCCAACCAGCAATCTGAGAAGCAGTCCAGGAGACGTGATGAGGACTTCAGTATGAAGCAATGTCTCTGTCCTCTGCAGCACTGCAAAGAATCTTGGCCAGGCTGCCTGTATATGTGCATCTTAGAGACCACTGGAGCACACATATCTTGGTGCCTGAGTGTGTGACTATTAGAATAAATTACAGGTAAATCAAATTGGTTTTAAAATTATTATCACCTTTCTCCTCCTACGAAGTCTCACAGTGAGCTCTGAGTCCTGTTTCTAAAACGTTGCATGACTTTTTCCTGCATTAAGTGATGGCAAATGCAAGGCAAAAACGTGCCTGTAGGGTCACTCCAACTAGCTCTAAAACAGAATCTGACACCTCTTCGGGGTCATTCCAGGAAGAATTCCCAAGCAGTGGTATAAAAGAAGCTTCACAAAGCTCGGTTCCCACTACCTCTTGCAACACTGTGCTAATAGGCAATGCACTCCCACATTTCCTTATGGCCCAACCTAGGGCATGCACTGCATAACACATTTTTTTACTCTATTTTCCTTTTTGTTTTTGTTATTACATGATCTGAAGATCCATTAACAGTTTCTTATTGACTTAGATTTTCAGAGATGCAGTTACAGAGAAGAGTCTTCTAGAAGGCTTTGTAGATAGCTCTGAGAGGGTTGGGAGTGGTGAGAAAGATGTAAAAGAGAGTGAGACATTTTGTTTGTTCCCTTAACAAAACCTGTAGATCTAGTAAGTATAAACCCTGTTTTTCCACAGACTCCTTGTGCAATTTTTAATACTAGTCCATTTAGGATGAAAGAGTGATCGGGCATTGGAATAGGCTGCCCAGGGAGGTGGTTGAGTCACCATCCCTGGCTGTGTTTAAGAGCCG
>JAOXNO010000033.1:4542124-4553629 GCA_028565335.1 Limnodromus scolopaceus
TGTAGAGTAGGGTAGATGGTTGGACTCAATGATCCCAAGGGTCTCTTCCAACCTAGACAATTCTATGATTCTATGACATCCACAGTAAGTTTTACATACATAAACTGATTTGTAGTTGACATTTAGATACCCAGAACCAAAACTGTAATCCTTAAATGCCCAAACTCATCTGTTTATAACTCCATAGACTCCTACATTTCTGCTTTTGCATCTGTGCAAACGCTCCTCAGCCTTCAAAAACAAAAGCATTTCTCCACCTGTTTTTTGTGTTCAGAATACACATTAAGGATAACTCCAGACAAACACAAACCATCTTTTTTTTGAAAAACATGAGAGGAATCCATGGAATAAAGTCATAGAATCACAGAATATTCATGGTTGGAAGGGACCTTTGAAATCATTGAGTCCAAACACAAAGAGAAAAAAAAAAAAAGAAAAAAAAGCCAAAAAAACCCACACAACCAACCCAAACCAACACACACCACACCCACAGAGAGACAAAACCCAACAATCTCGGGCATTAGAGCATGCCCTGAAGTGCCACGTCTACACGTTTCTTAAATACCTCCAGGGTTGGTGACTCCACCACCTCCCTGGGCAGGCTGTCCCAGTGCCTGACCACACTCTCAGTAAAGTAATTCTTCCTCATATCTAATCTAAACCTCCCCTGCCGCAACTTCAGACCACTTCCTCTGGTCCTGTAATTATTCACTTGAGAGAACAGGCCAACACCCACCTCTCTACAACCTCCTTTCAGGTAGTTGTAGAGGGCAATGAGGTCCCCCCTCAGCCTCCTCTTCTCCAAACTAAACATACCCAGTTCCCTCAGCCTCTCCTCTAGAGAGAAGCTTGTTGTTCTCTAGACCCCTCATCAGCTTGGCAGCTCTCCTCTGGACATGCTCCAGCAGCTTAATGTCCTTCCTGTAGTGAGGGGCCCAGAACTGAACACAGTACTCATGGTGCTCCCCCTTTATATGGATGCTTTTGAGCCTAGCATTTCCAAGAAAAAGCATGCTGTGTGTTCAGCTGTCTATATATTTTATTCAACTCATGCTTAATCTAAAGAATGTATCTTAACTGCCATTGGGGAAGGAACTGACTCCGTATCTCTTCTGTCCCGTGGACTGCACTGTGCAAGTTATACTGTTATTCTTCCTCTGGCTCAGGAAATCTTTAATCATCTATTTGAATGGCACAGATTGGAAGGGTGAAGTAAGGTTTTTTACAGTCCAAGCTAATGTGTAGTAATACAGCTAGAGCACTCTTCTTGCACGATGCTATCTGTGGACAAGATGCAACTTTTGGAAATTTTAGACTCCCCAGACCATGCAAGTATTACATGATGAAACTACGGAAGAATAAAATGAAGGACATTTTTATCCCCCTTACTTTGATTCTGAGTAAAATAAAATGGTGCTTTGAACAAAATGTACCATTATAGATGACAGAAGACCACCAGAATCCTACCCTGAAAGTCTGTCAAAGTCCCATATGTACATTAGGCTCTCTGTGTCCCAGCTCCTCCTTTACAATGGGGTTCTTAACATTTCCCTGCCTCTGATTTGTTGTGCATGTAAAGGCATTGAATTCTGTAAGGAACTTGCATAGTATCTCAATGAAGTCATATAAGCCCTACTGATTATTGTGAGGCTGATGATAGCTGTTGGGGTTAGCTCAGTTCATGCAGAGCACCCAAACCAAACAGTGATCTGGGGGAGCTTACACACACATACGAGTGGATCTTATACACACTCTACCTTTTCTGGAGAAAGTACACTCCCCTGATCCATACCTCCAATTGATTTTTCTCTGACAGGACACAAATGAAATTAATGGACTCAAGTAATTTCCTACCCTACTCTATTGGACTGTCCTACATAATTACTCTGAATAACCTTTATTTTAAATGCACCAGGTAATTTATGAAAAGTCCTCCTGTATATCCTTAAAGCTATTCAGGTGCTGCTGAGAGGAGCTTCACTTCTTAAATGATGGGAACATAAATCACTTCTTTTCTGTCTTCTCAAAGGATCCTTCTCACTATAGTAAAATAGACATAAATCTACAGTGCTGACTCATCTCTATGGCTTCTATTAATTCAAATTTTATATGCATGCGTGAATGGTCATATATTACAATAAAGTCTTTAGCCATAAATACCACCCATGTCAGAATCTTATTAAAAATAAAAAAACAATAGGAACTGGCCTTATATCTATGATTGGGAGAAAAATATTAATTTGTCAGGTTAATATCCATTTACTAAGGAGCCTTAAACTACTTTTATAACCACTGTTCTGTGCTTTGAGGGGTCACACATAGATCTAGACATTGTTGGATAGAGTACTGTAGAATGTTCACTTAACAAATGAGTTAATCTGTGCTAGGACCTGGAAATACTGATCAACCTAATTCCATATGCAACGGCTTGTCTCTTCGTGACTTGTGGTCTTACATCAAGCCTCACCTTCTAACTCATCAGTGCTTTTGGAAGGACTCCAACCAGCTTCCACTTATCAGAGAAAGCAGTCCATAGTAAGCTAGTTGACAGAACAGACAACGCTTTGCCACTAACAGGACATCATAATCTGCAGAAAGAAAAAAAGTGCTAATTTTCCCATCAGAAACACAGTGATAGAGTCTTGCTCTGAAACACCTCTGTCTGTCATCCTAAAAGGCAAAACCAAAAACAGCATAGCATATGACTAAATGACGTGCAAAGAGAGAAACATTTATTCAGGCAGACACTAGCTATTTTCCACAATGCCAGACATTGTTCTTACCCTTTGTTCAATGGTTTAATAGACATTATTAGCTGAATTGGACTTCCATACTATTCTGGATTTGTGGTTTCATTGAAAGAGTTGAATCTTGGGAGGATGACTGCATTTACTGAATAGAAAGGCAAGTTGGGATCTGAACTGAATCTATGTTATATCAGCTAAAGATATCCTGGCTGTCAAAATTAAGAATAAATTGAATCATTATTGGTGAAGGTAGGTTTTTGTGAGAATCTTTCTAAAATGAATTCTGTGGCACATTCAAACTTTACACAAATTGTAGATCTGATCATCTATAAGTTAAACCTTTAGCACTTGTTTTGAAATATGGCTGAATTAGTTTTTTAAATTCTTTCTTCCCCTCAGTTCTCCCTGATGGTTATAATACGCTTCCATCTTCCATTCTTCCAACTAATGACTAATTCTAGCTTCCAAAGCATTTATCATTTCTTTGAATCTATCATTCGAGACTATTGAAGTTCAGACTTCTGCAACTAATCTTAACAAGCTCCCACTTTGCTTTTAAATCATAAAAAAGTCACTATTTTTTTCATGGAGTAGCATGTTTGATCAGACAGCCAAAACTAACTAGGTTACTCAAGTAACCTGAGTTATTGTCATGCTTATTTCACTTACTTTCCACTCCGAAGGTGTGCTTTGGGAGGAGGGTTAAGCGATATTAATTAAAGCTTATGATTTAATATTAATTTCAGGATACATTCAGTCATAGAAAATTTCATTTTCCTCACTTCTACTGATATTTCTGAATTCTGTTTCCAGAAAGATGTCTATAAAAACTATGCAATGTTTTATAAATTAATTACATGTGCTAGGTACATGCAAACATATTTGTAGAAACATGAAAAATAAACAATAGGTGACATATTTAAGGACTGGCAACAAACACTTCCTTTCCTCCAGCACATTTTTCATTTATAGAAGAATCACCAGTAGAATATAGACATCACCGTTAATATCTATGTATGTCTTAAATAGACATAAGCACCTTGAAGGCTGTGTTTAGTAAAGTAATGCAGCCAAAAGTTCAGCCCTCTCAACTATACTCAACTGGATCACATCAAGAAAACATTAGAAAGTAAAGAGGTTACCTGGGTTGGCTTTTGAAAAAAAAGGGGGAAGAAAAAAAGAAAGAAGAAAAAAAAAGATTCCACACAGAAAAATTACTTTTATCTTTCACCTCCCCCTACTGAGCATGGTCCTACTGAATTGTTTCATAGCACATGCGCTTTGTCAGGACCAGAACCATCCTAGCAATAACAGGGACAGTTGCTGAAATTCTGCTCTAAAAATAACAGTAAAAGTAGAAATGCTAGCAAATACTATTGACAAATGCATCTTCTTTGCTTTACAAAAGGATCAATAGAATGTTATAAATACATAAGCATTATTTTCAATGGATCAGAAGTATTCTGCTAGTATCCAGGCAAAATACGCGGTAACTTATTTTCAAAGAACATATATAATAATCCTATTCCTTTTGCATTTTTAAATAACCTGAATATAGATAAGGATACCAATATTCACAGAGAAAGATATGAAGAAAGCTAGAGAGAGGAAGGTAGATACAAAATACATGTATACACATACTATACTATATTGGATGGAATAAGAGGAAAAACTGTCAAAGTTTTATTTCCCTTCCTGTACTGTGGATGAGAACATTCAAAACACCACTGAATTTGACAAGAAATTCAGAATAATTTTGAATATCCCAAGCTATTTCTGCAAGTGTCTCAAGTGTCTCAATTCATTATTTGGAAAATTCTAAATTGTCTAGGTAATGGGCTTATGAAATGTTACACTGTCAAGTATTTAAAAAAATGGATGCACTTGCAGTGAATCAGCTGTGATTCAATGCAAATATACGCGGAGTTATTCACTGAAAATAAGGCAACAGGGCAAAAGACGAAGAACTATTCAAAAATTGGAGATCATGCAAATCTGAATCAAAAGCAGAAATGGAAACTCATTTTGCCTCTTGCATGACACATTGTAAAACCTTCCAAGAAATCATAAACAGATTATCATTCAGCAAATTATTGATAACAAATCTGACCTGACTGAAAACCTAGGGACAGGTTGCCATGGTTAACTCTACAGAGATGGAAAAAAAAGAGGCAGAATCAAAAGAGGCATAAAAAAGGAGTTTTTCCTATCCTAGAAAAATCGGTCACAATGGGAGGGGTAGCACCCTGCAGAAAGCAATCTGTGATAGATTGAAGACATACCTGTGGTTTATCATCCCTATTTCAAAGGTATTTTTTGATCTCAATCTGATGTATGTATTTCAAGGAAGAATAGCTGTTGCCAACAGGGGGGATTAATGAAGCCGTCATGACACCTTCTGAGGAGCAGATGCTGTTCAGCAGCAGCTCCATGCATAGAGATTCTCAGAGTTTTAGAAGTGCTTGGGGAATGACTGGCTGGAAGGGTTACCTTTCCCTGTGGCTTGATTTCCACGTAGGAAAACCAGAGAAGATAATTCACTTAAGAACAGTTATTGCTTAGAGAGTCTCCTGTGGAGGTATACTCAGCAAAGCAGAAGCTGTGAGTATAAATTAGCTCCAGGGTCTCTGGGAGCACTCAGCTGCCGGTGTTTACAACCTATTTGTCCCTTCCGGAAGTGAGTACAATTTTAGGAAGTTTGTGTGACAAAAACCTGCAAGGAGACACCTGTCTTCTTTCTTTTGTCCATTCCTTCTTCCAGCCCTGCTAGTTTTTCCCCTTCTAATGTAATAGGAGAAAAAAGAGGGTAATATGCCCCTTAGACAATTTTTCAGTGTCTCTGTTGTGCTATTCAATAACCTTTGCATTTCTGAATGGAGAAAAATCATCTGCAGACTATGCAAGCTTCATATCCTCCTCTTTTCATTTGCATCTGTAAACACTTCACTTGTCAGGTTAGGAAAAGAGCTTGTGCTCTAGCAGCTTTCTCACCAAGGCTGCTGTGCTGCTGCCAGCGCTCATGACATTGGACCTGAACACAGCCCCAAAGACGCCAAACTATCAGCTCTCAACTGGTTCTGTGTCCTGCTCTCATGTAGAGCCACCTTGTTTGAGCTATCAGAGCCTGAGTGGGTCAGTGAAGAATTAGTTTGGAGGCTCAAGGCATGCACAAGGCAGAAGACATCATGAAGCAATTTTGTTTGCTGCTTTATTTAACTGCAGACAAACATTCCAGAACTGGCACAGTACTGTCATTTTCAGAGAAGTCTCTTCAGCATTTATTGCCCTTTGATCCAATTCCTTTCATTTTAATTCCCTTGAAGCTCGAAACCTACCTTCTGTTGTCTGAGAAAAGGTCAGCCTGATACATAACCTACTTGGGTCAGGCTTCCTGCTGTGAAGAGGATCTTGCTGGAGTAGACAGGAAAGAGGCTGTGAACCTCTTTCCATTGCACTGAACTTTAGGCTGGGTGGCATAAACTGACCCAAGAGTAATTCAAGAGCAGCCTCAGAGTTGCTCTTCATCTCAGGCAGCTACAGGAAATGCCTAAACAGTGGTCTGGATTTTCATAAATAAATAGATAGATGATAGAGAGATAAATAAATAAATAAAACACAAAATGTTTTACACTCAGAAATTAACTAATGGTCTCAGGATTTATCAGGTAATTAATCCTGGCATTGATTTCTACGTAGTGACAACACCAGGTTATAGATTTCTAAATAACATTTCTTAGTTTTGAAGTAAATGTTTGCACTGTTTTCTCCCAAGATCTGACTTCACAAGCTGAAACTGGCTCACTTGTTTCCCACTTGGTATGTTAAGTCAAGCAGCCCGCATTGCGAGTAGGAAATGCTCCAAGGAATCCCTTTTGCTTTCCTGTATACAAAGAAACTACAACCGTCTTTTCATCATGCCTTTCACAACACTGTAAGCACACCATTGAAGATTAATAGGGTTGCACAGGTGTCACTGATGGCATAATCTGAAGACAACCACATAGAGATGTGTTGGAGACATAATAAAGCCTGCAGAGACTCTATTACCAGCAATGAGACATGAAATGGAAAGAACCCAGGTTGACTGTCAAGAGCCTGGGGTGAATGCACTGAGCAGGCTGCCACAGAAAAAAAAAATGAAAGAAAGAAAACAAACAAAGAAAGAAAACCATATTTGTACTTGTAAGCTAAGCAAGTTTGAAGTGGAAATCAGTGAGCTGTATCAAACAAGGAACCCTCGAGTCCCCTGCCCCTCTGCCTTCTCCAAGAGAGCGCTGCACTTCTGGCTTTCCTAAGACTGTAAATGTCTGAATGAGCCTACGTAGCTCGTTTGAAACTGGAGTCTACATTCGGGATGATGTTCTGCGTACTCAATACAGTGTAAGGTTCAATCCCTGTGACTGGAGGATTCCACTTCATAAGCCCGAATAAGCTTGGATGTTTTGTGAATCTATAGTTTATAAGCTGCCATATTTTTTTCTCATGGAATAATTAAATAAAAATACTGTGGAATATTTTTGAGTGATGAACATTTTGCAAATAATTGGTCTGGCTCATGTGTCCTTGGCAAAACCAAATTTTGAATCACTGAATATTAACTGTTTTTCCATAAAAATTCATTTGTTTACTGTTCAATTCTGCATAACATTTTTAAACAACCTTTTGTAACCATTTCTCTGCTTCCTTGCCTTTCATTTTCTCCAGATATTAAAATACAGCAGTGTATCTTTAATGTTTATTATGGAAGAAATTTAACTTATTCTATTATAAAAACATTTTGAGCCCTGCTGTTATATGTATAATGGTATAACAGACAATTCAAATTCAGACAGTAAATGTGATGCCATAAAACATAAAAATATATATACATACATACTCTTCAGATGTAACTTAGATTTAATATCTGTTTTGGCACTGTGTGTTACTGAATTGGATTTTCATACAGTTACCAATAGCTGTGATGCCTGAATACTTAAACTACTGGCACTTTCTCTGTGTAACAGCACATGCATGAACACACTGGCTTTTGTTTATTAATTTAGGCAGATAGAGACAGATTCAGCAAGTATAATAACACTCTACACAGCAGCAGTGCAGATCCAAAAGGGATCCTAGTGTACCTGGACAGAAGTATCAATTAAGATGACTGCAACATGACTGCTATCTTACAATAATGCTGGAACCTCCTCTTATGTCACCGCAATGCCATAGTGAATTTGTTCTTGTTATTTATGTGAAAACAACTGCAATACAGGCAAATAATGAACATTCACTTGCATAAAAATGGACAGCAATTTTACCCAGCCAGCCTGCTGACACCGCAGGCCTGAATGAGCTACGCTTGTACACGTGCACTCTGACACCTGGTCTTGAGGACGTGTTCTCCTTCCACGTCCCTAAACCAGGTCTAAGAGGTCTGTAATTAAACACTACTGAGTATTTTCACCAATCTCACTAGAATCTTTTTCAATTACCTTTCTCTTGTAGGTCTTGCTTGAATTCTTGTGTCTGTCTGTCTTGTAGCATCTCCTCCTCAGGTCCCCATCTTTCAAATGAAAGGCATTGTCAGTTGATGGTGCTGACGCCATCTTAAAAAGCGCGACACGTTAGCTACGTGTGCAGGCCAGGTAAGAATGGGTTGGATCCAAGCCTTGCTTCCCTGTGATGTACCAAGACAAAACTCATCAGTGTACTGAATGGAAGCAAAATTCTGCTTACCTGAGGGCATAAAAATCAGAAACCCCTCAGGCTAGAAATTTCAGACGGACTTCAACCTAACCTAGAGGAATATTTAGCAATTGTTTGAGTGAAATCTAGAAGGTTTGGATCTGGAACACCATTCCAAATGTGTTCGTGGGGTTAAGCACAGCTGTTCAATATTGTCTGGAGTTTTTAACAGTTTACATGCTGCCAACCCAACAATTTCTCAGAAAAGGCTGACACACTGGTCCATCCCATGGAGAATCTGCTCCTTCTGCCAGGGTTCCACAAAACCCCCTGCTTTGCTTTTCCTTTCCAGCCTCAGCCAATGAGTGGCCAACAGCACTAAGGATCATAAACACTCTTTTCCATCCCCTGTGGGGACAAGCTCAGAGGAATGTTACTCCATTCAGATAAGCAGAAGATATTCACGCTTACTCTAGTTTAGCTGATCTAATTTTTACTATAGAACACGGGTAACAACAATTTAAACTACATGGTTTTCAAACTAGGAAAAATAATTAACTTGGTTATCTGACTAGTTTTCACTTTTCATTTTGAACCATAAGACAGTATTGCAACATTTAATTTCTTACAATAGCAATCAGTACTTTGTACTGCAAATAAAATAAGTGTGAACAATTAATTCAAATTTCTTCATATTTTCTTTTCATTCTTTCAATAGATTAACAGAACTGTAGAAATGGATACAGTTAATACTTCTTTGACTGATACTGAAGATTGAGGGGAGGAAGAGGCCTATTTATAATGTAAATGTGGGGCCAAAAAAAAGCTTTCAGAAATTAGGATTTCTTCTCAGATCCTGACTTGACTTGTGCAGTTGCTGAAATTAGGCCTCCATAAACTAAGAATATTGTGATCATAAAATGAACTTTTGAGAGGATACCAAATTCAAGCATGTATATAAAAAGAATGAATCATGGATTTCTTTCAGAATGGAATTAATATGCCTGTTGTATTAAAATGCAATCTTGTAATATACATACAGGACAGGAAGATAATGGATGACATCTACAGTAATTACTGAAAAAAGCTCACTGAAATAAGAATAGTTTAATACTGGAGCAGCACATTTATAATTTAATATTGCTTTCTTAATATGCTTGACTAAATATTACAGACTGTAATTTAGACATCCTCAAATATTTCCTTGTAATATGAACAACAGACCATATACATTGGAGAAACTGAATTAGTTCAAGATATTATTGATTAAAAACACAATTGTTAATCTAGTGGTTCCCATGGCTGCCAAGCAGATGTTTTAAATAAGGTAATTTAAGTAAGTATGAGAAGAAACATTTTGGAAATGGAACTTTGTAAATACTGCAGATACGTACCACCATGCATATATTTCCACGCAACAATCAATGCACTGTCAAATGCTGTATCATATGAAGTGAAGGAGCCTCATGGTCCATCTTGTCTCTATGATGAATATATGTATGTATAGAAACAAAGAAGTAAGAGCGAACAACCCCCGAGTAGCATTCATTCAACATGAAAGCACAATTCTACTCTAAATGGAATGCCTTGTTATTTAACTTTACCTGTGTAAATTCATAGACATGGTTGATTTCCCTACTAAGTAAAATAAATGGTTATTCATTTTAAGTCCTGCTAGGACTGCAGAGCTAATAGAGTCCTAGAAAAGTGAGCTGGTTTCAATTTTGGCTTACCAGCACTGGCATAAACTGAGCTCTCATTGCAAAATCTTCATGACTGATGAGGCACAAACCAGAAAAGGCATAGCTTTGGCTTTCAGACTACAGACAAACCTTCCAAAGATTTGCTAACATCTTTTCTTCTCTTTTCTTTTGTTTCTGACAATTAAACTATATTTAATACAATACCGTACATATCTGCAAACACATACCATTTTTATACCATGCAAAGGCAGAATCACAGTTTGAGACGAAGCACTGAAATACAAAAATAGCAAGCAATTCCAGAATTAAGAATACTCTCCCTTCTCATAGTCTATGTGTTTTAGCAAGTGCTCTCCACACCCTGATTACTGATGGCATTTCTGACGTGACATGAACTACCAAGGCCTGGCTTCACAATTCTGCTCTCTCTCTGCTATCTCTGATAGCATTTTTAGGATTTAATTGATCTAAAAATGGCTAGGATCCATACCTTCTGCATTTTAATGAAGATGCAAAAAAAGGTTCTACTAAAAATAGTACTCATGGAGAAACTAGGATTAAAGAGATACAAGGCAAAATAGGGAAATTGTGCCTCCACTGAACTCAGAAACATAATTCTTATCAACTTTATGAAGCCCTTTTCTTAATTCCGCTGTAGCAATTTCTTAGCTGGTTTACGAGTGTGGAAACCCAACATTTCTTTCACATTTTACAGCTAGGACTGCTAGCACTTGGCATTCTTTGTACATTAGCCATTATCTCACATTCTTCTAGTCTGAAGCATTGAACAAAATGTAATGGCACTCCTTTATTTCTTAATTTCTCTTAGTTGTGTTAGCTTGCTAATATTGCATCGCACTGGATTTATGCAACAGATTAAGGAAGTATTTTCAGCCTGGAAGAACCTTGGTGACAAGGCAAAAGAACTCTGAGAAATTTGACCTCAAGTGTTATATGTTACACGTTAAATCAGCTGCAACAACATTAGTTGTCAGGAAACCAACATATACTTTAAGAAAAGGCATATTGACAGTCATTGTTCACATACAATAAATACATCTGAAGCAATCCAGTGCTCATAAGAATCACCTGTCGAACAAAAGTGGCAGGGAAGAGAAGCCCTACCTAGCATGCTGCACTGTAACCGCAGAGGACAATTCAACAGTGGGAAAATAAACGCTAGATAACATCTTCTTCCTCTATGAGACTAAAAAAATACAACAACTCTAGCAGTCTGAGTTTTCCGAGTCAGTAAACAAGACTATTTCAGACTGTATGAGAAGCACTGAGGTTAAGGGATTGAGCAATGCATAAATAATCACAGAATCACAGAATCTTCTAGGTTGGAAGGGACCTTAAAGATCATCTTGTCCAACCGTCAACCTAAC
>JAOXNO010000033.1:4556803-4574933 GCA_028565335.1 Limnodromus scolopaceus
TTTCAAAAATACAGGGAGCATGAAGGAAGTGCTCAAGAGGATTCTGCATGCTTCATCCAGCCACAAAAGCCATGCAGCCCAGGCAGAGATCCCAAAGAGGGACTGGGCTGTTCCTCCTCGTACCAGCCTGCAGCCTTGCTCCTGCTCTCAGCACTTTGCACGAGCACTGGTGGTGGCAGCAGCTACAACCCAGCAGGCAAGAGGGAGCACCCTGCGCACCTTTACCACGTCACAAAACTTTGAAATATGGGAGTCAACATGGCAGGGGCTAGCAGAAGCAGCCTCACCATCTTTCACATTGCCAGTGAATTTGCACTAACACTATATCCTTCTGCTAAACCTTTCCTTGCAAATAAGTCTTTTGCAAGACAGGGGTGCACTATATCCCTTTTTTTCTTCTGATGTGTAAGGTCTAATTCTGCTGAAGTACAGAATTAGTAAGAGACCACAATGAAGTACCACGAGCAAGTTCCCATCCCTTTTGCCCCCAACATGCATTAATTAGGTATGAAACACAAAGCAAACATAAGCACTAAAACACTGAGAAATGCAAAATGTAGGCAGACCGGGCTACCCATGTGCATCTGCTCTAAATACAAATTTAACTGCCCGAGGACAAACTCTCTTAAGAGGACTTCTGCTTAACTCTCCACACAGCGTGGTCAATGCTCAGATAAATGGGCAGCCAGTCAGCAGTTAGTTTTCTTCCCTTTGTTTAATGTGTTGCCTCAGGCTTCCTTTACTAAGCATTATTCTGCTCTGAATATAGATTCTAAATGTCAAGAGTGATTCATGTACGTTTATTCATTTAAACAAACAAGGAATTGCATATTGACATCTAGGAAGAAACCCACACAAGTGTCCCCTCATAATTTAACTCATGATTTTTGAAATGAGAATTTTCACTGTCAACTCAATTGCTTCAGGAGATTTTCTCCTATTTTAGTATAACAAAGAAGTACCTATGTCTTTTGTGTGTAAGAGAGGGAGTTTTTTTAACCTTGCTCATTCCCAGTTTCATTGGTAACTCTAGAATAAGGGATCTATGCAACTGCATAATGCTTACCAATATGCATGTGGGTCCCAAAACTCACACAATTCTGCTATTCCAAAATTTCATAGGCTCATTTTAGTGTTTCCCCACCATCCTGCTTTACCGTACTGCAAAATGAAATGACACACAGCATGTAGAAATTCAAACGTAATTTGTATCACAAACTAGATTTAATAGATGACTGTGAATGTTTCAACATTTTTATTTTTCTACTTCAAATGCTCTTGGGTGTATGTCCAATTTGAGACATAGCTTCAATGCTATCAAAGTCAGGGAGGGATTTGCAGTATCTCTGCTGCATTATGAACTTTTATTTGGTATGTATGCAGATCCATCCATCCGGTCACCTACACAACTAATGTAACTAATGTTTGTCATTTTTCATTCTATCAGAGGTTCATGCCTTATTCAAAGCTATTTTACAAAAAATATTTTCTACTTCTACTCCTACTAGACTGATAACTGCAGAAGGTAAAGAAAACAATATTAATTTAACTTTCGTTCTAACAGAAATAACATATATTGTCAGACTACAACTTAGAAAACAATAGATTTATTGATATATGAGATTCATATGTTATCCTGTTTTTCTTCTTAGCAAGGAGAGAACAGAGAATCATATGCTGGTAAATTTAACTTTCTTTTCTATTCCTATATATTATCTTTGTAGTTTAAACAACAGTGTAGTGTTTAAAAAAATACAGCAGAGTAGTTATGGTATATAGTATTGCATCTGGGTAAACCGTATTGCATCTGGACACTATCCATTTTCAAGAGATACCATCTACATGACTTCATTTGGATCTAGTTTGAGGAGAAGTCAGTTTCCAACACTATCACTTTTAATTTTTTTTATTTTTCTCTTCCTGTGTTTAAAAAAAGCATATAGATTTATGAGAAGAAAAAGCTGTTCTGAATGGGATGTGCTTATAATCAACAAGATGGTCTATAATGATTTGGACTTTCAGACATTTGGATTGAATTGCAGCTGTGTCTCAGCACAACAATTGATTATCACAAAATTAATTCTACCTTCATCTGAAGTCTATCAGGCTAGACAATTCAAAATGTTTTTTAAAGCTAGGCTATTTTAACCACTTTGTAAAATGCCTATCTACCAGATGGAGAAAGAAAACCCTAGCAAGAAAATAATGGGATTATTATGTAACTTTGAACAATGAAGGCTTCTTCACAGAAAAAAAATCTGTTGAGGGTATGTATGTGCATATGCTTCACAGAAAAAAATTGCATGTCTGTGTGCACATATGTACATGTCTGTGTATAGTATAACCACAGAATCGTAGAATGGTTTAGATTGGAATGGGCCTTAAAGATTATCTAATAACAGTTGAATGTTTTTCATTTGAGAAAGCTTTTTCAGCAAAACTGATTTTTTTCATGTTCATATTGGTTCTGATGAAGTTCCTATGGAAAAAATGTAAGAGAGAAAAAGAAGCAGTTCTGCTAACACATGAATTAGTGAAATCTATTTTCTTATGAGTTAGTCTGCTAGTTGCTTGTCTGGCCAATGTACTTCCAACTGTTAAAGAATTAAAAGGTATCTCTCTAAGAAGTGTTTAATCCCAGAAGGCATGAGCTGCAACTTCTCTTTCAGCCAGGGCATTTCTGAGTGGGAACAATGATCCTCCTCTACTCAACAGTAATTTTATCCTTTATCAAACCTGCCTGAAAGCAGCTAACAGTTTGCAAAGCTATCAGCTGACAGAGGGGGAAAGAACAGCCGGTGGCACAAGGACAGGATCACACCGACAGCCAGACTCCTTCCCTTCATCTGCCCTGCCCTCCATCTCCTCTGCCATTTCCCATGTGATTGCAAAGGTCTGGGTTCCCTAGGAAACCATGCTAAAAAGTCTGTCAAAACATAAATATCAAGATTTATCCTCCCCTTGTGAAAAGTGCTTAGTTGTATGGCTTAATGAACTGCTAGAAGGCAGCCGGGTGGTGTTATTTTCTGTTTCACAGAAGAAAGAATAAACATCACAAGGACTTTTTTTTTTTTCTCTCTCCCCTACCAGAAACTCTGGAGTGAGAAAATGCATGAAAAGTTCATTTAATGGCGAGAGACATCATTATGATCAAGGGAAAATAAAGCTTTAGAGTTACAATACAAAGAAGAACGTTTTTGCTTCTTCTTAACCCTATAGCTGTGCCCATGCTGGAAACTAAACACTGCCCAGGCAGGGGCTTGGGCAGAGACCTTGGCACACAAACACCTCTTCTGATTGTCCGTGGCCTGATTTTGGCCCCTACCAATTAGCACTTTCCAAAACAGTTCCTGAGCACAAGCCAGGCATTAGAACAGCCCTGGGACTGTTCCCCTTCAGCAGCCTCGACGCAGCCATCCTCTTTGAGAGGTTAAGAGAGCTCAGCTCCATGAACTTGTGTGATATCATGCCTTTTGGCTTCTGGGGGAAAAATAGCTTGAATTATTTTTTTTTTTTTCAGAAGTACAGCTGTAGATTGCAAGTTCAGCTGCTAAGGCTGCAGAGATGTCATAACTAATACACGCTTAGAAAGGCCTCTTCTACCACAGGTCAAGTAAAGCAATTTGTGCTTTACTGACTTTGTTTTCAGAAAGCTATTTTAAGCAATAGATGCATTGCTAAGATTTCAAGCTCTCCTGACAAAAAAGCCAAGCCTGTGTCAATAAGGCACATGTAACAAAACTAGTTGGTTTGAAACTTGAACTTATTTGAAACATATGAGTCTTATGTAGTGTCTTCAATCTTCGCTTCAGCCAGAATTTCAAATGGTACTTTCCCTTCATCAAGGTTCTTTGTATTTATTTATCATGAAATGTCCTTAACTTCATACCCTTTAAGGGTCAGAATTAGCACATTTCATGGTTTTTAAGTAGCCACATGTAAAATTTGTAATTATTGGAATCACACAGCTATGTCAGTTCTAGACAGTTACGCAGTTCATTTCAGCTGAGTTGGCATCTATTTCGGGTAGGATTACAGATTAGTTGGAGGGTATTAATTTCAAATAGATTCTAACAATATCAGCTCATATTCTAAAGTGTTGCTGGTGAGGATTGCTTCACATAGACTTAAAGATGATATATTATGTAGGTTGTTAATTAATTCCTGACCATCCCAATCCTGGATAGAGCAGGTGATAAAAATAAAGCCCACTGGCAACTAGAAATTTTGCATCTAATGCAAAATGAACCTCAACAGAGAAGACTGAGCCAAAAGTCAGATTCTGCAAAGTAGGAAGAGTTTCCTGCTAGCACCGAGACACGGCTTCTGAACTTGATTCCAGTCTAAGAGATTTTTACATAGACCAGATCATGAAATTAATGATTATCAGAGAGGAATGAATAGAATTACAGATTCTGAACAAGATTTATTTTATTTGTGGTTGTTGGGCTTTTTTTGTGGGTTTGTTTTTTGGGCTTTGGGGTGGTGTTTGGTTTTTTTTGTTGTTGTTAGGGGTTCTTTTATGTATTTGAGATCCCACAGATACCAATGTGGAGGGAAACCTGCTATGGAGACCCTGCTAGCACAGTCATTATCAATGAGTCCTCAGAATTAGATACAGATGCAAAGAGCCCTACAGAGTGAATAATACAGGAAATATAGCAACTAAAATTAGTTCCCCAAATTTCCATTTTTAGCTGCAAAATGCAGCAATTTAATATCAGTGGACATCACCAAACTATTTTGCCTATTATTTCTGAAAACAAGGGAAAGGGATGGGAAACAATCAGATACATACATCCTCATCTATTTCCTGCAGTTCAAATAGGCATGGTTAATTAGTTGTGGGTATGTCTACAATCATTCTTAAACAATTTAAGGAAAGGTTCTCTGTGGGATATTATACAACATTTCTCTTGACCAATATTATTTGGATTATACAGTTATTAAAATTAAATTTTAGAAGAAGCTTTGTGTGCTTGTTCTCCAGGGAAATTTCAAGAACATATCTGGCCATGGCTAACTCAGATAAGGCCAATTAAGGGAAAGCTTAAAATGCACTTCTCTTTCACATTAAAAACCAAAACCAAAATTGTCCAAGCCAAACTCTGAGATTTAAGTACCAATTGTCTAAACACTGTGGTCAGTAATTAAAAAGACTAGGTTCTAAAAGGAAGCGGTAGTACTATGAGACTTAATAACGTCTTGCCTCACAGAAACTGTGATTACTCCAAATGTTGAAAGTGAGGCCATTTGAGAGGTACCTATATGGCTTTTGGCTATCAAGAAGCAATTCTGAGTGGAGATGGTATCTAAGAAAATTCAGCACGTTATTTTTTTCCCCCAAATTCTTTGAACTTCATATACTACAATCATCAATATAGAATTTCTGTGAGCACACTTGACAGATCTGTGAGATCACATGTTGAACTATAACACAGCTGTAATAAAAATACCAGTGCAGAAGTAGATTGATCAGGCATGCTCTATACATTTGAAAAGCATTAGAAACGAAGCAATAGGTGTTCATATAACCCATAGATAAGTTCAAATATCTAGCACTTTACTGCACGCACCAAATCAAAACTGTTTTGAAATACAGACAACAGCAGGGGATTTTTTTTTCCGATTTTAAATAATACAGTATAAAATTCATGAGCAAAATAAGAAGTAAGGATTAATTTATTTTTAAAGACTGCTATTTCTAATATTTTGCCATTAGAATCCAAATCCTAAAAATAAGAAATAGTAGATGTCTGGATACAGGATCTAAAAGCAGAGTACCATTTAACTTCAATTTTAGGACAGTGAAAAGGAATGGATTAGTGCTAAAAATAAGGGAAATAATTTCAGGAAGTTTTATATTTGATTTCATTTACCAGAAACTCAGAATAGGTGTCAGGAGTTTAGTGGAAATGTACCTTACTAATCTGTGCCCACATATGCCCTCTTGGTTTCACAAACCAATTGTTCAGATGCAAGAGACTTAAATACATATTCCAATGCTTTCGTCATTTCTCAGACTTGCCAGAAATTTGGATCCATATAGAATCTGGATTTTTAGCAATATATGATAGCAAATGGCATCAAAAAGCTCTGCTGATTTCAAATAGAATCACATTAGTTTAAGCATCCCCTTTTGCAAACAGAAGTGTTTAAAGATATGGGAGAATCCTTTTAACTAAGAGATCTAAAATTAACTATCAAACAGAACTTCAACACACCCAGATCTTAGACTGATCAGGAAACTATGCTTGGATCTCTATTTACATCAATTCTTTCACTACTGCCTCTCTTGTTCTTGGTCCTGTACTCAACTGCAGTTTTCTTCTGCTAAATAGCATGCTGAAGTGTGCAGAAAGACCAAATTTATTTCAATGTAATTCAATAAAAATGCTGTTACTATGCATTAAGCAACCAATATTAATCTTCTGCAAATTCTTTTAATGTACTGTTCTTTGATTAAGGAATTTTTTTTGTTGTACTTCAACATTAGATCCTACCAATCTGTTCAAAAGAGTAGCACCATTCTTTGGTGACATGAATAAACTGAGAAGGATTTGCTCTGGAGGTGTCTTTTTGGGGTTTGCTATTGCTATCTAATGTTTTCATCACAACAACTGTATATGGCAATTTGCAACAGATAAAAGAACGGCACTGATGGAACTCTAATGGATAAGGCCTGAAGTTGCTGCAACGACACACATAGCCTGGTCTGTTTCCCAGAAAAATTCTTCTATTAGTGATATTGTGATAATTTCCATGATTATAAGGAATTCATTTTGCTAGGGCAGTAAAAGTGCACCCCCGGAGTTTTATTTATTGTCCATTCTAATTTTGTTATTTCAGTCTAACACATTTATGTTCCAAGTGTAATAGTGTTTTTGAATTCATGCCCGGCTTACATTATAAAAATTCATTTAACAGGAGGTCTTTCTTTTAATGTCTGGTATCTTCTAAAAGGACAAATATAGCTCTGACATTTTACTTCTCTAATCATATGTTACTAAATTATATGAAGAAAACTGGAGAGATTAATACGATCTGGCTAATAGAAAATGATTGTGCAGATATGATGGAGTGTCCTTACCACCTACTATCTTAAGTGAAAAAATCAAGACAATGAAGGAGAATAATGGTAGTTCTCCACGAGCCTAGTTGGATATTTAAGAACTCTACAAGAAATTAATCTCAGAGTTTTAAACAACAGTTCTTTCATGATCAATTTTGAGTATACTTTACCAGCTTCTTAACTACTTACAGTAAATACTGCTCAAATCACATGTATGTATGGATAATCTGAACAACAGAGCATTTACATTCTTAGCTCCAGGTCACACACTACTTCAGTGGCAATTTTTCTTTTTTGCTTTCAGATTTCCAGCAGAAATTGAAACTTTCAATAATAAAATATGAAAACAACAAAAACCATCATTAACACACTTTACTTTCAGTCTCATTTAAATAGTTAGTCTATATGACTAAATAGAAACATCAGATTAGCTACAGAAAGTTTTCAAACAAAAAAAAATATTTTCAGAGTAGCTCAGATATTAATTTGAAAGATACAAACACGTTTCATACAGAAACATTGGCATGTTATCCTATCCATTCCTTTAGTCATTAAATGTGTTTAATGTATTTATAACACTGACATAAAATGTATGTCCATAGATTACAGGACTCAAAAATTTTAGCCTCAAACTCTTCCTTTGTAAGAAGCATGTTCTATGCATCATCTTCCCTTACATCTCGTGGTGAAGTTGATAATGTGGCAAAGTCTGATGAATGCTAAAGTAAATTGGTGGAAGCACCCCACCTCTACACTCCTTCAGCCATATTTTGTAGACTTGCTACTAACTTCTTATTCCGTTTGGGTTAAAATGTAATTTGAAAATGAATTGGTACACTAGGACCAGCTTTTCTCCTAAAATCTAAGCCTCCTCACTGACACTGTATGAATTAGCTGGCCTTTTTGGACTTTTTTACTAATGGCCCAACCTCAATGTTATTTCATGGACTAAATACCACTCTTCTCCCTCCCACCTCTAAGGTCATTGTTTACAGAAATTGCCTGAGGTCCCTTTCCCTCAACACCAACCGAAACCCAGCTGAAACTGAAACTCCTCTTGACAGTCTGCAGTGACCTTCTCCTTTCCAGTCTCTCATCCATTACTAGATTTTCGTACCCTCTGACCTGTCAGTCACCCTTAACATTTTTTCTACCTTATTTATACGTCTCATTCTTTTTTTTTTTACTAGCCTAACTTCTCTCACCCCACCTTTTGCTTGTTTTCTTTTGGTGTCCCTGACTGTTCTTTTAACTCATCCTTTGCAGAACACATCTCATTGCACCTCCAGCTTTCATAAGGCATCTCATTAGGCTCAATCTTTGACCGAGTACCTTTTTTCCTTCTTCATGCCTTACGTTTGGGTAATCTCATCTGCCAACCTAAATTCACCTGACATTTCTACATCAAGACTTCCAGATTTACCTCTGAATCACAGATGTCTTCAAATAATTTTTTCTGTCTTTGTCTTCTGCACGCGGATGACTTGCTATCATCACAAAATTAGCAGAGATCTTATTTCTCAATTATTTGAAAGTGCCATAAACTAAGTAATATTGCTAATATGCCACCTTCACTAAAACTGTCAAAATTCTCATGATCTTTGTTCCTGATTTCTGTACCATCCTTTTCTTTAGTAAATTAAACTTTTTTTTTTCCTGTTGAAATCCTTTCAGGATTCTACCATTTTCCTTTAGATATTAGAACTGTAGAATAGTTTGGGTTGGAAGGAAACATTAAAGGCTGTGTAACCCAACCTCCCCTGCAATGACCAGGGACATCTTCAACTAGACCAGGTTGCTCAGATCCCCGTCCAACCTGGCCTTGAAACGTGTTCAGGGACGGGGCATCGACCACCTCTCTGGGCAACCTGGGCCAGGGTTTCACCACTCTCAGATTCTCCATCTCTTTCATGAGTTGTGTATCTAATGATTTATGAACTGAGTCAATGTAGATAGATTTACATGGAGACATCAAAAATAAATTCTTATACCAGAATACCTGTGTTTTCTTGTATACACAATATACATTAATGTGTGTAAACTTGGCTATATCCTTCCTGGAAGACCATGTTAGCAGTTTGTATGGTTCTCTTGTATTTAAAGAAACTAATATAAAGACAAGGAATATCCTGGTATTACACATCTTTGCAATTTTCTAATATTCCAGCTACTTAAGATTTCTGAAGATTTTTTAACAGATACTGCAATTTTTGCAATTTGAAAACCACCATTTTGCAAACATTAGTTTTTTAACCTTAAGAAACTAATTACTATTTTAATTAATTAGTATGCAAAGAAATAAATTCCTCACTTGTGGAAGGCTAATGTTCAAGTCCCTGACTCATGGGATTCAGGGCAATCAGAGGTGAAAAAAAAATCTGTTCTGAGCTCAGGCTTAAATGGCACTTCCACAGCATCAAAGAATATCCCACCTAGACACCTTCCCAAATGGAAACATGCATTTAGAGCTGAATATATACGCTCCAGCATAAAAATATTCATGAAAGCTTTTGTGTCATTTCAGTGAACCCAGATGTAACAATCTTAACTGGCTGCGACACAGCTCCTTCTCCAGCAGCCACCCTTACCTGGCCTGCTTCCAGGGCCTAACGCTGTACCTTTTTTTGGTAAACTGCAACGTGCCAACCATTCTTCTTGTAAATATTCTTCCTTTTCCATAGAACAAGAGAATTCTTGCATGACTTTTAGGCTTTCATCAAAATGATGAAACACTTCTATGAAATAACAGTTGTTTCACAAAGAACATTTTCAAATGCCAAGGTAAGTACTCAACACAAGCAGAATCTTGTAACCAAGTTTATGCCCTCAGATGGAAGGAACACAGAAATGAGCTAAATCCACCTCCTTGATTGAGGCTGATTGACTCAACCTGCAAATGAGGCCAGCTGCCAAACCTCATTACTGTTGGTATGATCATCCAGGGATCAGCATGTGACAAGAGGACTTTTTTCAGTGCTGAAAGAGCCAACCAATGGCACCTGTAATCAGTCCAAAGGTTTGCACAAGGATGTCAATTCTGTTTTAATTCAAGGGGTTTGTTTTTGATGTTCTAAATGAATCATCAAAGTTCAAATTCAGAAACCAATCTGGTGGTTCTGAGGAAATGTGTTAGTGCCTCAGAGCAGACAAAACAACTAACTTCACTTGAAGTCCAGGCTTCTTCTCACACAGATGACATTACCTGTGATCACAAGGAAGAACTTTTGAAACATTAATAAACTATACAAGATGAAGGTGTCTCAAAGATACCAGTGTCCTCATTAATTCCTGCAGTAAGCACTGAAGTAGAAATGACTTCTGTAATAAACCCAATGACATCAGAGGTTTCTGTTCCTTGAACCCAGCTGCCCAAATGGGAACTTGGCACATATTTTTGGTCATTCTATGTGTTTTGTATATGAATATTTGTTTCTTCTCCACATGCTACAGTCTCTGGTCTGAGAGCTGCAAGCTGCAGCTGTGACCCACACTCCAAGGCCAGGAAGCCCATCCTGGGTCACCAGGTGATGTATGTTACTTGTTGTAGGTGAGGAGGGACTCTTACTAGAGTGATTCCTCAGATAAGCCCAATAGAACAAAAGACAGAAAAGGAGAGAAAATGTGCCCCCAAGTGTACAATTAAAAATCATGAGCTCTGTTTTCAAAAGACTATTGTACACCCAGTAGCAGGGAAATGACACAACGAATAAAGGTGCCAAGAGAAGGTCAGCTTCAAAGATATCAGAGACAGGTAAAAAGATGCTGACTTGAAAGGGAAGCTGAAAGAGGTAGCTTATTCAAGGCATTATTTTTATCATAGCAGAACCGTATTTAGCTAATGCATTCACACATAGAATTAATTAAGCTGTATTTAAAGCATTCTATTTATAATTGTTAGTTCTCCATTTCCTGCAAATCAGACTAATGATGCATGTACTTAATTTTGAAATTATTTTTTAAGAGTTTGCATAAATTGGCATGACTACGTAAATTTATACTCAGTTGGAAGATCTAGGCTGCTATATGTTGAAAGTAATTCAGCACAGCGTTATGGTAGGTGAGGGGGGTAAGCAAGCTTTTACCACCACATTGCTAATAATACATGCAGATAAATGTAAGTTTTATTTTTATGGTTACAATCTATCAAAAGTCTGCCCAGCCAAAAAATTAAGTAAACTTTCAGAGGCAAACCAAGAACCATTTTTTTTCTTTTACCTTACTATTTACATTACTGCTCTTCATCTCCTGAATCTGTTTTTTTTAATCACAGCATGCATGTCATCGCTTACTTAGAGATACTTAACCAAACTCTAATCTGAAGTTGTAATATTACAAATAGAACAAAAAATACTATCTGAATACTTTAGAGCATTTCTTGATAAAAATTGATATAGAGAAGACATAGACAGTCTTAAAGACACTGGTTCCTAGATCTCCAAAGTTTGAAGCTCACATCTGTGCAGAATATAAAGTTGAATTTGTTCTGCTGCACTGAGTGGCTGTAGTGGGTGTTGCGTTCTACTCCCACACTTTTGGAGCAAGAACATGTGTTTAGTGCCTGCAGTTCTGTAAGGCAACTGAGTTACAAGCAGCAGAAAGTAGGTGAAAACAGGTAAGACTCTTTTTGCCCATATCCTACCTCCCAGGCATTGGGATGGTTTTTCAAAACTGGAAAGGCTCGGAAGAAAAATTTGAGTCATCATCATTTCCTGTCAGTATGTAGCTCATTTTCAGAGCTGTAGCCAGCCCATAGCAACCCTTCATACACCCATGTGCAGAAACATGGATTTTCTGGTCTGGTTGTTAAAGTCTGGTAAAATATATAAAGAAGACTAACATTATGCAAAAAGATAGATGAAGGTCAATTAAGTTAAATTCAACTAACATAGCCTGAAGAATCCAGTTTGCACTGAAAATGTCTGTTGGTGTATTTGTAAATTACATACACAATTTTTCACTAATATAATCTTCCTTCCCAGTGACTACTTTAGGGAACTCCAATTCTTTTTTTAATTAAAATTCAGTAAAACCAAACAGCCTAATTTAAAGCTTGTCAATACCATTCATCCTTTCAGGTACAGCAGTTTTAGACAACACAAATAAATCAAGTGTCGTCACCCTGAAACCTTGAATTAAGGTAAATTGTTTAAAGATCACAAACATTTATTTAATTTTAAAGGCCCATATTTACTCACAGAGCACCATTTCAGCAAATACAAAGTACTTGGCAAGTTCTAAATTGAGGTAAAACACCTTTGAAGGAAACATGGATTTCTTGGAGCTTCGACTGCTTTGCAAAATGACATGAGGTAGCAGAAACTGACATAGTTAATGGTAAAAAAAGCAGAAAGAGCAGAATTTACAGTTGGCTCCCAAAAATGTGACATTGCAGTGTTTCCTTATTCAGAATGAAAGTTAAAGAAATGGGATTGCTCAGAATATATGAGCATTTAGGTATTTCCAAACTGAACTGACTATATTCCTATAAAGTACTGCTCGCAGATTAGCAGCTAGCACTGCTGAGAATGCTTTCAGAAATGGCTTCATATAAAGGGTGCAAATCAAAACCCAAAGTCAGAGAGTGCTTTTCCATTAACTTCAGGGGCCTTTAGATCAACAGTGGAATACAGCTTCAGCAGTCTTCAAGAAAAATGAAAAAAGAACCCACAAGAGAGAGGAACCTAAAAGAAGCAGCTCTACTAAAAAGTGAATCTGGCACCTTTATTCAAAGAATAAAGAGAAAGAGAGCTGGTTCACATCATTTCTTTTTCCAAACTTAAGCTGTGAAGCCCATTGTGATAATTATCTCACTATCTAGCATCTGGGCTAGATTCCAAAAGGGACTCAAGAATAATATTATCTATTATGTTTCAGGCCTTTCTTTCAAAGTAGTGAATCACATCTGAGAATTACTCTCCTCTGGAAAGAAGGTAGTCAGTCTTGAGGGGCTGTCTCCTGTGGAAACATCTTCTAAGGACAGCAGCAGCCAGAGTCTTTCTGGAGTGCTTCCCTCCATTACTCGTCTCACACTGATCCGGTAGTGCTTGTGTAAAGGCACCTGTGGGAATTACAGTGAGGGGCACTGCACAACTAGGAGCAAACCAAACCCAGAAGGGTGCAAAGACAGCTTCAAAACCCATGAGTCAGCCTGCTCTTGTGAGCTGCACGTTCTGTGCCGTAGCACTTAATAAAATTAACAGTTTCCCCAAATACACTTATATCAGAAAGCACACACAAACAGTGGTGAGACAGAAATGTTGTGGGGTTTTTTTTTATCATTCAAAATGCTGTTTAATTGAAATTAGGGGTAATCTTTCCCTAAAATCGATGATGCCCACATTGCCCACTAGAGAGGTTCTAGAAATTCTCCAGAACTTTTAAATGTGGCTTCTGCTTTAAGATGATACCAGTGCACATTCATTACTGAGCTTCTGCTGGTAAGAAATTAATCTAAATAAAGCCATTTTGAGGAAAAAAACAGTTCTCACTCATCCAATCATACAGTTTGCTACATTTGCAGCAATTTTTACAAACTCTCATTGTTCATATTAAGAGCAAACATTTGGATTAATTTTGACTAATACTTTTCTTGAAAAGTGCTAAATAATCCTGACATACTACATTTGTAATGTTTTATATGTATTCTATTTTAAACATAGTTCTGTAAGACTACCACAGAAAATGCAAGTTCACAGCTAACAAAAATATGATTAAAATTGGAATGCCTAGATCTCAAGTGTAGGAAGTATGTTAATTTTATAACTATTCTGTCATTTCATTGTATTATTTTTTAAGTCCCCACTAAATCTTTCCTACAATCTTCTTCTGTTTCAGAAAAAAAAAACCACCACCAACAAAAAAACAAAAATCCAATCTTTCGACAAAAGAACTTCAATCTATTTGAATGTGTGATAATCTGCCAAAATTCTATTGCTAAAGTTACCATTCAGAGTTATATTGAAATGAGCAGCTGAGTAAAAGAGAATAGAACTGTGAGTGCTTTGACGCATTTTCCCTCTCTTTCTCTGTGTTTGTCCACAACTTGTATGAGACTTAAATCGCTGGCAAAAGAGTAACTATCTAGCGCTATTGTACAAATGAGCATACTCTAACTTTTGATATTATAGGCAAGAAATCTTTCTCATACCCTTTTCTATTTTGTTGCTAAAAAATTTTCAATAACACTAGTGAGGCTGGCAAGGTATTACCAGAGGACAGAGAAAACATGCTGTGCACAGCATAGTCTGTTTCTCACAGTCAGAAATGAGGGTCAGTTGGAGTGAAAAGAACTGTAAGCTCCAAAGAAGATTCAGGTGAAAGTAAGTAAGGCTTTTTGTCATTTTTGCCCTTCTTTCTACATGCTTTGAGCCTTTGGGGGAAGGAAAAAAAAAAACCAAAAAAAGTGTTTGAAGACGCTGATTCTGAGTCAATTTAATCAACGGCACAGTTCCTGGGAGTTAAAGAACTTACAGGTACCACCTTCAGATGGATTGATCATATGAGCACAAACTGAAAAAAAGACACAGTGCTAGAACAAGCAGGTCATATCATTTCCCCCTCAATGAGCTGTCAAAGGTCAGGCCCATCACTGGAGACAAGAATAAATACGTGAACATGCGGTATACACGCAATTCACCTTTTCTGGTCTCCCAGAATTAGTTCCGGCCCAGTGGCTCCAATCTCAAACAGCACATGCCAAGATGACCTGCACTGCCTACAGGTCTCACAGCCACTGCTCATTTCAGCTCAGACATTGTGCTTTTCCTGAGCCTCACTGTGCCCTTTCCTACTCTTTTGTACCCCCTCGCCCAGCACCAGCATCTATTATTCTCCCCATGAGGTGAAGACCTCTTGCAGCCTTCTCTGAGGAGGGAAGGCACCTTTCAAATGAAGTCTGTCTTCCAGTGCAGCGTAATGTTCAGTCATCTTAAGAAAAGGAATAGAGAAGTACTCACTCCCTTCTCCCTGATCTTTCTTGCTTAGATCTTTCCTTACATCAAAGAGAAGTGGAAATTCTTTGTATAAAGCAGCACTCACAGTGATGAGTGATAGTTGTTTGGGTAGCTTGTTTCACAGCTTATTTAACCATGGATGTATTTGAGTCATTCTCCTAATACAACTAAATCAACTACAGCTAGATAAATGCCTGAAGCAATAGGAGTAATTACAAAAATACTAATCAGGGACTGCAGCCAGATCTTATCCACTGGAGGTGTGTGATACATACGTTGCCCCAAGGGCAGAGAAGCTGTCTCCTGGAAAACCATTCCAGGAGCCAGCAGCATGCACTGGGTCCAGCTGGAGCACATGGCAAACCGCTTCGCGCTACATGTGTTTTTGAAAACAGCAGCAGCACACACATGGGGAAAAATACGGGCTTTTTAATAACTCTGCTCTATAACAGAAGAAATAATAATGCTAGTTTCTTCCAGCTGCCCACTAAGACAGTGAGTTCATAAACAAAAGGTTCATAATCTAAGTGTAATAGATTTTGCTTCCTTAGGCAACACAGTGCTATGGAAGTGTTTAAAATGGTCTTTTCTTTGTGTAATCAATAAAGCTTTCACAGAAAGATTAGTTCTGTTCCAAAGACTTTTTTAGCTCCTTGCGCAGGACTCAATAGCACCAAATAAGGCTTTCATCAATTTCTATCTTATAACTCTATCCCATTTCTTTGTAAACCATCCTCAAAATACACTGAGTTTAAAGCTGAAAGAGTTATTCAGATCACAAATTGACACTACATGAAACTTAAGTTTTACTGACAGAAAAAGAAATATTTTATAGTGTATTTCACGATATCTTCATTTTAAAATGTGTGCAGGGACTATTCTGCAGGTAAAGACTTAAAAGTAAAACTTAAAATATATGCCCATAACAACATATGTATTTTCAAAGAGTACATGTGAAAGCATTAGCTTTTCCCTCTAAGAGCAAAATGCCAGTTAGCCTCAATTTCCAGCTTGCATTGGGTGTTCAAGCGTACTTCAAACCGGGGCAAGCCTGTACCTCACTGAAACAGAAATTCACAGTGCCAGAATGCAACTAAATCACTTTATTCTTAATCTTGAATAATCTGAAGCAATAATACAGCAACTGGACAGTATGTCCAGGTTCAGCATGATTTTTAACCTCCTAATCGCCATTGAGGTGTTCAGGGTTTTTTAAACTTTACATAGATTTCCATTAAAAACTGGAGGTTTAAATGGTTAATGTAACCAAAATCAGAATATTTGCATTCTTATCAAAATATATACATTTATCTAGATTTCTCACTTTTGTTCTTTGTCATAAAAATGTTGTCTTTCAGTGTAATCACAGGGCAGAATTTTGATTGGGTATACAAAACTTAAAATTATAAAAAACTTAATTTGGGATTTTGTATACAGTAAAATTGTAAGCAATTCAGATGGAAATTTATTATTCACTCACCCATAACAGTGTTTAATTGCTCATTACTTACCACCAACATTGCCATGTGTAATCCAGTGTTTAGGCATACAGCACAGATTTGACTGTATTTTTAATAAATGACACCAATAATTTTTTTTGTATATCCGTCAGAATAATTCATGTGATTTTACATGATTTCTTCAGGTTTCTCTTGCCATAGCAGAATGCTTCACTGTTCTCCTGGGATCTTTTTATGATATGGACCTCTTCATACGCAAATCCCTTGCTCACGGTGTGGGAGCTGGAGTAGCCTTGACTGGCTGTTAGCCTTTCCTCAGGAGGATTTTCCACAGGGCAAAGGCTTAAAAGATGAGACAGAAATACATATTTTCATTAGGGTTATGGGACAAACTTGCTGTTGTATGGTTCTGTGAAAAATTCTCTAAGAGGCAAACTGCACTATTTTTGCTGGGTTCTTAGCACATGGAAGCATTGACTCAGAGAAACACACCGTCAACACACCTTGACTATGAAATGAAAGGAATACCACAACATACAAAGCCAATCTAAACAATCAGCATCTCAATACGCTCTGTGAGAAGATGAGAAGCTTAGTAAAGATAGAACGATAGAGTGAGGGGTCCCTCTTAACCCCTTTGGTCTTCGTCTGAATAAAGGATTCGAAGAAAGATTCCGGAGAGAAACAATGCTGTCCCAGCCCCATGGGTAGGCTTTTTCACCAGGGAAGTACCATCTAGGGATGAAATAAGGATTTTTGTCTTTCAGTACTTTCAGGGCTTCTACTTTAGTCCATATCACTGCAGTGAAGGCCACCTCAGGGATCAAAACTCCACAGTGCTACACGTCAGTGTACAACAGAACAAAAGACAGCTCTCAAACCCTCTGTGCTTGCCCATTTTCCTAGTCCACACACATTCTTCCCCACTAAAATCAAACTGAATATACTGCTATGAGGAGGTTTTGCTCTTAAGAATTCTTTTCCTCTGCTGAAATCATTATGCTCAATTTCACCTAGAGAAAATGGTCCAATTGAGAATTTAGTAGATGTCTTACACTTCATTCCATAATGCTGATAACTGCCAGAAAAAGCTGACTTCACTACTTTTCTAACCAAAAGTAAGGGAAGTTTGTTAGTGCTAGGCCTAGTTAATGTGTCAATGTAACATTTGACTTTCCTCATATGCCAGCCACTTTCTCTAATAGAGCTACAGCAACAGGAGTACTGAGCATTCATTTTGATATGGTATTGCAGGAACTGAAAACTTGTCTGAATGTGAAGAAAATGTAAGTCCCTATCAGCTCAATCCTGCAAGGTGCTGAGTGTCCTCAGGTCTCAGAGAAATCATCTACATTCTGAGATTTTAACCTGTTCTTATTCAAGCAAACTTCTCTTAACTTCTCTTGCAGAAGGAGTTTGCACAAATGAGGAATAAGGAATGATAAGGGGTTGTTTGCAGACAGAAGCCGCTCCGAGATAAATTAGGGAGAGAATTTCAAGTCTAATAGCTGTTCTCCACTAACCCCCAACATGGCCACATTTAGGCCATAAAAAAAATATTCCTAGTGTGGAATTAGAGTGCCCAAAGTGGGGCCACTGTAGATTTGCCATTCTGGATTGTTCTGAAAAAACAAGCATAAGAACTT
>JAOXNO010000033.1:4575033-4590165 GCA_028565335.1 Limnodromus scolopaceus
AACTTTGCACACCATGGGAACTGTGTGTTTTACAGCTGGATCTCAAACATCATTCATTATACCCATGGAAGTAGTACAAGGATGCCAAGGCAATTCAAACGAGTAAAGATAATCTGGCTCAAATCCCAGTTGCCTAAAAGTAGGGCTGTTTCAGTGAAAGAATTCTTTTTTTTAAGGTATGAGAAAAATTGATTTCAGCATTTAAAAGTAAATATTGCAGAGATAGTAGAAATAGTTTAGATAGATAAAAGCAAACAAAATCAAGAAATATTATCCAAGGCTCCACATACAGGTGCATCCACGCATCCATGCATTATTTATATTCTGTTCCATACAATGTCTTTCTTTTGAGATGAACCATGTTAAATTAATATTATGCAATTTTCATTAATAACAGTCAATGATTGGTTATCTCATATTTCCGATTGCCTGATATTTTTAATATCTGTGAGCTTTAATTGTCTTATTATCTTCCCCTGCCTAGCACATATTCTTGACCTCCCACTTTGAACGTGGAGAATCTCAGAAAAGATTCATTTTTTAGTCTGATCTGCGAAGGAACTAGTAAAATTGTATCTAATCTTCTCTGAGAGGTAATGGGAAACCGAAGAGCTCTACTCTTTTTTTCCTCTGGGAAGAAGTGAAAGTTGGTCAGCTTAGTCACAGGAGAGAAACCTGTCATTGTTGAGACGGACACGACACACAGAATTTCACGAGCAAAAGGCCAAAAGACCCAACTTTATTGTTTTAACAAGCTTTTTTATATCTTTCTTAGGAACGTGTGTCCATACGTAATTGGTTCACTCAAAGATCAACAGTTCATGATTGGATAACTTTTTTCTTCTTTGTTCTCTGCTGCAACTTTGGTAACTTTCCTCTGTTGGCAGTTTGACAGCTCCTAAACCTTGTTGACTCCCTTCTTCTCAGGACTCTCAGACCTCTTCAAGGATACACTGGTATCTGCTCAAGGTCGATGTTCAACTCACATTCCAATCCCTCGGACCAGCCGAGGTTTCCCACAGAAACCCAAAACCAGACTATCAAATCCTTAGAACTTACATATTAAGAAGGCAAAATATTTGATTAAAAGATCACTGCCTGGAAGATTTAGCAGAAATTAAAACATGTGGACTTATATTTATTTACATAAGTTGAAGTGAAGAGAGGAAGAGAGTACTTGTATGTACAGTGTATACCACAGCAGAAGTCTGACCTGTTGGGTTAGCTAGGTCCTACAGCAATGTAAGTTATACATTGTTGGTTTCCTAAGACTGCTTGTCCTGACATTAAAAAAAAAAAAAAACAAAACTATCAGGCAGGCATATAGCATTTAACACCCAAAATAAGTTAATTTAGCCTTTCCCCTCCTACTGCAGTGTCAGTCTATCACATTACTGACATCTGCAGCAGAGTGCATGTCCATTTGGTAGTGAAAAAGTCAAGTGATCTAGAGTAGTCATTTCAATTTATTTCAACTATTGATTCCAAAATCATTTTTAAAACTCAGGAGGTGATATCTGTAGCTAAGACGTCGTGGTAGCAAATTTTTGCACTCTACTACTGTCTACTGTCCCACTGCTTCAAATGTCACCATTACTGTGGAGTTTTTTTCCTGAATTAATAACAATAGCATTGCGTTTTACTGCAACATGTCAGAATGATGAAAATGCCAGCACTCGTGGCTATCTCTATTCTCCATGACAATAAAGTTACTGCAGATTCATTAAACAACAATGAACAAATTATCTTTGGGGTACTGATCTGCCATGAAAAAGACTATAACTGATCTACAAGAGGTACCCAACTGATGAACTAAGATGCACTAATTCTGTACACATACTAGTAAATGGATAAGCATTGACCTCAGTTATCCTGAGGGATTCAACACCCAGTTATTGCATCCCTGAACTTAGCCAGTAACCTTCCCTAGTGCCAGGCCATAGCTTTCCTGGGCAGAGCTCTCTTTTCAGTCAAGAGCACTTGCTAAGCTTATGTCTATGGAATGAATTTTCACCAGAACTTAACTGTCTTGCTTGATTGCATGACCTAACCCAGTTGCACCTTTTTTTTCTGGAGTCTCTTATCTGATCCTCTGCTCTTAAGTCTTCTGCATCTACTTACAACAACCATGGAACTCCAAACTGCTCCTTGTATACTTTGGATAAACAGCTCTCTCTGGTGAGGACCTTTAAATCACACCTGAATTAAGCCATTCAGAATGTATTTCATTTACCATTTTCTAAAACATTGTTTTAATCTGTAACATGTTCTCTGCATATTCCCTGCCACAAAGACTCATTTTGCCCTAGTTTTCCACTGCCTAATGCATTTTATATGAATTTTAAAAATTGCACTTCTTTACAGTCCAAAAAACTGCAATGGTATATTGAACCAAAAGCAAATATTTATGAGGAATGTGGGCCAAGGAACATTCCTGCACAGACAGATATGGTTATTATATGTTAAATCATAAATTGCTTGAGAAGCAAATGTAAGATGCTTATACTGAAAAAGGACAAATGCTACACTTGACTATATTAACAGTAACGGCATGTGTCAAACCAGTACAATAATCCTTCTGCTCTGCTCAGCGCTGCTCAAGCTTCCACAGCAGGACTGATTGGATTCAGTTTGGGACATGACATTTTAAAAAGACAAATTGAAAACCGAGCAGATGAGAACAACAAAGATGACAAAATGGCTTCGAAAATATGATTCAGAAGGGTTTATGTTTTGCATTCTCTTCACATGGATGAAGAAAATGGAGCTTGAGAAATATCCCTAAAAGAAAGATAAAGTCAAAAAAATAGCTGTTTCCTCCAACACTAAAACTGCTGTGTTTATCACTTTCTGTTTAATAATTTGGGTGAAGAAAAGACACATGAACAGGCAGAAAATTGAAGTTATCTTCCCATTTGTTATGGCACAACATCACATAAAGATGTCATAACTACGGAATGTGAAGAGGTAAGTACTAAAGACACTCTGAATGCATGAGTATCTTCATGTGTGGTGAGATCTGTATATTCTACGGTTGGTAAGTGAGCACCTATTCAATATTTAATTACCTACCCTTACTATATATCTAAACACAGTGCTGCATAAAAGGCCCTTCGTTTCCTCAAAGGGCAAAATTTCTATTCTAGTAATTTCAAGTTCTTGTTTAATGTTCAACATTATTTTTAAAATTTTACAGAAAATTAATTTCCTCCCTCAAAAAAAAAAAAAAAAAAAAATCTTGAACACTTCCTTTTTTCTCCTCCCTCCTTTCCTGAGAAACTTTTTGCAGAAGAAAAATAGAATTTAAAAAAAAAAAAGTAATCCAACGGTAGGAAAATTAGACTCTGAATGTTTCATCTTGCCAGCCACCCATCTGGAAAGCTTTCTTAAATTCAGCTTTCATAAGGTCAGAAAATTACTTCTGAGTACACAGACTTGAAATCTCAAGTTTAATTAAGCATTATGTAGCAAATTAGTTGAGTGCATCTCTGTTGTGTTCTGTGCAGTCCATATTCAGGAGGACACTTCAGTTTTCTATATTAGGGCAGAGTCCTAAGCACTTCATCTTTAAATATCTCAGCATGTAGTTTAGTCAAGAACTGGTAACAGCATGAACAACCAAGGTCAGTCATTCTGGTCAGGATGGAAAGGACTATTCTCTTCTGGGACCATGGGTACCATTTGCAGATGCTATTAAGTTAGAGAGCTAGTGAGGAATTCAGGCTGTGAGGCCTCCATGGTCTGAATCCCTGCAGTGAAATTAATTGCAGTGGGGAAGAGTGATAACAGCAACATTTCACTCAGAAGCTGCGTTTGTGGAGAAGGTTTAGTGCCAAGGGCATTTTCAGAGACTTCATCTACCAAATTCCATATGTTTCTAGTAAACGTCTCTAAAATGAGATTTTTTCAGAGACTTGATAGGCAAATTTCATAAAGATGGAAAAAACTCATCCCAGGCAAAAGATAGTTCTTCTGATCTCATGCCTCTGCTCCACCATAGAGAGGATATGAGATAATTTGGATTAAATGGTTATATGATTTTATTAGCATGGGTAATAAGAATTTTTTCTTAATTCAATTTCAGAAAATGGCTAAGATATTTTAGCTGACATAGCAGGAAAAAGATATCTAAAAGAGATGCTCTGTATGTGTTGAGGGGAAGGAGGGAAGGTCACATGCATTTTAAAGCTACAAAAGTACCTGAAAATAAGGCCTTACAGTAAAAAGTGATGGAGAACTGTGACAATAAGAAGCACTATAAATTGCACCTTTCTTATCGATGGAATACCAATTTACCTGAGGTAAATATAACCACTTATAATCTTTTCAAACTTAAATGCTGAAAGGAAGTAGTCTAAACTGAACAGAAATCTAAGTTTTGAAGCACTGGCCCAAAGGTAGCAGTATTTACTACTTCTTGGAAGGGAGGGGTTTTTTTAGAAATATATGGATGCAAGACTAATATATCAATTTTGAAATTTTTTTTTTTTTATACTATTAAATTCTTATTTTCATATTATTTATGTGTGAATTACCACAGAAAAGATGTTTTCAGATCTGACAAAAGAAACTCTCACCTAATGCTGTACACACACGTCACCCTCTCTGCACCCAGGTCCCCACACACTGACACTTATGCAATGCTCCCTTTTTTTCTTCTACTACCAGAGGGGATAAGAACATTTTACAGAGTGAAAATGCTCAAACTAGCAATAGTAACAGATGTACATTGCTTCTAGGAAGTCTGCTCCTCCAGCACTAAATTAAGTGTTTTAAAATAAACAGATAATAAAACAGGAATATCATGCCGTAGACCTGTCGTACCTAAAACAAAGTAACCACCTGGTAATTCATGTATGTCTATTGAGTGCTGACACTGTAAACAACTGTATCATCAATGTTTGGATTCATAATATCCAAGAGCAGACAAGTTGCTCTAATGCATCAGAGAGTCTAATGAATAAATGCCTGTTTGCAGGGCCTGAAAATAAGTCTCAAAACATGAAAAGCCTAATTTTTAAGTCATCGCTCATAAAAGGTTAAATATATAATATATATATATAATAAGAAAACCTAAAACAATAAATTGACAATTACTTAGCAAACTATAAAATCTTTCAGCTGCTGTGTAACCTCACACTTGGACAATTACTGCAATTATTTCACTGCTCTGTTTTGAAGCCTGTTGCAAACTTTGCCATGTTTAATGGTCGGAAATCTACTTCTGATTTTCAGTGCAGATCTATCTACAGCTACTTGAAACATATTTGTATGTCTTCTACCTCTTTAGTATTCACACTTCTGACACGTTTTCAGTATGTACATAATATCGTCTGTCAGTCTCCCTTGTGTCTATGCCCGTCAAGCACTTTTCTTCTTCTACACATTTTTCATTCCCTTCTAGGCCCTCTGCATCTCTCCAGCCCCCACCTTTCTGGAATGGCTGACTTGGATTGCATATGGCTTCACAAGTGAGATCTCACCGATCCTCTACAATGGTATGAATATTTTTCAGTTGGAAATACCTTGTTGGACGCATTCTACAATCACATCTTCCTTTTCTTCACTGTTGTGTCTTGTTGGTCTCTCACAGCCATTCTGACATTTATAGCAGGTCTTTCTTCTCTATAATTTCCTCCAGATCATCTATCCAGTTTTTAACGTAACTTCTTGTTACCTGTCACCAAGAAAATACTGCATAGTTTTATAAACCCTATTATTTTAGATTTGAAAATAATTCAGTTCTCTCTGTATGATACCTCAATTTCTATTTGATCAACAATGTCCCTGATTTTATTCTCATTTTATTTATATAGATTAAAATATACTTGAAAATTTGTTTTAATAATCTATGGAAAATATAGCTTTGTTTAACTTTTGTTAAATCTGATTTCTTTATCTCCAATATATGACCATTTTCTTCATTAATCCATTTGTTCTACTCTTTGGAGGCTCTTTTTCTTTAATCCTAATTCTTCTGGAAATTATCTTTTTCTCATTGTTTTTAAAGCTCTTTGAACATTTTCCCTCCCCGTTCCCATACTTTTTAATACATTTGTGATACATTTTCCTCTTTTGACTCAAAAAAATTCCAGTCACTCTCTGTTCATATCCACCCAATTGCCTTAATGCTAAGAGCTCCTGTGAATCAAAATATGTCTTATTAAAACTGACAACTTTAATCACAGTTATGCTTTTCCCTATAATTCTTCTCACTTAGAATGAATCAACTCATAACTAATCTAAATTTTGCACACTTTTACCTCTTCTATTTTCCTTCCCTGAACCATGCAAAATCTTCAACATATCTGTTATGGATGTAATTTGACCATGTTGGTTTTTTCAGCAGTATAATACTATATATTCTTAATGAATTCAAAAAGTGCCTTCATTGTGTCCCATAGGGTTTTTGAATTAAAAAGCACCCTCTTGTTCCTGATGACACTGCTGGGAGTAGCTCTAGCTGTTTTTGACTCCCTCTGCTATTTATCTGACTACCATTCCCATCATTAATAGGAGGTGCCATTTCTACATTGCTCTTTCTCCTATTCGGTAATATTTCATGATCTATTGTCATAACCTCATCTGCCACTTTTTCCTTTAAACAGATACAGAAATTAATAAAAGCCCCTCCTAATCACTGGCCTTTATATCCTAAACATCCCCCATCCTTGACAAGCATCCAAGGGTTCTATAGGCTACCCTTGGCAAGTCTATCTCCAGAAAGAAAATCCTCCAAGAGGAAAGTCTCTTTCCATGAATGCGTTCTCAATGGTTGAATATCCTAAAAATTTGGTTATTGCAACAGCTCTTTGTAACTTTACTTTGACAGTTAAGGTTATACCTACAAGCAGAAAATGGAACAGGTAAGAGAAGTGTTTTATAAATAAGAGAATTAGTATCCTAATAACGATTTGTCAGAAGGGGGCAATTTTGATCAGTTTTGATCAGTTTTGTTTTGTCTACAACCAAGCTAAGTCATTGCAGGCCATTAAAAGTTTTACTGTTATTTTTCTGCTTTCTAGTACACGTCAGTATTACAACAATCCATATGGTACAGAGAATTTGATGAAAGTCATCCCTAACATGGCACATACCCCTCAGTCCATATGCAAGGACAGATCATTTCTCAAAGCTGACATCCAGTCACAGAAATAGTGATGTGAGGCCACGCACAAGAGCACAGAGGCCTGAGGCTCATGAATACATTGATTAAGCAAAAGTCACAGTTCAAAGTGACATTTACAAGTAAACCAACAAACTCCAGGCTATTGTATCTAGAACAATCCTAAATTATTCTGCATTTTCAAACCATTTTATCAAGGAATACAGGATAGATAGTTTCAGACACTCTTAACTGCACAATAAATACATACTTACTATGAAACACCCAAAAGATAATAATTAGCCCTAGCCCTGCAGTACTGACAGCAGTATTTAAGCTAGATAGTAGTTCTTCAACAGCTAAATTAAGCTTTCTCTGAGTGTACATGCATTTACACAAGCCCTAGATATTTCTTACAGAAATTACCAAAAATAATAATCAACAATATTGCTATTTTTAGAAAGCTAACTCCACTTAGTTCTTTCAATAACACATGCACTAGAAAGAAAAAGCAGAGATGAAATTAATGCAAGACATGGAAGTTTATAGCTGAAAATAATTTTATCCATGAAAAAAAATCATTTGGTTTACTCTAGAATTTGGAAAGCCAGTGAGAAAAGCAGAGAAAAAGTCATCAGCAACAAAGCAAAATTATTCTACAGTAAGATGATTCCAAGAGCCTTTCCTGTGAAAACACTGATCTCTTTATGTAATTATTCCATTATGAGAGAAAATAATGTTGCTAAGTTCCTTTACCAGTAAATTGAATTTACACTGATTTCTTCCTTGGTGATGTTGATAATAGCATCTGGCCTGATTACTCATTAATACCTTACTCTTCCCCTTTAAAGAAAACAGAAATATAATCTTTAAAAATTGCTACAAGACAATGCAGATAAAATATAGACTATTTTTACAAAAGTGTTTAACGTAAGCAAGGAAGGTTTCTGCTGGTGCTGGATACACTATTTTCATATACACAGTGGGTGAAGAGAATCAAATGCTTCTCTGAAATTAGAACATCAACAGCTGGAAAACAAAGATTTTCGTTCCTCCTTGATATATCCATGAGTTTGAACTGTGTGTACTAGTTTGGGCAAATACATTTTTCTCCATTATTATTTAGTTCTCTCTTCATCGTTATTCAGCTCCTTATTCATTCCTGTGTGTTGTCTATAAACTCTATTACAAACTGTCTGGTGTAATGACCATCTTGCATTATTCATCTCTATTGATTAGTTACATCTTGAGATATTACTCAACAAAATATACAAACTGACCAAAGAAGCAAGCAACATGCTAGAATCTCAGGTTCATCAAGGAATGTGCAGGCTTTGATGAAATCCTGTTTTCATTGAGTCACAGAAAGCTACAAAAGTTAGGTCACTTCTGGTTTAACCATCTCTTGGGAGACATATGAATGACCTTGCTAGTGACATGTTACTACTTCCCAGTTTCTGAATTTAGCACATTACTAGCCCTATTCTAATACTCCCATCTGACTGGCCTTCAAGTTCTGTCCTTTGCTCCCTTTCTCATTCCCTGCATCCTCTCCTTATCCGTAAAAGTCTCTTTACATAGGTGCGTATGTATGTCCTACATACATAGAAGCTGTTCCATACTTCTGATTCACTTCTTGATACAAAAATACTAAAATTGCACACATCATTCTAGATGTGAGCATGAATTTTCATAATCTCTGTTCCTTTTCTAATAACCCTTAATGCTTGATTCCAATTTTCTTTAATCAGTGAAGGTGATTAAAGGGAAAAAAAATCAAAGTGCAGTAAAAACATTTGTAATTGAACATTTTGGAGAAGTAGTAAGCAGTAAATTCAAAATTCAATTCCTTAATCAAAATTCAAGACTCTAGAACTGTCAGCAGTCACAAATGTTTTTGAAATTGATGACAAAAGTGTATACTATTAACAGGTATTGTCCTGTATTGCAAAAAGAAGCATAATTTATTTCAGAATGGTATGGCCAGCAGACTGAGGAAAGTTATTATATACTCAAGGCAAAATTAGCCAAGTGTGTTTTCCTTGCTTGTTTTCAATTTGGCAGATCTTAAATTCTTTTAACAATAGAAGATAAACTGAGGAGAGAACTCAATTTGTGAAGTTGATTGTGGCATTATTTACAAGTAAAGGAATACGATTAACTAGTTATCTATATTTTATCCCATGAATTTTTCAAGCTAACTGGGATAGTGACTTTGAGAAAAAATACTGAAAGAGGGCCAAGCTTGTTTGGTTTTAGCTTCAAAATCTTCTCTGTTCCATAGACAATGACCAACACTGTTTTCACGGAGAACAGTCCAAAACTTTCCTCTGTAGTAGCTATAATTTTCCATATAATGTACAAATGTAAAACCAGCAGTATACTTTTAGGAATTTAAACCTAATGTCGGTCCATAGATTAAGTAAGAAAATAGTGTGATTTTCTATTATTTAAATGAATATGAATAGGTAACATCTTTGTAAAGATCAAGGTAAATTTTCTGGCAGATTAAAATAACTTGACTGCAAAAGACCTTTAAAATTAACCTACAGTTACTTCTGTAGCAATGAAAGCGCTTCCTCTCCAAGGTAGTTCTTTTCATTAAATTCTTAGCTCTCATAAATAAAGAAATACATTTTCCAATACAGAATGAGAGCTTCAGCGCCAAGAAATCCAGCTCATTTGACTGAAAAGAATACTTTCTAAAGATTTACAGTTGATTCTTTCTACAGCTATCCAGATTTTTCATTGACTCATATGGTTATCTTTTTTGATACTTTGAGAACTGATGATGGTGTAAGGGTCAGAAGATTTTAAGCCATGGAAACTGCACAGTCTAGGCTTAGTTTTTTATGACAAACTTACAACTGAGATAAGAAATACCCATAACTGATGAACTTTGCCTGCTTCTTCTGAGCTTATTTTGTACAAAACCACAGTTAGAAACTTTAACTTCATTCCAGGCAATGGAAACTTTTCATCTATTTTAAAAGGGCCAAGATTCCACCTACACATTTTCACTTACCAGACATTATGCAGAGTCTTCCAAATAAATCTAATTACATTCCACACATGGAAAATGCCAGGACAGACTAGTTAAGAATTAGAATAGCCACTTTCATACTTAAAAAGCACCATCAATTGGTGCAACGCATTACTGATGCACAAGTCATGTTCCCTGATGCAAAAGAACAGCTAATGCTCTGCTCTAAAATTGGTTGTAGGATTTATTCATCACCAAAGAGCTCTACTGAATCTGGCTGAATGCATTGAGATACAAATACAAAACAATTCCCAATATGGAACTTCAGTCTAGAAAACGAGGGAATTTCAGGGTAAGTTTCAAAAAAGAAAGATTAAAAATTTGGCACACAAGGTGTAGGTAACAATTTCAAACACAGAGGAAAAATATTATTGCTGACCACTCTTTTTTAAAAATAATTACATAGTACCAAAAATGCACTAAATTTTATCAGAAATTTTACACAGCTAGGACCATCATAAGGGAAACACAAATACTGTGTGTTGTGGCAGAAAAGGGAACGCTTTAAAAGAGAGGTTGGGAAACATAGTTGGAATTGATTATGCTGGAGTTTGCCACCTTAACTACGGACAGGAAAATGGCCTATTTTTTCTGGAGTTCACTAACTGTGCAAACTATTCGCTTGATAACATTGCCCATTTTTCTTGCTTTATGCACATTGATTTCCAATCCAGAAAGCTTTGGATGGTCTCATTTGTCTTCCAAGGGTAAATCTATCAGAAACACTGTTGTCCTTTCCTTTGAGGAAAAGGAAGAAGGAAGGAAGATCAGCCAATGCCTTTTCTTTTCTCCCCCCACCACACGAGTAAATTAGAGACACATACATTCACTACTGAAAGGAAGGTAAATGTCACGTGGCTGAAGTTGCTTGTAGGTTTTTTTTTTCAGTTGAGAAAAAGGTAACAATATCTTCAATTACATTGCAGAGTTCACTGATTCCGTCAAAAATGTGACAATGGAAGAATGAAGGAAAAACAAAACAAGAAGGAAATATGGGAACAGCAACAGAGGCAGAAAAAGAGAAACTGGAAGAGCAACAAAGGCTAAATATAAAGGGAAAAAATGCTTCTCTTACTCCTTAGGCTGATTCTTTTGATCTAGTTTTATGCTGATATAATCTCACTGGTTGTATAAATTTATACTTCGGCAGAACTGTAATCAAACAGACAAATGACATTTTTTGTGTGTGTGTGTTTTCTTTGGTCTTAATTGAGATTTCTTCTCCACTGCCTTTAGTACTAAATTGCTGACACTGAAGAATAGTGAGCATAAGGCACACATTGCTTCCTAAATCCACAAATAGGTAAGGGTAAAAATAATTTCATTCCCATAATTAAACAATGGACAGACAAAATGACCTTTAGGGACTGAATACTCATTAAAAACTTTATTACTATTGATGAGCATGAGGGGCTTCATTACCCAAAACATCTTTGAAAATGTTACCCTGACTAGAGGGTAGCAATCCCAACAAACTCCTGTTAATACTTGTCTTTTTTAATAATCGCTTTAAAAATATTTCTTCTCACACTATTAATAAAATGAATCACTCTCACATACATTTCAAGATGAAAATAATGCTCTCTCAGAGTACCCCAGGCACACAGCTTGCAATGCTATGTTTTCTTAAGAGACAAAATATATTTATGTAATTATGTGTATGTATCGACAAAATGTTCTCTCTGAAAAAGCTTTATAGTAGAACTGTTGTCAGTTTAAAGACAGAAGAAAATGAAGAGAGCTGCCTGTCCAGAATGGTAGAAACTCTTATCTTTTGTTTAATTCAGCTCTAGCAGGCAACACACTACTGAAAAAAAAAGATTAAATTACAACTGGAGAATCAGAGAATCACAGCTATGAACAGAGAGTTCAAGCAAAAGTACCAGACTGCAATGAGCACATCTTAGATGTTCTTGGCAGAACTCATCCAGAATAATGAGGAAAATCCAGAGGAGACCACTGGAGCATTCCTAGTCTCGTGCTCAGGAGCTGCATAGATTTGTTTTCATTTCTGAATACCAAAATACACATTTCTTCATCAAACGGGACAGAAATACAAAGGCTTTTAAAACAAAATATAAACTGAAATTAACAGCAATAAAACTCTGGGATAAACCCTAAAATAAGTATTTACACCAAGTGTCTCTTATTGTTAGTAGACTAAGCAACAGCACTGGCAAGAAGGGAAGATGCACGAAGTCACTTAGCCAGACTGTGCAAACACAATATGCTCATTTTGGTTCCCCTCCCTCTGCTTTTTTTTTTTTTTAATCACGGTAAATAAAATTATCAACAGCAAGTGAGTGAAAGCCAACAATATAGTACATTTCTGTCTAAGGTCTGGAAAACATAATAGCACACAGTTTAAAGCTCAGGAAGAGCTCTAACAACTAAGCATCCAAAATATTGTAGTAGAACTTTGAAGCAATTTTTTCATGAGTCTTTAAATAAATTTTAAAGGTGAAAACACAGAAAGCTTGAAAAGTCATGAAAAAGGTTTTCACAGCCTCCTAAACTGTAATCTGATACTTAAAGCAATAGTGAATAAATAGTTATGTTTCTTAAAGCCAAGAATCATGGGTCTACTGAAACCACTGAGGGCATCACTGAGGATTCATAACAATAATTGATAAAATACTAAGATACATTAGTTTCCCATATAGGAAATGGGAAAACCATACAGGTTTTTTTTATTCCTTTCCTTCATATTTAAAGTCTTCTATCAAACACTTCACCAGATGATGCCACGAGGGCTAGAGTATTCAACAGAAAGGACAAGGAAGGGAAGAAGGCCTAGACTAAACAAACCATTATCGAAAAAATCACGGAGCTGCCAGTGACTGTTTTCCCAGCTAAGCTTGGGTTCTCTTCTACCTCTGTTCCAACTGGCTCTTCAGATTCCCATCACCTAATTCTTGAAGCAGGTTACCTGGTTCTTTCAAAGCCTACAGTTCTTTCAATAGCATTTTGACAAAGAGTTTTAAGAAAAAAACAATTACTCTGAAACTCTTCCATAAAGTATCTTCATTTAAATATAGCAAACATATTTTTTCTACCAGCCTACAGAACAAAATGATTAATTCTTTCAAGTTTTCTATGAGCACCATCTGGTCGTTGTGATTGTTGCTGTTTTACTTATCAACATGTTTTAACAATTTCTCTTTTGACAATTTAGTCTTTGACAGTGTCTTTTTGCCTGAGAACATGGGGTACTTTGTATTCTCACCACATTTGTGTTACCCACAGAGAGTGCTGGAAACTGTCAAGCAAGATGGAGAACATATCGACAAGCTTTGTGCAGGGAAACAATTTCTTGGAAAGAGGGGAGGTTTTTTCAAGTTCAGCAGTGGAGTGCTCTCTCTATAGTTGTTGGGGTACCCCACTGAATGATTCTGAGCAGGTATTTGCTCCTTAGAAAATAACACTTGCACTGAATGCAAAATCAAAAAGCTTTGGAATACATGAGCACCCCTACGTCAAAATAGTCCTTTATGCTTAGGAGATCCCTATGTTTGAGAAACAATAAAAGAGTACTGTGAGAAATGAATTTTCAGTAAGATAAGTGACCCACCTGAAATACGGATAGGTGAGGAAGGTGAACTTAAGGTAATGCAAAACTGCAGTGGAATGCCCCATTAAAACAAGTTAAACTTGTGGCTGATGATAGGTATGAGCTAAAAAATATGAAAATTGTTCTAAAGTGACTTTGGTTTTTTAGGACAATATTAAATCAGGTCCTTTCATTTGGAAATCTTCAGCTCATTCAAAAAACCTGACATTCATGTACTCCTAATCACACCTACAGATTCACAAATATTAACCACAACCAATTACAAAAAAGGTTTTCAAATGAAAGCTACTGAGAGGGAACATTTCTCATCTGTGAAATGAAACATCTTCTCCGTGAAAGCTGACTTTATTATAGTACATTAGATGTTTTGGTCTTTAACTGGATGTTGAATATCAAGTATTTTAGAGAACTAAAACCAAAAATAATTAATGCATCTGAAATTCATAGAGAAACATTTTGAAAAAATTCCTTCAAATGTAATCGTACAGAAAAAATCATTGATTGGGTGAGAATTTGCGTATCATTTACTTGAAAATGTATTTATAGAGGAAATAATACATGGGCACTTCACTTTTCATATTTGCATTATGTATCATTAGGCAGCGAAGCATATAATCCTCGGTGTAATCAATGGCAATTTACAGAAGGTATCATTGCATGCTGTTAATCATTATTAATTTTTTCTTGTACTCAGATAGATCTCTACTTTGAACTAATATTTACCAGCAAAAGTCTGTGTCTACTAAAAGATAATGTTTAAATTACGTATTTCCAGCAAAATTTTCATACTACCAATCATCATCAACTGTTACCAAGCAACTTTCCTTCAACAGGGAGGATCAGAAAAACATGTGAAGAAACATCTAGAAAACATGGAATTAGTTTCATGCTTCTCAAGCAATCTACTTTTTCAGCATCTTGAGGCTTTGGAGCAAGAATTCAGAGTCTTTCTGAAGTGCTACCTTGAAAGTCCCGTGAAATAAAAATCACTGTTTTAAACTTGTTCAACTTGTCACATGCCTTCATTAATCTCTTCCTGTTTGTGTGATCAGTCAGATAACAGAGCAATTCTTCAGTTGTCTATAATGCTACATTATTAAAAGAGCATGTGCTCCTTGGACAGATTATAAAGATGTATTGACAAAAAGTGGAGTTTGGATTTTCTTTTGGGTTTTTTTGGTGGTTTTTTTTTCTTTCTTTTAAATTTATATAAGCTTTGCATCAAGACTGAATTTCACTAAATTCTAGGTGAACCAAATCAAAGTTCGGCACTTGACTGAGCACTTGACTTCAGCAAGCCTTTTAACACTGTCTCCCATAACATCCTCATTGGGAAACTAAGGAAGTGTGGGCTGGATGAGGGGACAGTGAGGTGGCTTGAGAACTGGCTGTGTGACAGGACCCAAAGGGTAA
>JAOXNO010000033.1:4603856-4614971 GCA_028565335.1 Limnodromus scolopaceus
CATGAGTCCTCCACAAGCTGCAATCCCCCTGGGGGCGTATCTGCTCTGGCATGGGTTCATCCATGGGCTCAAGACCCTTCAGGGATATATCCCCTCTGGCATGGACTTATCCATGTGCTGCTTTCAGCAGTGCACCTCCTCTGACATGTTCATCCACAGTCCCTTCAAAAGGAGTGCCTGCACTGCTGCTGAACGCCTCCTTCTCTGACCATGGTGCTCCCTCTGCTGTTCCTCACTCTTTTGCTCCCTCCTCTTCATCCTCTTTTGCATTTTTAGTCCTTTCTTAAATACTTTTTCACAGAGGTGCCACCAACTTGACTGATGGCTCAGCTGTGTCCTGCAGCGGGTCGACTGTGGAGCCAGCTGGAACCAACTCTGTCCAGTATGGGGCATCCCCTGACCTCGTCCTGCAAAGGCCACTCCTGCAGCTCCTCCACTGCCAAAGCCTTGCCATGGACACCCAATACAGTTATGAACTAGCTTCGGTGAAGCTGTGAATACCCTGCTGCCAAATGGCAGATGGCAAGGCATTATTTAAGATGTCATGCTGAACCACTTAAGAGGTTATCACATTTTCTGACTTCAGCACTTCTGTTGCTGGAATTGTTTCATTTTGCAGGGAATTAATTACTTTTTATTATCATATAGGGTAGAACCTGATTCCACAGAAGTGTGGTTAATTTACCTTCAGAATAACAAATTACAGGCATGTAAAGGACCAGGACTAAATTAACTAATTGTTCCAAAGATTTTTCATTTTTCATGAGTAATCATATCTCACCATGTATTTCGCACTAAAAAGCAGAGACCGAAAAATGCATGCGAACACTGCAGACCTTAGTCAGAGACAGCCAAACGGACCTTAAGTATGCTATATCATGAAGTAGAAGCATCAGGGCCAGGTAGCGCACATCTTCGCAGAACCTAATTTACCCACCTGTAAGGAGTAAATGAATCTGCAGAGTCCTATGCTACAACTGCTAGAAAGCTAACAGAAAATATCTATTTCTTTGACTGAAAGTCAAACCTCAGTAAACAAGCCATATTAAAGGAAGAATGAAACATGCAGCATTTGATTTACCTTCAATGGCCAGAGAAGATTAAGAAGTTCCCAAGATTAAGAAGTTCCAAAAATACAAAGCAAAGGACTGATTTTTACAGACCAAGTTTTAAATAGGCCTGTAAAATTGCAGTTGTTATACTACACATGAAAGGGAAAAAAATCAACCCAACCTTCAAATGCAATTTTAGATCATTCTTTGAAAACCTGGCTTGAAAAGAGAGGAAGAGCTACAATCTACCCCTCTCCTCCCTCCTTTTTCCTTTTTTCCCTATTTCACAGATGTAGAGTACAATCAAAGGTCTGTTCCTGATTTTATTAGAAATGTTTCCTGTGCCAATTACTTTGTCAAAAAAGTCAGAAAAGACCCTTTTTGACTTCAGCTCTCCTGAGCAATGACTTTTCACTACATGGAACTTGAAAAGGCTCAGAAATATGCCAATAATATATAAGAAAATCATGCAACCGACGATTAAGAAAAATGTTTCCTTTTTAGTGAAAGGCAAACAAAACATGAAACTAAAGAATAAAAGTGGGGTTTTTTTCCTGCTGATTTGAGAAACGTGGATATTGAAATTACACCTACAGAGAGCAAGTTAAATTTTTAGGAAAGTTGGACCATGTTGAGGAAGAATCTACTTAAATCCAGTCATATTACAGTAATAACTGCAGCTCTATTCTGTGCATTGTAATGGGTTCCTGATGCCAGCTCCTATTCCATTTTCAAGGGGAGAATCAACACTGACTAAACAGGTGACTCACTGCTTAGAAAACTTACTTCAAAAGGCAATTCTTAGATCATACCTAAGCAAAAACATCTAAGGAGAAAGCCCTGAGAAGATGCTGTGCGGGCTGTTTTGGGCAATGTCTCTGTAATCAAGCAGTGCAGTACAGTAACAGAAGAGGTGATGATCAGAAGAGCTGCTGAGGAGAAGCCAAAGACCATATCACACACGCTTCAGAAGGCTTTTCTTCAGACCAGGTATAGTCTGGTTCCAAGCACTGAATGCCCATTAGAGTGGTAGTATGTTACATGTATTTCAGAAGCACACATTTGATTTAGTTTCATCTAAAAGGAATGAAACCTGAGTTTCCAAGATCGATCCACAATGTGAATCACAGCACAGTAAATAGGTAAGGCTGGTAGATTAGCTTCAAAAATGCACTCCTGAGTGAAAATAAATGCTGGTACAGACTTACACTGTGAAATATGCTGTAGCAGTTTGGCACAGAAATAATTTTGTATACGATACATGCCGATTTTTGAGTCTCAACAGGAAGTTAATATCTGATCAGGATTAAAACCATCTCAAGTCTGTGAAAAAAGCCCTAGCATGGTCTCTGTCAAATAAAATTTTCTTTTAATTTTATTTTCATCACTATTTCAGAACATTTTAAGTCTAAATAATAGCAAATGAGGAAATTAAAGTTGTAATTCAAACACTGAGTTCTGGAACCCCCTGTTGCTTTCAAACTGTATAAAACAGAAACTTAATGCTCAATACTCTACTAGATATCTAAGCCATTTATTTGCATATCATTTGGCTGCTAAGACTAACTTTTATCTCTATTAGCAGATGGGCCTGATTCTTGACTTACCTTGATATATATTAGCAATGTTGACCCTGACATTCTGGATGGTTTATGCTTAGTTGATTAAATAACGTGACCTTCCTCTCTGTAACACTGATCTTTCTAAACTCAGCCTGAAGGTACTAGGCAGACATACACACTCTGAAGTTTGCATTATTAATATCTGCCTCTCAGTTAAGATGCTTTGCAAAAACAGTTAAGTATCAAATGTTGTCTGTACCTGCTGCACAGGCTAGCTCCTCTGTAAAAACAAAGAAAACACACTTTCTTAACTCCTATTTTTAGAACATTCTAGTTCTAATGCCATGACCATATACAGCAACACCTTGAAGCATTAATAAACAGCAGCAACAGAAAACAAAGCCTCTAAAATTTCTTGTGGCCATTTATATGTGAAATTTCATGTGTAAATAAAGGACATTTATGCAACAAAGTGATATGTACATGGTTCAAAGTAAATATATTAAAAACATGTTATGCAGCATCTATTTGTTGGCGAAGCTTTAAATTATTACTAGAAGTCAAAGGCAAAGAAAAACTCATGAAGCAATCAAATCTACCTTCATGATTTAAAATACAGCAACTACTTTGCTTTAGATGAAACTATTTTATCCCAATAGATTCATCTACCTAGTCACCAAGCTGATACAGCGTAGACTAACACAGATGGTGCAAAGAACTAATTCTTAATTACATATACAGACCTATCATATGTGTATGACTGCTATTTTCAAATCCTTTCATACTGCGGACTAATAGCGTACAGCATATGCCCTGCCATTACACCCTTCCTTCCGCCAATTATAACCACTGCTTCCACAGAAGTTAAAACAATGTGATTTTACTCACTTTGAGTAATGTAGCTGCTGGAAGCCAGAGCACGTAGCCATCAATTTGTACTTCATAGATCAGTACTGTCCAGAAGTTTAAAAACTACTTTTATAAGAAGAAAAGACTCTCCCATCCTTCTATAAACAAGAAAGTTTAAAAAAACTAACTCCTTCTGACCTTGCTTAACTATTTTCCAACATTTTAATATTTACTTTTTTAAATATTAAAGGATTTACTATAGATGATAATGGAGTAAAATTAAAGCATAACTGCAGGCCTGCATATTGATTTCAAGCCTGATGGTATGAAAAAGTTGATGGTACTTTTTTTTTTATTGCCTTCTTAACCATCCCTGTGATGATCATCTTTATGCACTTTCTCCTCTATCTCCAACAGACATTTGTTTTCTTCAACCTGAGTAAACTATTCTATAAAGTAATTAATAGGGAGAATCACAGAGAATCACACAGAACTGTAGGGATTGGAAGAGACCTTCAGAAACCATCTAATCCAACCCCCCTGCCAAAGCAGGTTCACCTAGAGTGGGTTAGACAGGAAGCTAAAGAAGTCTTTCCACATGTTCAGACAGAAATTCCTGTGTTCCAGCTGGTGTCCGTTGTTCCTTGTCCTGTCACCAGGACACTAGAATAGCTGCCTTTTATATAAATCAAAATGGTTTCATTTTAAATTGGCTAGAACTGCATGAGCCTTTGCACCCAAATATATTTAGCCTCTGCGTAATACATAAGCCATTATGAAAGGCTAATTTGGAACAAGTATAAAAAAATTTGTTCCCTAACACTACAAAATTCCACCTGAGTAAAAGTCTCACTAATTTTAGAATGAAAGGAAAGTACCTTAGTGGAAGTGGGAAGGAGCAAAGTAAGTACATAGGGTAATACTAATGATTCTTTACATTCAGGTGCTGAGTAGCCGGCCAAGATGCAGATATCCATAACGAAGCAAACTTTCACAAACTGAAAATTTACTCAGCTGAGATTGGTTTCAGTCAACAGCTTTGATCCTCCAAAGGTAAACGTAACGAGCAGTTTAGTCCTTCTCATTTCCCACCCCCTTTTTGGGGTCTCCTCCTCCCTAGTTTGCAAAAAAGAAAGAAAGATAGTGTCTTATACAGAATGAGTACGTGGGAACTTCTTTCCATGTTCTGACTCATCTTCTGTAACAGTCTAAGCCTATGCAACTCATTTCCACTAAAACCCGTACATAGAATGTAACTGACCACCAACAGCCACATAATACGCTGTGACGTGCAGCAGGCTCCTGTCCTGTTTGGGAGCAGTAATTTCTATTGGGTTTGTTTTCCTCACATATTGTGATTTAACAGCTTCTATTCTTCACAGTTTAGCTTCATATTAAAAAAATAATATTTGAAAGAACAGTACTTCTTTGTATCCTGTAGAAATCCGCCCTTTTAAACCACATTCCGAGTTTACCCATATCATATTTTATGTCTTTGATCAAAAATGTTACCACAAGTAAACTTCCCCTTGAATAGGGTGTCATAGAGGAAGAAACAGTAGCGTTTGCTATCTGCTACTAAATTTTAATCCCTATCCTGTAATCTTATTTGCATATCTATGATTCTATGATCCTTGGAAAAGGATCTGCTCTGCATGAAAGAGGTCTACATTTGTGCATCCTACCAAAATTCTGCACTGGTGATCTGGTAAATACCACTATCTAAAGTTCTTGGTTCAGTGGAGCAAAAATGACTTCATACTACTTGAGAATCTTCACTCCTTTGTACTAAACGTATTTAAGGACATTTACTTTAGAAGATTATGTATGTGCATTTACAAACAGATTTTCCTATAGGTTCCTACTAGTGGCATATCAGATAATGTGATTGAAAATATTGTGTTCAGTGTATATATTAAGAACATATTCCTATATCCTTTTAGCATGGTTTTTAGCAATAAAATATTTTGCATGCTATATGCAATGGTGGCCAAAATGAGACTTATTAAATGCCATCAAATTTAAGGGACCATATCAGCATTTTAAGAGGACACCTATGAAGATGAAATTCTGTATTTCAGCTTGTTGTGAAGTTATTTGACATTTCAGTGTCACATCTAATACTCCTGATCAATAATGTAATACACTGTACACTAGATTCTAGTGAGTGGAAAGATGGTTTTGTATGCATCAGTTATCTACTGAAGTTATCATAATAAGAAATTCTGTGTTAACCTGTCTTTGGATTTATGCTTCTTTTCTCTGCTTTTGATCAAATCTATGATAATTTTTATAAGATAAAATTGAAAGAGATGCTGGAAGAATAGCTCGTCTGAATGCAAATGAGCTTTTTTTATACATATATATACCTCTTACAGCTTATCTTTTTATTGCTCTCACAGAAAGCAGGACAATCTGGTTAGAGCCAGGGGCTAAATCAGAAATGACTTGACAATCCACTGATAACATGGCATTTTTAGAATATATTCTCTGCTCTAAGCTCCAGTGACTAAGGGTGAATCATAAATTGTACAAGTCAATCAGCTTAGGATTTGTTTTTTACATGAAGACTTATGAAAATTTAAGTATACTTTATTACCTGAAATGAACTTTTATCTTGAACTTCTATAACACACTACAGTCAGAGGTCAGAAAAAAAAATTGCAAGGAAGTATAAACAAAATAGGAGTTTTGCTTACTACGGTTTTTTTGTTTAGCTTGTTTTTAATAGTTTGATTTCTGCCATAGTATCTGTGATGCAGTATTAATAGCTGGGTTTCCTAAGAGTCATATGATATCTATTTAGGATCGCTGAAGAAATGTAAGTAAAGAGGTAAATCGGTCTGTCATACATCAAAAAACTGGGGACACACATACGTGCACACACACATATTAAAGCCTTTCAGCCCCACCTTCCATTTTTGCTGTTTTGAACAGAAGATTGTACTTAGGCCCTCCTCGTAGTTGATTTTTCCCTTTGTAGGGACATTTTTCCCTACTATAGTATCCATATTTATGGCTGACAACCTAGAGTGGATTCTTATGCTTCACCCTATGCTTAAGATATTTTCACATTGCACAATATAGATTCTGGCTGTCAAGAATAGTCTTTTTTCCTTATTTCCCCACCTGGAAGGGATCTCGGAGATGACATCAAGTCAAAAAAACTCCTTAAGAAACATATGGATTAAGCACCAGTAGTTGTTGACAGTTGCAGGTCACCACCAACACCAAGCTGGTAATAATTTAATTTTAAATGCATTCTGCATCTACTGTTAGTGGTTGACTGAATGCTACTGCATATGAGAGTGCTAAATAACAATTCTATTACAAAAAGTAGTGATCTTACAGTTAGCTTCAAAAAAACTACATGGGCTTGCTTCTTTTCAAAGTCTGACCAGTATTTAATTAGAAATGGAAGAAAAATAACCACATTTCACATACATCATTAGCGTTACATCTTTTCTAGGTTTCTAGTTTTTATATTCTTATTAAAGGTATAGGATAATGAAAAGTACTGAAATGAGATTTCAAGGCAGGCTGTACTCAAGGTATGGGAAGGTATGCGTCATCTGATAACCCTCAGTATCAGTGGGCAATTTGCTGAAGCTAAATTATTTCTTCTAAGAAAAATAACCAATTAAAGTCGTTACCTTCCCTGGTGTCTCCACAGAGAGCACTACTAGCTACATTAGTATATACATCTGGCAAAGTTACTGGTTATTTCAACACACACATTTGCAAACTCTTATCATTTTTAGGACACACTACTGATGCAGTATTTTATTTTTTAAGATATTTTAACAAAAGGATTACTTTACTAAGGAAAAGTGTTTTCAGTCACCACTTAGACCTCTGTTATCCTTATTAAATAGCATTGCTTTCCTACTCTATGGGTAAAATTGTTAAACTGAATGTGGCACACATTTATTGTTATCATTGCTAAATACAGATTCTGCTGTGCTGTCAATTATCAGAGTAAAATTAGAATTAAAATATGCTGTTAAGAAAATTAACATACATTATTTCTCCCTGACCTTCGAGTATTAAGGTTACTCTTCGTCTCTTATATTATTCTATCCTCAGTTTGTCAGAACAGATCAAGCTATTTGCCACTTCATCTAGTTCAACAGCAAATGCCTTTTTTTTTTTCAATTAATTTTCACAATGGACAGCTCTTCCCATTATGCTGAAAAAAATCATTTTTAGTTTTTGTTTGTTTCTTTCTTTTCAGTTATAGGTAGAAATGTCAGTTCACACAAAATACAAATTACACAGATATAGTACATCAATTCTGGGTTTGGGGTGTGGTTTCTTTTCCCTTTTTGGCATAGCACCCATGGACAATATGGTTAACACCAACTTCCTTACTTCTCCCAAACAAAAAACCCATTGCAAGCTTCCCAAACTGTACATTTTGAAAGGCATGCATATTGGGCCATGAATCAAGAAAATTATTCATTACATGTAGACCAATAGCAATAGCTACACTAAAGGGGAAAATTAAATGAGACTAACCAATAGGTTAGCAAAAGGTGAGTATTAACGTATTGATGTATCAATTTAAGTGTCAAGTGTCCATAGTAGCTTTCAAGAGTGATAACGGATTTTAGTATCACCTTAGGGACAGATTTTAATTGTGCATAACACAGTACTGTTCAAGCCATTATATGACTGAAGCATTACTATTTCTGTAACAACTTGGATGTAAAACTTGACTCTGGGCTGAACTGTGGCACTTGAGGGAATCCAGGAGGAAATTATTTTAGAGGTTCAACAAAATTAAATATATTTTGTATGCCTGACATCCCCATTTGCCGACTTTAAACAAATTCTGGCGCACAATTATTCTACAAAAACTGTGCAGTAGTATAACCTATGCTAGTATCTTCCAGAGAAGGAGAGAATGAGAAGGAGGCCTAATCATGTGTCCTAAGAGGTCAAGACCCATGGGCTAAGTAAGATAGAGGAGAGAACAAATGAACTAATGGAAAAAGTGGGAAGAGAAAGAGTGAGGTAGGCTGACATAAACACTCTTTGCATACTCAAGTTATGCCTGGTTATGCTCCCATGAGGCTATATGCAGACACAGTTATTCTATGAAGAAAATCCCATGTTAAACAAATCTTGAGTTCTGCTTGCCACTCCCAAGTAAATCAGTGCATTCAGACATTTGGACAAATAAAACAAATATACATCTCATAAGGCCCAGTGGTTTCATCTGTCATATAGTGACTATACTCCTGATACACATGGTTTCTTAATCAATATTTATTTCTCATCTTTCTATTTTAAAATTAGAATGCAAGCATCATATTCATAATGCAATGTTTCTGAAACCTATGAGCTAATATTCTCTTCCCAGTTAAAATGAGGCAAACAGATTTGTTATAACTCAGTGGCATTCTTTTTATGGACTCTTAGTCCTTCATAGACCACTTAGTTATAAATAATCCATACACAGAGCAATTAGGCCTTTTCCTTGTTTTATGGGTTACAGACTTTATGCCTGTGCAAGTAAAATAAAATATTCTAAAGCACTACAATGTAACAAAACACATTTAAATCCCTAGGTTAAGGCTCATTGAATAATTTTGATATTTAATTACTTCTCATTTGTCATATGATTACAGCCTTTTGACTGCATTGCACGATTACTGAGTGCAGACCAAAGAATCGCTGCTACCTGAAATCACTTCATAAAAGGTCATCTCCAGTACCTACAAACAGGAAATGTGATGATGAGATAGGATACTGACAGAAATATGAGGAGCTGCAATTTTCACACAACTAACAACTCAGAACTAAAACAACAGAAAATGATTTCCATGGTTTTTGTGATAGAGAAGCAATAGATATACCACTTCTTTCAAAGAATGATCTCATGCACTTACAGTACCATGGGAATGACAAAGGATAGTTGGGTCACTGAGATCAGAGAGAAAACTCTCCTTTGCTTCAGTGAGCCTCGGACCAAGACTTAAATGTTTCTTCTGTGCAGAGAGGAGGAAAAACTTCAGATGATACTTTGGTAGAGGGGAAATTACAGAAGACATAGGCATATTTGGCTTTGCCCTTATTGTTTAAAGTTAAAATCACTACTGTGCTTTATCTGATCTTGCAGAAATGCTATTTATAACCTTTATACTTTAAACACAGAGTCAGGTTACACTGAATTCTAAGCATTAGTAGAGATGTTCTGGGACAGTTTGCAGCAACAGCTGAAGTCTTTGCCCTCTTCTACATAGAAAAGATTCGATACTGCCTAGGGAATTACGTTCAAGGACATAAGTAGAGTGAGAAAAGCTTTCTTAACAATTTTCCAAAATAAATTTAGACTGTGAAAGACTGGGAAGAATATTAATCTGTTTTATTCATACACACTCTAAGACAAATTAATTATGCAGCAGAAGCATTTAGCATAAAAATACACACTTTGAAATGTGAGTGTTAAGTGTAGTACAGGGAAATGAAACTGATAGAACTGATAGAAGGAGATTGAAAGAGGCTAATTAGAAAATGTCTGGGAGAGTATAGCCTAAGATAAAGCACTGTGGACTTTAGCAGATTATTAATGGTTTGCAAAATTTATTATCCATTCACCTTTAAGATCAGCTTTTTTTTCCCTTTAATTTTGTCTCAACTACAAAAATGCAAAACAGCAAATGCAACTGTTTGTTATACTGAGGTCACAATCTAATTGTGTTCTTATTTCAAATTACAGAGTAATAGCCCTAGGAATATAGTATCTTACAATAAACATTAGTTCAACCAGCTAAAGCTATAGACTGGAAAACTATGACAAGATTCTCATCTTTCTTAGTCTTTCATAAAGGGTGAGCATAAACATTTGTTCTGTGGACCTCAATCCCACTAAAGGTATTAATGCTTTGAGAAAAATCCCCTTCACTGGGTCTAAGCAGATTCCATTACTGCAATGATTTTCTCCCTAAGGAAAAATAGCATAGATAATGTTTCACTATAGCAGTCACTCATTTAGGCATGTGGCTAAGGAGTACTACTTTTCGCTGCACACAAGGTTCTGAAGAGCAACTTGAGACCTCTCTACTAATTTTCAATGGAATTAATATAAGAGCAAAACCATTAGAAATTTCACAGCAATTTTATGCAAAAATAAATTATTTTTAAATCACTTTCGACATCAAAAAGAAACAGGTACAGCTTTGAGTATTTGGTTTTTCAGATTAAAAAGATCTGCATCCCCTGGCCCAGTATTTTGCCTGTTAGTCATCTTCAATACAAGCAGGAGATGGAGAATCTGATGTTATTGGCATGACATGGTTAGAACTGAGTCAAGTAGAACTGAATGTAAATTACAGACCTGTCATCAGGTAAATCTGCAGCACACTGCTACTTCTGTGAGCCAAGTCTTCTGATTTTCCTGAGAGTTCACTACATAAAAAACTGTATGGTCAAGCCTTACATTTCAGAAAATGAAGATAAATACATTTTCTCTACGTTTCAAGCCCATGGATTTATAGTTGAGCATGAATGATAACTTGCTATTGTTATTTGTTAATAATCACACTTTGGGCTTAATATGGAATTCTAATATTGTATTAGGAATCCCATATACAGTTGGATACAGTACACAAAGACATACAGGAACTACAGGCCAGTCAGTCTCACCT